>CM033477.1:136917217-136954717 GCA_019447015.1 Hymenochirus boettgeri
GGCATTTGTAAACGGGAAGTTAACACTTCATTAGTGAGTCACTTACAGGTAAATGGACAGATCTGGGGTCACTTGGGTCTTTATAAAGGGAAGTTAACGCTGTTCACTAGTGGGAGTCACTTACAGGTTAATGGTCAGATTGGGGTCAGATGGGTCATTTGTAAGGGGAAGTTCACTGTTCACTAGTGAGAGTCACTTACAGGTTAACGGACAGATCTGGGGTCACTTGGGTCATTTGTGAGGGAAGTTAACATAGTTCACTAGTGAGAATCACTACAGGTTATGGACAGATCTGGGATCACTGGGTCATTTATAAAGGGGAAGTTAACACTGTTCATTAATGAGATTCAGTTACAGGTCAATGTTCTAATATGGGATCACTTGGGTCATTTGTAAAGGGGAAAGTGGCACAGTTCACCAATAATATTCACTCATTTAAACATAAATATTTATGCAGTGGTACATTATACATTTTTATGTATCAGATTTTATGCCATGTTATTATACTATTGTTTTTATGTCATGTTGTTATACAATGGGTCTATCCCATGTCATTATACAATGGGGTCTATCCCATATCATATACCATGAGGTCATCACATATCATTAACCAGGTCTATCCCATATCATATACATGGGTCTATCCATGTCATTATACATTGGGTCTATCCCATTTATTATACAATGGGGTCTATCCTATATCATTATACAATGGGGTTATCCCATACATTATACAATGGGGTCTATCCCATTTATTATACAATGGGTCTATCCTAATCTATACAAATGGTCTATCTATATATTATACAAGGTGTCTATCCCATATCATTATCAATGGGTCTATCCCATATCTTATACAATGGGGTCTATCCCATATCATTATACAATGGGGTCTTCCCATCATTATAGAGCGGTCTATCCCATATCATTATACCTTGATGTCTATCCCATATCATTATACCATGGGGTCTATCCCATGTCATTATATAATGGGGTCTATCCCAGGTCATTATACAATGGGGTCTATCCCATTTATTATACAATGGGGTCTATCCTATATCATTATACAATGGGGTGTATCTCATATCATTATACAATGGGGTCTATCCATCATGTCATTATACATAGGTTTATCCCATATCATTATACAATGGGGTTCTATCCCAATCATTATACAAGAGGGTCTATCCTATATATTATACAAAGGGGTCTATCCCATATCATTATACAATGGGGTCTATCCATATCATTATACCATGCAGCCTCTCCCATTCATTGTACAATATGGCCTCTCCCATATCATTATACAATGGGGTCTATCCTATATCATTATACAAGATGGTCTATCCTATATGATTATACAAGGGGTCTATCCCATATCATTATACAATCGGGTCTATACCATATCATTATACCATGCAGCCTATCCCATATCATTATACAATATGGCCTTTCCCATATCATTATACAATGGGGTGTATCTCATATCATTATACAATGGGGTCTATCCCATATCATTTTACAACATGGTCTATCCCATGTCATTAACAATGGGGTGTATCCCATATCATTATACAATGGGGTGTATCCCATGTCAATATACAGTGGGGTCATCCCATGTCATTATACAATGTAGTGTATCCCATATCATTATACAAGGGGGTCTATCACATGTCAAATACAGTGGGGTCTATCCCATATCATTATACAATGGGGTCTATCCTCAATATACAGTGGGGTCTATCCCATGTCATTATACAATGGGTGTATCCCATATCATTATCAATATGGTCTATCCCATATCATTATACAATATGGTCTATCCCATGTCATTATACAATGGGGTTTATACCATATCATTATACCATGGATCTATTCCATATCATTATACATGGTGTCTATCCCATGTCATTATACAATGAGGTCTATCCCATGTCATTATACCATATGGTCTATCCCATATCATTATACAATGGGGTCTATCACATATCATTATACAATGGGGTCTATCCCACATCATTATACAATGGGGTCTATCCCATATTATTATACAATATGGTTTATCCCATATCATTATACAGTTTGGCCTATCCAATATCATAATACAGTAGGGTCTATCCAATATCATAATACAATGGGGTCTATCCCATGTCATTGTACCATATGGTCTATCCCATATCATTATACAATGGGGTCTATCACATATCATTATACAATATGGTCTATCCCATATCATTATACAATGGGGTCTATCCCATATTATTATACAATATGGTTTATCCCAATCATTATACAGTTTGGCCTACCAATATCATAATACAGTAGGGTCTACAATATCATAGGTCTATCCCATATCATTATACAATGGGGTTATCACATATCATTATACCATATGGTCTATCCCATATCATTATACAATGGGGTCTATCACATATCATTATACAATATCGTCTATCCCATATCATTATACAGTTTGGCATATCCAATATCATAATACAGTAGGGTCTATCCAGTATCATAATACAATGGGTCTATCCCATGTCATTCTACCATTGGTCTATCCCATATCATTATACATGGGGTCTATCCCATATTAATACAATATGGTTTATCCCATACATTATACAGTTTGGCCTATCCAATATATAATACAGTGAGTCTATCCAATCCATAATACAATGGGTCTATCCCAAGTCTTATACCATATGGTCTATCCCAGTCATTATACAATTGTGTCTATCCCATGTCATTATACAATGGGGTCTACCACATTTCATTATACAATAGCGTCCGTCCCATGCCATTATCAATATGGTCTATCCCATATCATTATACATTGGGGTGTCATAGATGGATTAGATATATGGGGCCCAAGGCAGTGCCATAAATGGGTCATCCCTTTAATTATACATGGGGAATATCCCATGTCATTATTTAATGGGGTCTAGCCCATACCATATAACAATGGGGTCTATCCCTATCATTATATAATATGGTCTATCCCATATCATCATACATGGGTTCTACCCATGTCATTATACAATGGGGAAAATCCATGTCATTATACATGGGGTCTATCCCATTCATTATACAATGGGGAATATCCCATCATTACAATGGGGTCTTCCCATGTCATTATTTAATGGGGTCTATCCCATTTCATTATCCAATGGGGTCTATCCCATTTCATTATCCAATGGGTCTATCCCATACCATTATACAATGGGGTCTATCCCATATCATTATACAATATGATCTATCCCATATCATCATACAATATGGTCTAACCCATACAATAGGGTCTATCCTATGTCATTATACAATGGGGTCTATCCCATGTCATTATACAATGGGGTCTATCCCATATCATTATACAATATGGTCTAACCCATACAATAGGGTCTATCCTTGTCATATACAATGGGGTATAAAAAACACATATCATATACAATATGGTCTATCCCATATCATTATACAATGGGGTCTATCCAATGTCATTATAAATGGGCTCATATCATTATGGGGTCCCTGTCAGACCCCATTGTATAATGATATGGGAAAGACCCCATTGTATAATGACATGGGATAGACCCCATTGTATAATGATATGGGATAGACCCCCCATTGTAAATGATATGGGAAGAGCCCCATTGTATAAGATGACATATGACGGGATAGCCCCATGTAAAAATGATATGGGATAGACCTATTGTATAATGATATGGGATAGACCCCATTGTATATGACATAGGAATAGACCCTATTGTATAGATGTTAGACATATTGTATAATGATATGGGATAGCCCCCATTGTATAATGAATGGGATAGACCCCATTGTATAATGAATAGGATAGCCCATTGTATTGGTTAAACCATATGTATAATGATCTGGGATAGACATATTGTATGATTGGGATAGACCCCATTGTATAATGTATGGGTAGACCCCATTGTATAATGAAATGGGATAGACCCATTGTAAATGATATGGGATAGACACCATTTTGTATAATGAATGGTATAGACCCCATTGTATAATGATATGGATAGACCCATATTGTATAATGACATAGGATGCCCCATTGTATAATGATATGAGATACCCCATTGATATGATATGGGGAAAGGACCATATGTATAATGATATGGGATAGGCTGCCATGGTATAATGATATGGTATAGACCCGATTGTATAATGATATGGGATAGACCCCTTGTATAATCATATAGGATAGACCATCTTGTTAATGATATAGGATAGACCCCATTGTATAATGATATGGGAGAGGCCATATTGTACAATGATATGGGAGAGGCTGCATGGTATAATGATATGGTATAGACCCCATTGTATAATGATATGGGATAGACCCCTTTGTATAATCATATAGGATAGACCCTCTTGTATAATGATATGGGATAGACCCCATTGTATAATGATATGGATAAACCATATTGTATAATGACATGGATAGACCCCATTGTATAATGATATGAGATACACCCCATTGTATAGGATATAGGATACCCATTGTATAATAAATGGGATAGACCCCATTGTATAATGACATGGGATAGACCCATTATATAATGACATGGGATAGACCCCGGTATAATGATATGGGATAGACCGCATCTATAATGATATGGGATAGACCCCATTGTATAATGATATGGGATAGACCCCATTGTATAATGATATGGGATAGACCCCATTGTATATGATATGGGATAGACCCCTTGTTAATCCATAGTAGACATCTTGTATATACTATAGGATAGACCCATTTGTAAATAAAATGGGATAGACCCCATTGTATAATGAATGGGATATACCCCATTGTATATGATATGGATAGACCCATTGTAATAAATGGGATAGACCCATTGTAAAATAATGACTTGGATAGACCCATGGTAAATGATATGGGATAGACCTCATGGTATAATGATATGGGATAGACCTCATGTATAATGATATGGGATAGACCCATTTTATAATGACATGGGATAGACCCCATTGTATAAAACATGACATAACAATAGTATAACATGGCATAAAATCATACATAAAATGTATATAATGTACCACTGCAATAATATTTATGTTAAATGAGTGAATATTATGGTGAACTGTGCCTTTCCCTTTACAAATGACCAAGTGATCCCATATTGACCATTGACCTGTAACTGAATCTCTTAATAACATGTGTAACTTCCCCTTTATAATGACCAAGGATCCCAGATCTGTCCATTAACCTGTAAGTGATTCTCACTAGTGAACTATGTTAACTTCCCTTTACAAATGACCAAGTGACCCCAGATCTGTCCGTTAACCTGTAAGTGACTCTCACTAGTGAACATGTTAACTTCCCCTTACAAAATGACCCATCTGACCCAGATCCCATTAACCTGTAAGTGACTCCCACTAGTGAACACGTTAACTTCCCCTTTATAATGACCAAGTGACCCCAATCTGTCCATTACCTGTATTGACTCACTAATGAAGTGTAACTTGCCCGTTTACAAATGACCCAAGTGATCCCAGATCTGTCCATTAACCTGTAAGCGAATCCACTAGTGAACAGTGTTAACTTCCCCTTTACAAATGACCCAAGTGATCCCAGATCTGTCCATTAACCTGTAAGTGACTCCACTATGAAGTGTAACTCCCCCTTACAAATGACCCAAGTGATCCCAATTAGAACATTGACCTGTAACTGAATCTCATAAGAACAGTGTTAACTTCCCCTTTACAAATGACCCAAGTGATCCCAGATCTGTCCATTAACCTGTAAGTGACTCTCACTAGTGAACAGTGTTAACTTCCCCTTTACAAATGACCCAAGTGATCCCAGATCTGTCCATTAACCTGTTAGTGACTCTCACTAGTTAAGTGTTAACTTCCCCTTTACAAATGACCCAAGTGATCCCAGATCTGTCCATTAACCTGTAAGTGACTCTCACTAGTGAACAGTGTTAACTTCCCCTTTACAAATACACCCAAGTGATCCCAGATCTGTCCTTAACCTGTTAGTGACTCTCACTAGTTAATGTTAACTTCCCCTTTACAATGCCCAAGTGATCCCAGATCTGTCCTTAACCTGTAAGTGACTCTCACTAGTGAACAGTGTTAACTTCCCCTTTACAAATGACCCAAGTGATCCCAGATCTGTCCATTAACCTGTAAGTGACTCTCACTAGTGAACAGTGCCTCCCCCTCTCCGCCCCCCTGTCAAATGAACCTATCCCTGGGGTATATGGAAGACCAGGTACCTGCACACAAAGACGCAGCAAAAGCAGCAGGAACAGTGCTCTGCGGAAAGATATCCGACTGCCGGCATGACCCTCCCTCCTCCGCCCCTCACACCGAGCCGACTGAGCTCCTCAGTCCCAACACGGTAACTTTGTATCAACTGATCTAGTCCAGCGCAGCCTCAGCCCCGCCCCCTGGTGGAGAGGGAGGGGGGTCACATGGCTGTCACTAGTGAGTGTGTGTGTGTGAGTGTGTGTTGTCAGAGCAGTAGGGAACCCACATGGCTATCCCATGTGGACTGTACGTGTTATAATCATCTTATTATCTGTATCTCCAGGAAATTTATAGACACAAATATATGTTGGCCTGATCTGTTATTTATTGGTCATAAAGTGCCAGTTTCTTTCTTATTTTGAAAATAAATAGTTAATGTAGCGAATCGTGTGCTCACTGTAAAATATAAGGGATTACATGATATTTGGAAGATATTCAGCTAAACTGCAAGTGACCATTTTAAAATACATTTATACCGTATACTATATTATATATGGCAGCTGTCTTGGCACTCCAAGGAAGATGCAGAGTGCTCCCAGGCATGCTGGGAGTTGTAGTTTCCAGAAATAACGTTAAGTAGAGGCTTCCCCCCACGTTTTAATGAGGTTTCCGATCACGCATTAAAAAGCGCGCATTAGTATTGGCCTCTAGGTGCGCTGCTTTCTGTTGTGCTGCAATACTTTTCGTAGTGCATGCGATCAGCATTTTTACCCCCCTATTGCGATCATCACAGCGAACGACTCTACATTAGCAAACCCGGAATCGCCAGGGCCGATTTACCATTAGGCACATATGCACGTGCCAAGGGGTGCCAGTGGTTTGCGTGTGTGTTTCCCATTGTGAGACTGTGTGTGGTATTAGATTTCCTCCGCACTTTCCAAACATTGGAAACATCAAATATAATATTTATAACTTCTAAAGCGATTTCAAAGAATGCATTGATGCCATTCCTAGCACTAGACAGATAACGTGATGCCCAATGATAATACAGAATTATATTACTGCAACAGATACTCCCTGGGGGCAGATCTCTTGTTTAATAATGCTAACGACATTACAATAATGATACCATTCAGCCCTAGGCTTATGACATGATTTTTTTTCATATAGAAGGTAATTACTGTATCATAGCGCATCAATTAGCCAGCCTTCCAATTAAAGGCAAATTGCTTAATTATTAAGCAGAAAAACAATGAGCGTTGACAATCAGATTGTGCCAACACTGTAATATCCGTCGCCCTTATATTCTTTTTAATAACCAGCAATGAACCACCCCCATCTAGTATGATGAAAACCTTAGGCATTAATTTGAGATTAATATTATTTCTGAGAGTTGTAAAGAAATAAATACACGTGGGCCGTGTGGAAAATAAACCTGACTGAAGGAAACAAATTAGTACTGGATTAGTATTTGTAAAAAATGTTATAATTTAAAGATGGCGGCCCATTGGTACTGGGATATTCTGTACAGCATACCATGGCAGTGGAAAGATGTCCACTAGTGGGCTCTGCATTGACTTATGAATGGCAGCTAGCACGGATTGGAACAGTCCAAATTTCATGCTGCAAATTGTTGACATTTGTCCTGCAGATTCCTTTAAAAAGGCCATGGGTGAGGACTGGCCCTCCAGGATACTAGGAAACCCCTGGTAAGTGGTAAGCCCACAGTCCATTCCCCTATAAAAAACTAATTTAAAAAAACAGTAAATTGTTATCATTTTTTTTATTATTATTGTGGATTTATATAGCACCAACATCCTCTGCAGCGCTTTTAGTTACATGTATACCATTCACATCAGGCCCTGCCCCGAAGAGCTTACAATCTAAGAACATTTATTTACACATTCAACCTATCAGTATGTCTTTATGATTGTGGGGAAACCGGAGTGCCCGGAGGAACCCACGCAAGCACGGGGAGAACATACAAACTCCTTGCAGATGTGTCCAAGGGTGGAATCAAACTTAGTACTTCAGCACTGCAAGGCATCAGTGCTAACCACTGAGCCAATGTGTTAAGAATAAGATAGCACAAGAAACAATAAGCAACAGTTAATAAATTTAAGGGTATGTCCACCCTTCAAAAATTTTTTAGCAAAACATTGCCCCTGTCTCCCCAGCCCCAACCGCTATATTTTAATATCAGAAAATGCCCCAGAACTTTACTTTACTTACCTTCCCTCTTGCCTCCGCCGCGCTGCCGGCCCTCTGCTTGCGAGAATATGTAGCCACTATCTATCTGTCTGTCTATCTATCTATCTATCTATCTACTCTATCTATCTATCTATCTATCTATCATCTCTATTTATCTACTGTCCTATCTATCCTATCTATCTATCTATCTATCTATCTACTGTTTATATATCTATCCTGTCACTATCTATTGCTCTACGTATCTATCTACTATCTATCATCTATCTTCTATCTATGCTCTATCTATCTATCTATCTATCTACTATCTATCTACTGTTATCTATCTATCTATTGTATCTATCTACTATCTATCTATCTATCTTCTATCTCTTCTATTATCTATCTATCTATCTATCTTCACTATCTATCTATCTCTGTTTAGCTATCTATCTACTGTAATCGTATCTATCTATCTATCTATCATCTATCTATCTCTTTCTATCTATCTATCTATCTATCTATCATCTATCTATCTATCTATCTATCTATCTATCTATCTCTTTCTATCTATCTATCTATCTATCTATCTATCTATCATCTATCTATCTATCTACTGTTTATCTATCTATCTACTGTATCTATCTATCTATCTATCTATCTATCTATCTATCTATCTATCTATCTATCTATCTATCTATCTATCTATTCTCTTTCTATCTATCTTAATCTATCTATCTACTACATCTATCTATCTATCATCTATCTATCTATCTATCTCTATCTATCTATATCATCTATCTATCTATCTATCTATCTAATCTATCTATCTATCTATCTATCTATCTACTTATCTATCTACTACTGTATCTATCTATCTATCTAATCATCATCTATCTATCTATCTATCTATCTATCTATCTATCTATCTACTATCTATGCATCTATCTATCTATATCTATCTATCTACTGTATCTATCTATCTATCTATCTATCTATCTATCTATCTATCTATCTATCTATCTATCTATCTAATTATCTATCTATCTATCTATCTATCTATCTATCTATCTATCTATCTTCTATCTATCTATCTATTAATCTATACTAATCTATCTATCTCACTGTATCTATCTATCTATCTATCTATCTATCTATCTATCTATCTATCTATCATATCATCTATCTATATATCTATCTATCTACTGTCTCTATCTATCTATCCTAGCTATCTATCATCTACTGTCTATCAATTTATATATCTATGACAAGTATTGTTGTTAAAATAGCAGTTGCTTTTCATTTCCACCATCTGATTAATTCAATTGTAATGATTTCAAAAAATCCAGTATCTGCATGTCATTTGCATATTATGGGATTAAGTGAGCACATTATCGGATGTATGCGACACCATGCGTTAATTAAAATGCAAAAATAATCCCTAGTAATCTCTAGATGTGACATAGGACTAATGCTGTAACATTGGACTAATTCGGTGACATTGGACTAATGCTGTGAGCCTGTGACAGGACCAATACTGTTACATAGACTAATGCCTGTGACATAGGACTAATGCTGTGACAGGACCAATACTGTGACATAGGACTAATGCTGTGACATTGGACTAATGCTGTGACAGGACCAATCCTGTGACATAGGACTAATGCCTGTGACATTGGACTAATGCTTGTGACATAGGACTAATGTTGTGACATTGGACTAATTCGTGACTTGGACTATGCTGTGACTATGCTAATGCTGTAACAGACTAATGCTGTGACATAGGACTAATGCTGTAACATAGGACTAATGCTGACTAATGCTGAGACATTAGACTAATGCTGTGACATTGACTAATTCTGTGACTTGTGACATAGGACTATGCTGTGACAATAGGCTAAGCTGTAATAGGACTAATCTGTGACAATAGACTAATGCTGTGACATTGGGCCAGGACTAATGCTGTGACAACATTGGACTAATTCTGTGACTTATGATATAGGACTAATGCTGTGACATAGGACTAATGCTGTAACATAGGACTATGCTGTGCATTAGACTAATGCTGTGACATTGGACTTAATCTGTGACTTTGACATAGGACTAATGCTGTGATATTGGACTAATGCTGTGACAGACTAATTCTGACATAGGACTAATTCTGTGACATAGGACTACTAATGCTGTGACTAGGACTAATGATCTGACATAGACTATGCTTTGACATAGCCTAATGCTGCGACATAGGTCTATTGCTGCGACATAGGACTAATGCGGACTAGGACTAATGCTGCACATAGGACTAATGCTGAACATAGGTCTAATGCTGTGACATAGGACTAATGCTGTAACATAGGTCTATGCTGTTACATAGGACTAATGCTGTGACATAGGTCTAATGCTGTGACATAGGACTAATGCTTTGACATAGGACTAATGCTGTGTGACATAGGTCTAATGCTGTGACATAGGAGTAATGCTGTACATAGGTCTATCTGTGACATAGGTCTAATGCTGTGACAATAGGACTAATGCTGTGACATAGGTCTATCTGTGACATATGCTAATGCTGTGACATAGTCTAATGCTGTGACATAGGACTAATGCTTTGACATAGGACTAATGCTGTGACATAGGTCTAATGCTGTGACATAGGACTAATGCTGTGACATAGGACTAATGCTGTGACTAGGTCTAATGCTGTGACATATGACTATATCTGTGACATAGGACTAATGCTTTGACTAGGACTAATGCTGTGACATAGGACTAATGCTGTGCTGTGAATAGGTCTAATGCTGTACATAGGACTAATGCTGTGACATAGTACTAATACTGTGACATGACTAATGCTGACATAGGACTAATGCTGTGACATAGGTCTAATGCTGTGAAATAGACTAATATGCTTTGACATAGGACTAATGCTTGACATAGGACTTATGCTGTACATAGGACTAATGCTGTGACTGGTCTAATCTTTGAAATAGGTCTAATGCTTTGACATAGGACTAATGCTTTGACATAGGACTAATGCTGTGAATAGGACTAATGTGTAACATAGGTCCAATGCTGTGAAATAGGACTATGCTGTCACATGTCTAATGCTGTAACATAGTCTACTTCTGTGAAATAGGACTAATGCTGGCACTGCTGACATAGGACTAATGCTGCGACATAGGACTAATGCTGCTACATAGGACTAATGCTGCTGACATAGGCACTATGCTGCGACTGACTAATGCTGCGACATAGGACTAATGCTGTACATAGGACTAATGCTGTAACATAGGTGTAATGCTGGCAATAGTAGTAAAGCTAATGACATAGGACTAATGCTTTGACATTAGGACTAATGCTTTGACATAGGACTAATGCTGTGACATAGGCTAAATGTCTGTTACATGGACTAATGCTTTGCATGGACTAATGCTGTACATGACTAATCTGTACATGTACTAAGGCTGTGACATTAGGCTAATGCTTGACATTGGACTAATGCTTTGACATAGGACTAATGCTGTGACATAGGACTAATGCTGTAACATAGGACTAATGCTTTGACATAGGACTAATGCTGCGACATAGGACTAATGCTGCGACATAGGACTAGGCTGTCACTAGGACTAATGCTTTGACATAGACTAATGCTTGACATAGGCTAATGCTGGATGCCCCTACTGGTCTTGTAACTGTGCGGTTGCTCATTAACTAAGGCTGGCCCGGGACTAATGCTGTGACATTAACTAATTCTGTGACCTAGACTATTCTGTGCATGGACTAATGCTGTTGAGTCTACTAATTTTGTAACTTAGACTAATGCTGTGACATAGGACTAATGCTGTGACATAGGACTAATGCTGTACATAGACTAATGCTGTGACAAGGACTAATGCTTGACATAGACTAATGCTGTGACATAAGACTAATGCTGTACGCAGGACTAATGCTGTGAACATAGACTAATGCTGTGAAATAGGACTAATGCTGTGACATAGGACTAATTCTGTAACAGCAAAATTCAAGGTGGTAGAGGTCCAGGCATATGATATGGTGCAAAATGGTGAGTTTATTCCGCCATTAAGAGTAAACAGACAGTTGCCAGTTGCCGTTAACAGAAGTTAATGGGAAGATTTGGTACGATCTTTTGTTGATGATTAGACTAATTCTGTGATATAGGACAATTCTGTGATATAGGACTAATGCCTGTATATAGCTAATCTGTGTGATATATGGCTCTAATCTGTGATATAGGACTACTAAATGCTCTGTGTACTAGACTAAAGGCTTGACATAGACTAATGCTGACATAGGCAATGCTGTGAATATGACTAAAATGCTGTGACATAGGACTAATAAGTTAATGTTAATAGGACTATTGCGTGTAGGACTAATGTGGATGATAGGACTAATTCTGGTTCATGTCTACGAATCTGTAGGACTAATTCTGTGACATATAGGACTATGTGTGAATAGGACTAATTCTGTGAAGACATCGTGATGTAGCTAATTGCTGTAATGGACATAACTATGTGGGACTAAGGAGGAGGACTAATGCTGTGACATAGGACTAATTTGCTGTGACACATGGACTAATTCTGTGACTAAGGACTATGCTGTGAATAGGACAATTGCTGTGATAAATAGGACTAATTCTGTGATATAGGACTAATGCTGTGACATAGGACTAATGCTTGACATAGGACTAATCTGTGATATAGGACTAATGCTGTGATATAGGACTATGCTGTGATATAGGACTAATTCTGTGACATACGACTAATGCTGGGCCATACACTATTTAAGTTAAGGTTGTTAAGAACATTCCCTTCTGACGTCGAATTGGCTTGACATCTTCCTGCCAGCAGTTAAACTAAAGTCCATTAAAACAACACTGAATCAGAGACAGAGCACAGAACAGAAGCAGCAAACTTCATTTTGCTGTAGATTTCGTGACATTTATCTTATTAACATGGGATCATATGACTTATTTCCATATCCCAGTGTTCCAGGCTCTCGCAGTTAGTCCTGATTCCCGGCTATCCTGCAGCAGCTTGGTTACACAGATCATTACCACTAGAAATCTGTAGCCCATCATGTCCAGTCCAGTTCAGAAAGGGTGCCTGTGACAGAGGTCAGGTGTAGAAAGGTCTGAAAGGTTTACTAGTCAGCTAGTAGTATGGTTGCACTGTTCCTTCATTGCATCTTATGATATCTTACCTCTATGTTACATTGCTATCTTATTGTTATCTTACAACTCTATCTTACATTGCTATGTTATTGCTATCTTACACTCTAGCTTACATTGCTATCTTACACTCTATCTTACATTGTAGCTTATTGCTATCTTACACTCTATGTTACAATTGCTATGTTATTGCTATCTTACACTCTATGTTACATTGCTATGTTATTGCTATCTACCTCTATGTTACATTCTAGCTTATTGCTACCTTAACCTCTATGTTACATGCTATGTTATTGCTATCTTACACTGCTATGTTACATGTGCTATCTTTTTGCTATCTTACACTGTATCTTACATTACTATCTTATTGCTATCTTACAGTCTATCTTACATTGCTATCTTCACCTCTTTACATTGATATTTTATTGTTATCTTACACTGTATCTTACATTACTATCTTATTGCTATCTTATGCTCTATCTTACATTGCTATCTTACTCTCTATCTTACATTGCTATCTTACATTGCTATCTTACTCTCTATCTTACATTGCTATCTTATTGATATCTTACACTCTATCTTACATTGCTATCTTGTTGATATCTTACTCTCTATCTTACCTTGCTATCTTATTGATATCTACCTCTATCTAATTGCTACTTATGATCTTACATTATCTTACATTGCTATCTTATTGATATCTTACACTCTATCTTACATTGATATCTTACCCTCTATCTTACATTGATATTTTATATGTTATCTTACACTCTATCTTACATTGCTATCTTACACTCTCTTACATTGCTATCTTACACTCTCTTACATTGCTATCTTACACTCTATCTTATATTGATATTTTATTGTTATCTTACACTTTATCTTACATTGCTATCTTATTGTTATCTTACACTCTATCTTACATTGCTATCTTACACTCTATCTTACATTGCTATCTTATTGTTATCTTACACTCTATCTTACATTGCTATCTTACACTCTATCTTACATTGTTATCTTATTGATTCGTACACTCTATCTTACATTGCTATTTTTATTGTTATCTCTTACACTCTATCTTACATTGCTATCTTACACTCTATCTTACATTGCTATCTTATTGTTATCTTACACTCTATCTTACATTGCTATCTTACACTATCTTACATTGATTTTATTGTATCTACACTCTATCTTACTTGTTCTCTTGTATTTTACACTTATCTTCATGCTATCTTACACTCTATCTTACATTGCTATCTTACACTCTATCTTACATTGCTATCTTATGTTATCTTACCTCTATCTTACATCTACTCTTACACTATCTTACATTGATATTGTTATTGTTATCTTACACTCTATCTTACATTGGTATCTCATTGATATTTTACACTCTATCTTACATTGCTATCTTACACTCTATCTTACATTGCTATCTTACACTCTATCTTACATTGCTATCTTACACTCTATCTTACATTACTATCTTATTGTTATCTTACACTCTATCTTACATTGGTATCTCATTGATATCTTACACTCCATCTTACATTGCTATCTTATTGATATCTTACACTCTATCTTACATTGCTATTTTATTGTTATCTTACACTCTATCTTACATGCTATCTTATTGATCTCTTACACTCTATCTTACATTGCTATTTTATTGTTATCTTACCACTCTATCTTACATTGCTATTTTATTGTTATCTTACACTCTATCTTACATTGCTATCTTACTACTCTATCTTACATTGGTATCTCATTGATATTTTACACTCTATCTTACATTGCTATCTTACACTCTATCTTACATTGTTCTCCTATGTTATCTTACACTTATCTTACATTGCTATCTTATTGTTCTTATCTTACTATGCTATCTTACTTGTCTATCTTATTTATTGATCTTACACTCTATCTTACATTGCTATCTTATTGTAATCTTACACTCTAATATCTTACATTGCTATCTTCTTGTTATCTTACACTCTATCTTACATTCTATCTTATTGATATCTTACTCTATCTTACATTGCTATCTTATTGCTATATCTTATCACTCTATCTTACTTGCATCTTATTGTTATCTACACTCTATCTTACACTCTATCTTACATGCTATCTTATTGTATCTTTACACTCTATCTTACATTCTATCTTATTGATATCTTTTACACTCTATCTTACATGCTATTATTGTATCTTACACTCTATCTTACATTGCTATCTTGATTGTTTTATTCTTACACTCTATCTTACATTGCTATCTTATTGTTATCTTACACTCTACTACTTACATTGCTATCTTATACTAGATCTTACAATCTATCTTACATTGCTTCTTTTATTGTTACTTACACTCTATCTTGCATTGCTATCTATTGTATCGTTACACTCTATCTTACATTGCTATCTTATGTTATCTCTTACACTCTATCTTACATTGCTTATCTTATTACTATCTTACATCTATCTTACATCTCTTAATTGCTATCTTATTGCTATCTTACCCTTACCCTCTATCTTACATTGCTATCTTATTACTACTTCATAAACTCCATTGGAGTTCCTGGGGTGGATTTTTAAGATAGCGGGATCAATATTTGGTTTTATTCTCCTTTAGGGTCGTATCTTACAGGTGGTTAAAAAGTAGGCCACACCTCAAACGAAACTGCACAGTATTTTTGCTACTGCATAGTATCCATTGAATTGTTCACCGATAGGTCATATCAGAGGACAACGAAGGGACTTCTTGTTCCACCGAGTGCGCGCCTGTACAATGTACTGTTGGTGTACTGATCGCCGGTCCATAGGGAACCACATGATCGTCCGCAATTTATCAACAGTCCGTTCCAGACAGAGCTACCAACAGATTGTGGCCGTTGCCTAAGCTAGTAATCGGTCAAAAAATCTGCCCGTGGTATCTAGCCTAGGGCTGGCCACACTAACGCATTTTTAGCGTGTTTTGCGCACGCGTTTTTGCGCACACAACGATTGCACGTGCATTTTTGTTAAAATGGAAATCACGTGAACGAAAAATTCCCGCAATTTCCGATCTGGTATCACATCTATTTGCGTTTATGTAATTACCAACTTTCCACAAACATTCCACTTTCTTGAATGTTCCTAACAGTTATTTCTACTGATTGGCTGTTGGATGGGTCAAATGCTCAAATCTCTACTAGCACTAATCACCCAGGCGCTCGGGCAAGGACAGACCATAACCGGTCTCTATTAGGGGTCCTGCAAACAGAAGTCATATTTCTGTTGCATTTATTTATACAAACACACCATGCTGAATGGGCAGGATAAGGTCATTGGATGGAAACATCTAGCTCTTTTTCGAAAAGTAACATGTATTTCACTGAACTTCCCCTTTAGGGACGCATCAACCATAGTTTTCCACTATAACCAATTTACAAAACAGCCACACAAGGCTCCTTGTAAGCCACTCTTCTTTCCACAGTAGGGGTAGTTTTTCATTTGACGCTGTGTGCCAGTACCAAGATACAATTGGTCTAAACAGATGAAAGAAACGGAGAAGCTAATTAAAAATACAGCTGCTTTATATGTCTAATATTTCATTCTACATCAATAATGTGAATCTTCTGTTCCTTCTCCTTTAAAGGGGTATGTAAACGTAAAAAAATATACATGTAGAGCAATTACTCTGAGATGTGTGTGTTGCTCGCCTGACTTGTTTTGCTCAGGTTCAGTATCCCCCCCCTCCCTGTCAACTGACCTCCCCCTTCCTCTTACCTGACCTTTTTTTAAACTGAGCATGCTCGGTAATCATCTAGCATTGAGAGATGGAATTTCCCAACTGTCATCTCAGTCCAGTTTACAGCAAAACCCAGTACTTGCACACGCAAAGAGTTTATTATATTGAAGGTACTTGATTGACAGCTGGACATCTTATGATAAAAAATGATAAAGTGATAGTTGGGAAGAATAATAGTTTCCCAAGGATTAAAAAAAATGATTACAAATTTTTTCCAGTGTACTAACCCTTTAACTTGCATTTATTGTTTCTGTTTATTACAGAGAAATAGAGCACATGAACTTCAGAGATCCACATTCCGATGTGACATTGATGAAAGTCAGTGTATATGACAGTTACCGTTCCTGGAAAATTCATGGTCATTGGTACACCAGGGATTATATAGCAGTGATTAGAAGACCTTGTGTTCATAAGTAAAACCTACCATCCACATATGGGTACTCTGATTATGGTGAGCTCCGAATAGATTGGTTCATTATTTTTTAGAACGGATCTTACTGTAAGCTTTTTGATTTTCCAGTAGTTTTCTATTATAGCGAATTGAAGAGTCCAACAGTTTCTAGATAGTTATGTAGAGATTCTATATTGTATTAGTTTATAAATCCAGGGATGATTTCCCATGAGCTCTAACAGCTCCAATTAAACCTTCATACATATATTTGGGACAGCATCATGTTCTATTCCTTTTCTACAACACATGTGTGTATACTAATGCTACATGGGACACACAGGGAGATTTACTGAGACAGCAAGCACTAACTGCCGCATAGATTATCATTAACGACTGGGAAAGCCTACAAAGTTTCTGGTCACCAGAGGATCACTTGGGTCATTTGTATGTAAGGGGAAGTTAACACTGTTCACTAGTGAGAGTCACTTACAGGTTATGGACAGATCTGGGATCACTTGGGGTCATTTGTAAGGGGAAGTTAACACTTAACTAGTGAGAGTCACTAACAGGTTAATGGACAGATCTTGGGATCACTTGGGTCATTTGTAAAGGGAAGGGAAGTTAACACTGTTCACTAGTGAGAGTCACTACAGGTTAATGGACAGATCTGGATTCACTTGGGTCATTTGTAAAGGGGAAGTTAACACTTTAACTAGTGAGAGTCACTAACAGGTTAATGGACAGTTGGGATCACTTGGGTCATTTGTAAAGGGGAAGTTAACACTGCACTAGTGAGAGTACTTACAGGTTAATGGACAGATCTGGGATCACTGTGGTCATTTGTAAAGGGGAAGTTAACACTTTCATTTATGAGATTCAGTTACAGGTCAATGTTCTAATATGGGATCACTTGGGTTCATTTGTAAAGGGGGGGTTAACACTTCACTAGTGAGAGTCATTAAGGTTAATGGACAGATTATGGGATCACTTGGGTCATTTGTAAAGGGAGAGTTAACACTGTTACTAGTGAGATTCGCTTACAGGTTAATGGACGATCTGGGATCACTTGGGTCATTTGTAAACGGGAAGTAACACTTCATTAGTGAGTCAATTACAGGTAATGGACAGATCTGGGTCACTTGGGTCATTATAAAGGGGAAGTTAACGCTGTTCACTAGGGGAGTCACTTACAGGTTAATGGTCAGATCGGGGTCAGAGGGTCATTTGTAAAGGGGAAGTTAACACTGTTCACTAGTGAGAGTCACTTACAGGTTAACGGACAGATCTGGGTCACTTGGGTCATTTGTAAAGGGGAAGTTAACATAGTTCACTAGTGAGAAACTTACAGGTTAAGGACAGATCTGGGATCACTTGGTCATTGATAAAGGGGAAGTTAACACTGTTCATAATGAGATTCAGTTACAGGTCAATGTTTAATATGGGACACTTGGTCATTTGTAAAGGGAAAGTGGCACAGTTCACCCAATAATATTCACTCATTTAACATAAATATTTATTGCAGGGTGACATTATATACATTTTTAGTATCAGAATTTTATGCCATGTTATTATACTATTGTTTTTATGTCATGTTGTTATACAATGGGGTCTATCCCATGTCATTATACAATGGGGTCTATCCCATATCATTATACCATGAGGTCTATCCCATATCATTATACCATGAGGTCTATCCCATATCATTATACCATGGGGTCTATCCCATGTCATTATCACATATGGCTATCCGTTATTTATCAAGGGGTCATATCCTGATATCATTTATACAATGGGGTATCCTTCATATACAATGGGGTCTATCCCATTTATTATACAATGGGGTCTATCCATATCATTATACAAGATGGTTATCCTATAGTATACCAAGGGTATATCCATATCATTATACAATGGGGTCTATCCCATATCATTATACAATGGGGTCTATCCCATATCATTATACAATGGGGTCTATCCCATATCATTATATGAGGGTCTATCCCATATCATTCATACCCTGGTCTATCCAGTCATTATATATGGGGTCTATCCCAATGTCATTATACAATGGGGTCTATCCCATTTATTATACAATGGGGTCTATCCTATATCATTATACAATGGGGTGTATCTCATATCATTATACAATGGGGTCTATCCCATGTCATTATACAATATGGTTTATCCCATATCATTATACAATGGGGTCTATCCCATATCAATACTAAGAGGGTCTATCCTATATGATTATACAAAGGGGTCTATCCCATATCATTATACAATGGGGTCTATACCATATCATATTACCATGCAGCCTCTCCCCATATCATTGTACAATATGGCCTTCTCCATATCATTATACAATGGGGTCTATCCTATATCATTATACAAGATGGTCTATCCTATATGATTATACAAGGGGTCTATCCCATATCATTATACAATCGGGTCTACCATTTCATTCTACCATGCAGGCCTATCCCAATCATTATTACAATATGGCCTTATCCCATATCATATACAAGGGGTGTATCTCAGTATCTTATAACAATGGGGTCTATCCCATGTCATTATACAATATGGTTTATCTCATTATCATATACAATGGGGGTCATCCCATGTTCATTATACAATATGGTTTCCCAGGGTATATTATACAATGGGGTCTTACCATTCATTATACAATGGGGTTACCATACCATTATACAATGGGGTCATTCCCATGATCATTATACAAATGTCTATCCCATATCATATTACAATATGGTCTAACCCATACAAGGGTCATCCTATGTCATTTTACAATGGGGTCTATACCATTCATTATACCATGGGGTCTATTCCCAATATCATTATAACAAATTAGTTATAACACATACAATGGGTCTATCCTATGTCATTATACAATGGGGTCTATCCCCTATCATATACATATGGTCTATCCCATATCATTATACAATGGGGTCTATCCATGTTCATTATACAATGGGGTCTTTCCCATATCATTATACAATGGGGTCTATCCCATATCATTATACAATGGGGTCTATCCCATGTCATTATACAATGGGGTCTTTCCCATATCATTATACAATGGGGTCTTTCCCATATCATTATACAATGGTGTCTGTCCCATATCATTTACAATGGTTTCCCATCATTATACAATGGTGTGTATCCATCATTTAAATGGGCTATCCCATATCATTATACAATGGGTGTATCCCATATCATTATACAAGGGGTCTAATCATGTCATTTTAAAAATGGTGTCTCTGTCATGTATTATACAATGGGGATCTATCAATGTCATTATAAAATGGGTAGTCATATCATTATACAATGGGGTTAGTATAGTATACCTAGGGCCCAGCAAGGTATACATTGGGGTCTAGTATAGTATACCTAGGGCTGGCAGGTATACAATGGCTGTCTAGTATCGTATACCTAGGGCCGTCAGTTACAATATATATACTGTGAGTATAGTATACCTAGGGCTGGCAACTACATCATATAGTTTATAGTATTACTAGGGCTGTGTAGTACATCATATAGTACAATATTACTGGGGTGGTAGTTACATATATAGTATACAGTCCCTAGGGCTAGCAGTTACAATAAGTATACCGTCCCTAGGGCTAGCAATTTAATCAATAGTATACAGTCCCTAGGGCTAGCAGTTTATTATATATGTTATTATATAACATTATATTATAGTTAGTACACCTAGAGCCGGTGTTACGTAAATGTTTTATAGCTATAACTATTTTTATTTTAATATGAACACATGCCTGCTGTGATATTGCTTAGAAGCACTGTGATAAACAGCACTGGTACCTTTTTGTTTTTTATTGGTAGCCATAGATCTTGCTTTACTGGGCAAACAACATGGTAGCTCCACCATGCCTAAATTTGAAAGGAGCAATGCATTTTGTGTAGATTTGGTCATCTGTAAACCATTGGAAGATAATCCCTGTAAAGAGGGCACATTCATTCCTCTATGCCAAGTCTAACTACGGGTAAATTGAGAAATTGGAATAAATAACTAAAGCAAACACATATGGAATGTTGGATTCGCAGCTGATCTCTCATGGACAGCGAAAGTGGCAACATTTATTGGACAGTCTGAATTGTCTTGAAATTCATATCACATTGGTGTCCCTTTCTGTTTAATACTCTCCATAGAAACTAAAGTACTGTCCATTAAATCAGTGGGAAATGCATCACTATATTTATATCATAAACCTGATGTTCGTAACTGTACACTGATTAAAGGACAACTCCACCCTCATAAGAACATCTTTTAGAAAGAATGGTCTCTTATAAAATATGTGATATATCATAGTTTGTCCTATGAATTCATTACTGTATGCCTGCTATGCTTCTGGATGCCTCATGCAAACTGAGCAATTTAGAAACCTGTACTGAGCCTGTACTGGCCTGGGCATGCTCAGAAGAGGCAGACAGGGGATTAACATTTAATCATTGGCTGTGATGTCAACTGTCAAATTCATACGACAGAACCAGGAAGCAAAGAAACAGGGCACAGGACATTGTGCATTTCAAAACTATTACCGTTTAGGGTTTTGGGGGTGATTTACCTGTATGTAAGTTTTCATTTTGGGGCTGGACTTGCCCTTTAATGTGCTTGTGTTATATAGAGCAGCTGATAAAAAATATTACTTGTAGGTCTAAAGTCTGTGTGTTGGTACCCTCTGTCTTTGTCACCTAATTCGTTCTGATTGACGTGTTACCTTCTCAAGCACAAGGTCACAATTGAACCAGGGTAGAGTATACTGATTATAATTTACTATGGAGGTGTTAAGGTGCCCCTTTTACCACTTTTTGGTGCCGTATGTGAATCAAGAGCTTCATTGCATGTAGTACCAGGTGAGACTGTCAGACTAGTTGTTACATTTTCCCTTTAAAATAAGTGATAGTATTACTTTTCATAAATGTAGTTTTTATCTCTCTAACTATCTTCTTCCTATTGTCTCCCATTAAAGTACCATGGGGAGATGCATGGAGTCTGGGGAGGAGCATTAGGCGGTATTGGTGCATGTTGTGAGCCTCCTAAGGGCTCCTTTCCACGTGTGTTTTAACAACCACAAAATGTTTTTCTGTGTGAAATTTCACTTGTTAAGAATAAAACCTGCTTCTTGTAATGGGGAATGTAGCTTTACAGTAAACTTGGATTGCACTACAACAAGATTTTGTGACATTAGTTTAAGGATAATTAAAAAAAAAAACACTTAAGGGCACGGCCACACTGCAACGCAAATGCAATCGCACACGGAATCGCATGCGTATTGCACCCAAAAACACACGTTTCTGTGCGTTGCCACGATTCCAATGATTTGAAAAAAACACAAGTGCAAACGCAGAAAATGAGGCAGCAGTGTGGCCTAATCCAGTAAAGGGAAAGACATTTGAATTGGATACCAATAAACATTACACTGAGACATTACAATGAGACATTAAACTAGAGACATATACCAGAGTCATATACTGGAGACATTATCCAGAGTCATTATACTGGAGACATTATACCAGAGTCATTATGCTGAGACATTTACCAGAGTCATTATGCTGGAGACATTTACCAAGCATTATGGAGACATTACTGCATATACTGGAGACATTATACTGGGGACATTATTACAAGAGACTTATACTAAAATTACACTAGAGACATTACACAGGAAGCACTATAGAGACATATACTGGAGACATTACCAGTCATTTACTGGAGACATTATACTTGGGACATTTACAAGAGACATTATAAGGAAATGTCACACTAGAGACATACACAGGAAGCACTATAGTAGAGACAATATACTGGAGACAATATAACGGACATTATACCAGAGTCATTATACTGAGAAATTCACACTAGAGACATTACACAGAAGCACTATAGTAGAGACAATATACTGGAGACAATATAACGGAACATTATACCAGAGTCATATACTGGAGACATTACATAGAGACATACACAGGAAGCACTATAGTAGAGACAAAATATGGAGACATATACCAGGTCATTATACGGAGACATTACACTCGAGACATTACATAGGAATCACTAGTAGAGACAATTTACTGGAGACATTATACTGGAGACATATACTGGAGAATCCTGAATGTCCTTGTTAGATTTTGAATTGTTTTTAGTATTTCTGTTCTCTTTATATTAAATTAAACACTATGTATTAAATGATATTGTATACACTATGTACAGTCCCAGTGTGTGTGTTGTAAGGATCTTTTTGCTCATTGATGGTGTCTGTGTATTAATAGCTATTCTCTGCCCATATTTCGGGCTGGGCACTGGTTATATGAAGTGATACTTTTTAGCATTCGTTTATGGGCAATATAAGTCAGTAAAAAAGTGTTTTTCTTTAAAGTTGCTTTCAACCAATTAAGTTGTCAATCAATCAAACATAAGGTGCTAATGAGACTTTTAAGGGGTTTTGTCTTTGTTAAAGTAAAACCTCTGTTATTTAAGCTAAAGTGTTTCAGTAGCATGCTAATCCTCCAAATTAAACCCTATACTTAATTTTCCACACCCACAAACCTAAAGACTGCATACATTACTTACCTGTCAGACGTTCCGATGCTTTGTTTTGATTATAGACTGACATTTCTCAGGGCCAAGAGTATTGGCATTAACACTTTCAGTGCCTGCACTTTCCCAGAGTATTGCCATTAACCCTTCAGTACCAGCAGACTCCCAGAGTATTGCCATTACCATTTCAGTGCCAGCAGAGTATTACCATTAACCCTTCATACCAGCAGATTTCCCCGTGGTATTGCCATTACCACTTCAGTGCCACCAGAGTATTCCCATAACCCTTCAGTGCCAGCAGACTCCCAGAGTATGCCATTACCACGTTCAGTGCTAGCAGAGTATTACCATTAACACTTCAGTGCCAGCAGATTTCTATTAATAATTTCAGTGCCAGCACTTTCCCAGAGTATTGCTATTACGTAACACTTTCAGTACCAGAGCTTTCCAGAGTATTGCCATAAACCCTTCAATGCCAGCACTTTCCCAAAGATTGCCATTAACACTTCAGTGTCAGCACTTTCCCAGAGTATAGCCATAACACTTGCAGTGCCAGAAGAGTATTACCTTAACCCTTCAGCTGCCAGCATTGATATGATATACAGTATGTACCTGCTTCCATGTCTTCTCCATTGAATTGTTCACTCCTCACCTACTCTAAGTTCTAATGGAGTTGGTTGCCAAGAGAGAAAGAGACAGGGATAGGGATCTCACGGCTTAGTCACAGGGGCCACTGTTATAAAGTCTGCAGCAGCTTTTACCTGGCATTTTTAAACTGCTCTCCTCCCCTCCCTCCTTCACATTCAGTCTTTTGTAACAGTGTTTCCAAGTAGAGTTCAGGGTCTCTATCACTACATTGTTACAAATTACAGCAGACAAACAAGCAGAGCAGTTCTAACAGTGTAAAATCTGACAGGGAGATGCTAGGGAGAACATGGATGCCCTGGCTCTTTGCTAGGTGGCCTATACCTAAAAATGTCTGTGCATCTCTGCCCTGGTCCTGGCTTCACTTTAGGTTGCAGCATTGCCATGACGGATGACATCACAGCCAATGAATACTGCTCTTTTGCTCCTCTGAGCATGTGCAAGCTCATAGATCTTCAAGAGGAGGCGAGGAGGGATATTTAGGAGAAGAGAAAAGCAGACATACTATCAATATTATAGTAATGTATAACGTCTTTAGGTTTAAGGGGGAGGGAAGGGGCACCTGTCTTTTAAAGGTACATTGTTATAGAGCCTGTGAGTAAATAACTCCATGGCAAGCTCAGTGTAAGAGAATTGAAACCTCAATAGGGAAACTCAATATCTGTGCCTGGTCTGTGTATTATGGGATGTGCTGAGCTCTTGGTCATTTTTTTCTAAGGACCAACTCATGACATAGAGGTTACCAAACAGTACCATGGCCAAATGTCAAACATAGTCTTATAAAAATGTATGTGGCTTTAACAGGGAGGGAGAGAGAGGGAGCAACACAGGATTAAAACTGCCAGTGCAGGGTGAACTCTGAGTCTTAGTTTAATCTTCTCTAAATGAGAGTTACTAAAAAAAGGTCAGCAATACTCCAGTAGGATGTATATCCAGTGGATAGGTATTTGGAGAATCGGACATTCATTATTTCTAGACTATTATGTGCCACAGCAATAGTGTTACTTCTTTTTATAGAGTTTATGATGACTGAATCTTGATTGGACAGCTATTAAATTGTGATAAATGGATTGGTCAGCATTGAACTGAATTATGAGATCACAGTGACCCCATGGCACGTATAATTAGGTATTATAGTTTTTTTCCCCAAACCAAGCTAACTTGCTATTAACATTAGGTATTTTAGAAATATATTCACAGAGCCCTTTTACTCATTGCTAACCGGTTCCTGCTCGTGTGCTGTCCTGAACACATCAGTAGACCACAGTAGTAAAGGTAGAGGCAGTACTAGGCATCAAAGACTCTCAAAAGATATCTTGAAATGTTTTAATCACGCACTACATGTTTCGGAGATGTGGTCCTTTTCAAATGTGAAAATATTTAAAGGGTATGTCCATCCTAAAAATAAACTTTTAAGGCTGGGTATACATGGTACGATATTTTGGCCAACCGACCCATAATGCTGTGTATTGGTTGGTCGGGCGAAAAATATCTTACGGTGTGCTGGGGCGGCCGTGACCGAGCTGTGTCGCCCATTGTCCGTGCGAACTGTCAACTGTGGTCACTGTTGCCGTGACCAACATTCATTTGTCCCGACCATACTGTAGAGGACCTAGACCACCCCCAACCACTAGGTTTGTTAAAGGGACACTAAACTCCATAATCCAGAAAAAAACTATTTGCCATTTGTTATTTATTCACAGGGAGGTGAGAATTACTCACATCCCTGTGAATAATAGGAGCCGGGGGACCTGGAACTTACCTTACCGCCACTCCACTCGCAGCCGCTCCTTCACTGACAGCCGCTCTGTCCCGACCGAGCGCCCTATATAGGTGCATGCGCGCCAATACAAAAGATAGGGCGGCGCATCGGGAGAGAACAGCAGTGAAGAAGGGGTGTGAGTGGAGCAGCGGTAAGGTAAGTAAGTTCCAGGTCCCCCCGAGCATATATTATTTACAGGGAGGTGAGAATAAGCGTTCTCACCTCCCTGTGAATAATAGAAACGAATGGCAAGTAGTTGTATTTATGGGTTTAGTGTTCCTTTAAAAAAGGGTGCAGAACTCTACATACAATCCATCAATCCCCTGGTGCTCTGATCTGGCACTTACTTACCGGAACTGTTCTGCATCTTTTTAAACAACTGACTACAGTTGGGGTGGGCTAGGGTGTTTAGAGTTTTTAGAGATTAGGCACCAGGCAGCAAAGGGATGTAGGGAGGGGGGGGGAGGTCTCACCTGCACATGCCACTGTCCTATCAGAGGACAAAGAGGAGGCAGAAACTTTTCACAAAGGAAGACACCTGCTACTCTACTCTTCAGTTTCCTGGACTTTGGAAAGCACTACAGGAAAACCATAAGGAGCAGTATGGGTTAAATTTTAGTTTTGGGGGTGGACATTCCTTTAAGTATATTGGCTTTGTTTTAAAGAATTACATCCTTAAGCATACATACCGTTTACAGCTTAGGAAGTTTGCGGTTGGTCACTGCCTTTAGTGTTCATACTGGTATCTTACATTTTCATGCCGGCGTACCACCCCATGGCTGCCTTGCCATCTTAGGCCATAGCCTAGTCATTGACAAATCTGTCCTGTGTATATGCATCACTTTAGAGTGATGTCACACAATGATGTAATTCTGTCGGCTATTATCAAATTGTTCAGATGTAGTTTAGCTTTGCATGTTTTTCTTATTTTATCTTTTCATAAGGCAGAGTAATTGGTTCACACCCAGACACCACTCAGACAAAACAAAGGAAAAGAATAATCTCTCGTGTTCCCAACATTCCATTTACTGCAGACAAATCTTGCGTACACAAATACTTCTGCATTATGTATTAGGGCCTATGTAGAAATGTGAGTCCTGTCAGCTATGAAAAGCTCTTTAAATGTGTGTACATTATAGCTGGAAGGTAAGGCAACAAAATGGAAGAGCTAAAGCAGTAAATTGATACAAACAACAACCAAAGCCATAAAATTCCAAGAAAAACTGAAAACTCACATTGTGGAATATGACATTTTTATGCTTCTGAAGAGACTTACATTCCACAACTGGTTTCGTGCTGATCGAACTTGAGTGCAGTCTTCTGAAATGTGCATCATTTGATTACACAGGGTCCATGGTTGATGTTAAAGGCCGATAGACCGAAAATGTTGAAAATGTCCATTAGTGGTATAATCCTCTCTTTCGAAGAAGAATCCCTCATGTTATGTGTTAAATCTCGTTTCATGTAAACTCCATTTCTCTCTCGGGTATAAAGAACTTGAGAAGTGACTAGAGGGCTTAAGGTATGTACACAAGTACCATGTGTCGACGTATTCATGTGACAAACGGCTGTTTTGGCTGAGAATCACACTTGTGTATGCATTCTGTCACCAGGACGATCGACAAACGACCCCCGACCGAACGCATACACACGTTTCTCAGCCGTAATGGCCGATGGTTGCATGAATGCATCGTGGCATGGTTACAATCATACGTGTGTAGGAACCTTTACTGTCACCAACAGTATCTGTGCTTACAAAGATAGCAGTTTCTGTTTGTTGCGAAAAGCTGGTGAATTTCTCCTTTAAAGGGCAAGTTCAACCCTCAAATGAAAACTGTATATAAGTAAACGCAACCACAACTCCAAACTGCAATAGTTAGAAATCTGAGAGGTGTAAGTTTAACCTGAAATGCTGCCTAATGGTCTGTTACCTCTCTGTCTCGCTTCAGCCAATGACTGAATGCTATTTACCTAGCTGCCTCCTCTGAGCATGTTAAAGCTTGTAAAGCAGTTGTAGAGGGGAAAACCTTTTTAGAGGTAGAGGGGAAGGGAGGAGCATCATTGGCTGCATAACAAATTAACCCAACGTCTGTTAGCTTTCTAATTATTGTAGTTTTGGGATTTGGGGGTGATAATCCTATATACAATTTTTCCTTTGAGGGTGAACATCCCTTTTATGGGATCTCTTCTATATGGAAATAGATTATGCACTTCCAGTGTAGCTCTCCCTTGAATCAGGGACGGTTCTCACCATTTTGGTGCCGTTAGCCATTCCCTTCCCTGGTGTCCCATCCCAACTAATAATTCCCCCCCAACCACTTCAACATTATGTTTGAATTGACTGGAAAACATAATGCATTACAGAGACAAGGGATTATCCTGTATTCTGATTGTCTGGTTACTTTTTCGGACAGGAGAGTACACTGAGAGCTGTGTATTGGCTGAATTATAAATCTCTCCTTCACCGATTCTTATGGTGCAATGTAAAGTGTGAGGAAAAGCTGAAAGCAGCCAAGACGGTTAAAGATATACACACAGGGAGGCTACAGGGAACTAGATCTGTAATAACATTGCTTTATTCCCAATCCCTGTCTTAACAAAAGAAAACTTTGCTTGTCACCCTCCCCTCTCAGTATACTAGACCTAGGTCGCCTTGAAAAGTCCTGCTTGCAGTTCTACTGGGTTTGTCTATAATCCAGGTGTGGAACATGGGATTGTCACTGATCACACATGATAATGTCATTGTACATACTTTATCCATCCACACATCCAGGGCCACTGTGCATGCGGGCACACGTTAAGGGAGAAGTTTTCCCAAAAACAACGTTTTCTAATTACAGGTCAAAAAAAATATGGATTACTTGTCTTTTCATGTAATTCATATGCTGGGTACACACCAGCAGATATTTCGGCCGTTACTGATGGTGGGGGGGTGGCAGCCGCCGCGACCGAGCTTGGTGCCTGTTCATCCGAATTTGGGCGAACGTGCGCTTGGGTCCGTTTGTAAATCACGGGCGATTGTGTGGTTCCCTATGGGGTTGCATGCACTGATGGCCTTGGCCACTTTTGCCGTGACTGACAGTCATTTGTCCTGGCTGAGCTGGGTGTGTACCCAGCCTAAGAAAATAAGGAAAATCCTCAACTATGGTCTGAAAGCAAAAGGACCTTCAAAAGAAAGTAATTGTTCTTTACCTTCAGATTGATTCTTGTTGACAGTAACAAAGAGTTCTACAGTTTTGGACCTTCTTTACCTTAGCAAAGAAGATACAAGTAGCTAAAAAGAACAGCCCCCCACTTTCCCCTGGATAAAGCACACTGAGCATGTCTGTCCCACCGGGAGAGAGAGAGAAGAAGAAGTTAAATATTATATTTCTTTACACAGGTATTTCCTCAATTAGAATTATTTAAATTACTTTTTAATTTGTAGTTTCTACAAGTCAAATATAAATGTATTTACAGCTTAGTTATCCAATAATAAATATATTTGGTAATTAGTTCTCCTTTTCTAAACATATTCATTTTGAAAATCATGTACATGCATCAGCTATACTGCCACAGTCTTCTAAACAAGATACTTAATAGTGCTGTTGCTAATCTTCAACGGTATTGTATATGCTCATTGTAATATGCAAATAATAGATCTAATGACTCCCATCTCTGTGTGTAGTTAATGTTACTTCATTATTGCCAGGTCGGCAGACAAGGCTATAGGTTCTATATCTGGTAGGGTTATCAAATTGTCATCTTTAAAAATCTCAGTAGGCATCATTATTTACTACCCCTGCCTGAAGGTAAGCACACGATCAAGCATGATCAGCTGTCCACAACTAGTCAGACTAAGTCCCAGCCTTAAAACCTAGCTTAAGGCTGGGTACATATGGGGAAATTATTTGCCGACCAAGCTTCACTACTAGCGAGCACTAGGTCGGGACAAATGACTGTCGGTCACCGTGACAGATCTTGCAGCCCCATAGGAGGATTTACCAACAGGCCTGATTGCCCATTATCTGATCCAGACCCCACACACACGATAAGATATTTTCGGCTACCGACTGCACTATCGGCCATGTGACCCAGCTAAATTGTATACCTATTCTGTAGCTCCTAGAAGCTGGTAGCTTCAGTATATTGTCTGGTCCATGTTGGAGATGTTATTGCCTGTATAGTTAGCCTGAGGGTAACTAAACTCCAGTTGTGTTAATCTGTCCTACAGTTAATAGTCTAACATTAAAGGGAAAAGACACAAAACAAATATTCACAAATATTTTACAACGTAATAAGATTTGGTGTTGATGGTTTGTTTGATTGGTAAGATTTCATTTGTGGATTATGTAGATTCTCTTGGCTTGATCAGTCTGACTTCATCTTCAGAGGTTTGTTAGTGTAGCTGGAATCATTAAAGGAATCTTGGATATTGATATTGTTCCTCTAGAGATTTTCTCTTTGCTCTTCACAAATATTCTAGATTTCTACTAATGATTTAGCCCTGGCTTCCTTCAGCTTACCCAAGGCTGTCAGTCTCTTTCATCTTACAGATCTTCTGAAAGGCGATTATTGTTTTTCATTGCCTGTTGCCATTTGTAGTGTCTGTACAGATGTCGTTGTCATATTAGTCACTGTGTCTTTTTTTGAGGAATTTCTGGATCACGACCTCAAACAGATTTCGCTAAAGTGGCCTTAAGTTTACTTATAAACAGGAGTTCGGATTAACACCAACTGTGACTTAAAGGGCGACAAAAACATAACTTTTTTTTAATAGCATCTTTAGAATTATGGCGGGAAGTGTCAGTATTCTTAACTCCCATTTTTCTCTCTTTGCATCTAACCCCCCAATCATAATTATGTAAGAGGTAGGAGCAAGTATTCCCACCTCCGTTCTGCTGTAGTTAATTTAAAGTAATTAGCTTTAAAGTTTTGAAGTACTTGCAGTTTTAGCCTTCGGCTTAGTTGAAAGAAAACTAGAAGTTTAAGTATAAACTTTTATTTGGCTAAAAGACGCCATTTTGGAAGGAATGTGTGTTTTGTGCTGCAGATTTTAAAACTCAATAATGGCAATGATGAGGACATTGTTGTTTTTTTACTTACCCTTACCCTTTACTTACCCTTTAAATATGGCTGCCACATGATAGAATGTTTACATCAGTAGGTGTGTGTACCTGTGTCAGGTTGGGGGAGATTTAAAAATAAAACTTTTTTAATGATTGGTCAAAATAAGTTTATTTGGCTTTACTTACCCATTAAGTATGGCTGCACAGTAATGGAGGGGTAGGTCAGTAGGTGTGTGTGGACTGTGTCGGGTTCGATGTTAATAAACTAACCTTTTAAATTATTGGTTATAATTAGTTTTTTTTTTAACTTTAGTTACTATACCGAAAAATAGGTTATTTTATTGACCATAAACTGGAAACTGTGATCTTTCCAACCACCACTGTGCCTTTTTTTGTTGATCTGCCTCGTGTTCTTTAGATATCTAAAACTTACATTTCAGCTGTCAATCAAGTTCCTTGCTCTCAAAACTATCTCCTGTGAGTAGTTTTTACTGTAGCTGTAATGGTGACAGGGTTTGACAGCTGGAATGCTGTATGCTGTGTGCAGCTTGACAGTTGGTTGTGGGGGTAAAAAAGTCAGGTTGGATGGAAGTGGGAGTGGTTGTAAAGAGGGAGGGAGGGATACTGCCCTAACAAAATGTTGCTGGATTGAGGGCATTCAGCAACACATGCAAATCAGAGCAAGGGCTATCTTAAGATATCATAATTATGATTAAATGAGGCAAAGTCACCTTTTTTTTTCAGTATAGTGTCCCTTATCTCATATCATTATACAATGGGGTCTATCCCATGTCATTATACAATATGGTTTATCCCATATCATTATACAATGGGGATAACATGGTGTCTACTGTCATGTTTTACAATATGGTTTATCCCATATCATTATACAATGGGGTCTATCCCATATCATTATACAAGAGGGTCTATCCTATATGATTATACAAAGGGGTCTATCCCATATCATTATACAATGGGGTCTATACCATATCATTATACCATGCAGCCTCTCCCATATCATTGTACAATATGGCCTCTCCCATATCATTATACAATGGGGTCTATCCTATATCATTATACAAGATGGTCTATCCTATATGATTATACAAGGGGTCAATCCCATATCATTATACAATCGGGTCTATACCATATCATTATACCATGCAGCCTATCCCATATCATTATACAATATGGCCTTTCCCATATCATTATACAATGGGGTCTATCCCATATCATTATACAATGGGGTTTATCCTATATCATTTTACAACATGGTCTATCCCATGTCATTATACAATGGGGTGTATCCCATATCATTATACAATGGGGTGTATCCCATGTCAATATACAGTGGGGTCTATCCCATGTCATTATACAATGTAGTGTATCCCATATCATTATACAAGGGGGTCTATCACATGTCAATATACAGTGGGGTCTATCCCATATCATTATACAATGGGGTCTATCACATGTCAATATACAGTGGGGTCTATCCCATGTCATTATACAATGGGGTGTATCCCATATCATTATACAATATGGTCTATCCCATATCATTATACAATATGGTCTATCCCATGTCATTATACAATGGGGTTTATACCATATCATTATACCATGGATCTATTCCATATCATTATACAATGGTGTCTATCCCATGTCATTATACAATGAGGTCTATCCCATGTCATTATACCATATGGTCTATCCCATATCATTATACAATGGGGTCTATCACATATCATTATACCATATGGTCTATCCCATATCATTATACAATGGGGTCTATCACATATCATTATACAATATCGTCTATCCCATATCATTATACAGTTTGGCATATCCAATATCATAATACAGTAGGGTCTATCCAGTATCATAATACAATGGGGTCTATCCCATGTCATTATACCATATGGTCTATCCCATATCATTATACAATGGGGTCTATCCCATATTATAATACAATATGGTTTATCCCATATCATTATACAGTTTGGCCTATCCAATATGATAATACAGTAGAGTCTATCCAATATCATAATACAATGGGGTCTATCCCAAGTCATTATACCATATGGTCTATCCCAAGTCATTATACAATTGTGTCTATCCCATGTCATTATACAATGGGGTCTACCACATTTCATTATACAATAGCGTCCGTCCCATGCCATTATACAATATGGTCTATCCCATATCATTATACATTGGGGTGTATCATAGATGGATTAAGATCATATGGGGCCCAAGGCAGTGCCATAAATGGGTCTATCCCATTTCATTATACAATGGGGAATATCCCATGTCATTATTTAATGGGGTCTAGCCCATACCATTATACAATGGGGTCTATCCCATATCATTATATAATATGGTCTATCCCATATCATCATACAATGGGGTCTATCCCATGTCATTATACAATGGGGAAAATCCCATGTCATTATACAATGGGGTCTATCCCATTTCATTATACAATGGGGAATATCCCATTTCATTATGCAATGGGGTCTTTCCCATGTCATTATTTAATGGGGTCTATCCCATTTCATTATCCAATGGGGTCTATCCCATTTCATTATCCAATGGGGTCTATCCCATACCATTATACAATGGGGTCTATCCCATATCATTATACAATATGGTCTATCCCATATCATCATACAATATGGTCTAACCCATACAATAGGGTCTATCCTATGTCATTATACAATGGGGTCTATCCCATGTCATTATACAATGGGGTCTATCCCATATCATTATACAATATGGTCTAACCATATACAATGGGTCTTTCCTATGTCATTATACAATGGGGTCTATCCCATATCATTATACAATATGGTCTATCCCATATCATTATACAATGGGGTCTATCCCATGTCATTATACAATGGGGTCTTTCCCATATCATTATACAATGGGGTCTTTCCCATATCATTATACAATGGTTTCTGTCCCATATCATTTTACAATGGTGTCTTTCCCATATCATTATACAATGGGGTGTCCCATATCAATACAATGGGTCTATCATGTCATTATAAAATGGTGTCTCTGTCATGTATTATACAATGGGATCTATCTATGTCATTATAAAATGGGGTGTATGTCATATCATATACAATGGGGTCTAGTATAGTATACCTAGGGCAGCAGGTAAATTGGGGTCTAGTATGTATACCTGGGCCAGCGTATACAATGGGGTCTAGTTAGTATACCTAGGGCTGGCAGGTATACAGCTGTTGCTATAGTATGTATACTAGGGCCGTCAGTTACAATATATATACTGTAGTATAGTATACCTAGGGCTGGCCATACATCATATAGTATAGTATTACTAGGGCGGTAGTTACATCATATAGTTAATATTACTGGGGCTGGTAGTACATTATATAGTTACAGTCCTAGGGCTGCAGACATTATATAGTATACAGTCCCTAGGGCTAGCCATTACATCAAATAGTATACAGTCCCTAGGGCTAGCAGTTTATTATATATGTATTATATAACTTATATAGTATAGTACACCAGAGACCGGCTGTTACGTAAATGTTATAGCTATAAGCTATTTTTATTTTAATATGAACACATGCCTGCTGTGATATTGCTTAGAAGCACTGTGATAAACAGCACTGGTACCTTTGTTTTTTTATTGGTAGCCATAGATCTTGCTTTCTTGGGCAAACAACATGGTAGCTCCACCTATGCCTAAATTTGAAGGAGCATGCCATGTGTAGGTTGGTCATCTGTAAACATTGGAAGATAATCCCTGTAAAGAGGGCACATTCATTCCTCTGCCAAGTCTAACTACGGGTAATTGAGAAATGGAATAAATAACTAAAGCAACACAATGGAATGTTGGATTGGCAGCTGATCTCTATTGGACAGCGAGAAAGTGGCAACATTTATGGACTATGTCACAGCATTAGTCCTATGTCACAGCATTGACCTATGTCACAGCATTAGTCCTATGTCACAGAATGTTGACCTATGTCACAGCATTAGACCTATGTCACAAGCATTACGTCCTATGTCACAGCATTAGACCTATGTCACAGCATTAGTCCAGCAACAGCAATTAGTCCTATGTCACACGCATTAGACCTATGTCACAGCATTAGTCCTATGTCACAGCATTAGACCTATGTTACAGCATTAGTCCTATGTCACAGCATTAGACCTATGTCTCAGCATTAGTCCTATGTCGCCAGCATTAGTCTATGTCGCAGCATTAGTCCTATGTCGAAGCAATAGACCTATGTCGCAGCACGCATTAGTCCTATGTCAAAGCATTAGTCCTATGTCAGATCATTAGTCCTATGTCACAGCATTAGTAGTCCATGTCACAGAATTAGTCCTATGTCACAGAATTAGTCTGTCACGCATTAGTCCAATATCACACGCATTAGTCCTAGGTCATAAGTCACAGATTAAGTCCAATGTCACAGCATTAGTCTAATGTCACAGCATTAGTCCTATGTTACAGCATTAGTCCATGTCACGCATTAGTCCTATATCATAGTCACAGAATAGTCAATGTTTGTCAAGCATTAGTCCTGGCCCATGTCACAGCATTGTCTATTGTCACAGCATTAGCCTATGTTACAGCATTAGTCCTATGTCACAGCATTAGTTTTTCCCTAGTCACAAGTCACACAGAATAGTCAAGTCACAGCATTAGTTAATGTCTAGCAATTAGTCAGCATTAGTCCTATGTACAGCATTTGTCCTATGTCACAGCATTAGTCCTGTTACAGCATTAGTCCTAGCCACAAGCATTAGTCCAATGTCACAGATTAGTCCAATGTCACAACATAGTCCTATGTCACAGCATTAGTCCAATGTCACAGGCATTAGTCCTATGTCACAGTATTTGTCCGTCCAGCATTGTCCCATGTCACAGGCATTAGTCCTATGTCACAGTATTGGTCCTGTCCAGCATTAGTCCTTGTGACAGCATTAGTCCTATTTCACAGCATTGGACCTATGTTACACATTAGTCCTATTTCACAGCATTAGTCCATGTCAAAGCATAGTCCAGTCAAGCATTGACCTATTTACGCATTAGACCTATGTACAGCATTAGTCTATGTTACAGCATAAGTCCTATGTCAAAGCATTAGTCCTATGTCAAAGCATTATCCTATTCACAGATTAGACTATGTCACAAGCATTGTCCTATGTCCAGCATTAGTCCTATGTCACAGTATTAGTACTATGTCAAAGCATTAGCCTATGTCACAGCATTAGACCTATATCACAGCCACAATTAGTCCAGTACAGCATTAGTCCTAGTCAAAGCATTAGTCCTATGTCACAGCCATTAGTCCTATGTCACAAGCATTAGACCTATGTCACAGCATTAGTCCTATGTCACAGCATTAGTTCATATGTCACAGCATTAGACCTGTCCGATTAGTCCTATGTCAAAGCATTAGTCCTATGGCACAGCATTAGATATAGTCACAGCATTAGTCCTATGTCACAGCAATAGACCTATGTCAAGCATTAGACCTATGTCACAGCATTTCCTATGTCACAGCATTAGACCTATGTAACAGCATTAGTCCTAGTCAAAGCATTAGTCCTATGTCACAGCATTAGACCTATGTCACAGCATTAGTCCTATGGCACATGCATTAGACCTATGTTAC
>CM033477.1:136957217-137068731 GCA_019447015.1 Hymenochirus boettgeri
TTGCTGCTGAGTACTAAGTTTGATTCCACCCTTGGACACATCTGCAAGGAGTTTGTATGTTCTCCCCGTGCTTGCGTGGGTTCCTCCGGGCACTCCGGTTTCCCCACAATCATAAAGACATACTGATAGGTTGAAGTGTAATAAATGTTCTTAGATTGTAAGCTCTTCGGGGCAGGGCCTGATGTGAATGTATACATGAACTAAAAGCGCTGCAGAGGATGTTGGTGCTATATAAATCCACAATAATAAAAAAAATGATAACAATTTACTGTTTTTTTAAATTAGTTTTTTATAGGGGAATGGGACGTGGGCTTACCACTTACCAGGGGTTTTCCTAGTATCCTGGAGGGCCAGTCCTCACCCATGGCCTTTTTAAAGGAATCTGCAGGACAAATGTCAACATTTGCAGCATGAACTTTGGACTGTTCCAATCCGTGCTAGCTGCCATTCATAAGTCAATGCAGAGCCCACTAGTGGACATCTTTCATGCCATGGTATGCTGTACAGAATTCCCAGTACAATGGGCCGCCATCTTTAAATTATAACATTTTTTACAAATACTAATCCAGTTACTAATTTGTTTCCTCAGTCAGGTTTTTATTTTCCACACGGCCCACGTGTATTTATTTCTTTACAACTCTCAGAAATAATATTTAATCTCAAATTAATGCCTAAGGTTTTCATCATAAAAGATGGGGGGATTCATTGCTTGGTTATTAAAAAGAATATAAGGGCGACGGATAATACAGTGTTTGGCACCAATCTGATTGTCAACGCTCATTGTTTTTTCGCTTAATAATTAAGCAATTTGCCTTAATTGGAAGGCTGGCTAATTGATAGCGCTATGATACAGTAATTACCTTCTATATGAAACAATCATGTCATAAGCCTAGGGCTGAATGGTATCATATTGTAATGTGCGTTAGCATTATTAAACAAGAGATCTGCCCCCAGGGAGTATCTGTTGCAGTAATATAATCTGTATTATCATTGGGCATCAAGTTATCTGTCTAGTGCTAGGAATGGCATCAGTGCATCTTTGAAATCGCTTTAGAAGTTATAATAATATTTGATGTTTCCAATGTTTGGAAAGTGGCGGAGGAAATCTAATACCACACACAGTCTCACAATGGAAACACACACGCAAACCACTGGCACCCCTTGGCACGTGCCATATGTGCCTAATGGTAAATCCGGCCCTGGCGATTCCGGTTTGCTAATGTAGAGTCGTTCGCTGTGATGATCGCAATAGGGGGGGAAAAATGCTGATCGCATGCACTACGAAAAGTATTGCAGCACAACAGAAAGCAGCGCACCTAGAGGCCAATACTAATGCGCTTTTTAATGCGTGATCGGAAACCTCATTAAAAACGTGGTGGGGAAGCCTACTTAACGTTATTTCTGGAAACTACAACTCCCAGCATGCCTGGGAGCACTCTGCATCTTCCTTGGAGTGCCAAGACAGCGCCATATAATATATGTATACGGTATAAAGTATTTTAAAATGGTCACTTGCAGTTTAGCTGAATATCTTCCAAATATCATGTAATCTCCTTATATTTTACAGTGAGCACATGATTCGCTACATTAACTATTATTTCTAAAATAAGAAGAAACTGGCACTTTAATGACCAATAAATAACAGATCAGGCCAAAATATATTTGTGTCTATAAATTTCCGTGTAGATACAGATAATAAGATGATTATAACACTGTACAGTCCACATGGGATTAGCCATGTGGGTTCCCTACTGCTTGACAACACACACTCACACACACACACTCACTAGTGACAGCATGTGACCCCCTCCCTTCCACCAGGGGGCGGGGCTGGGTGCCGTGGACTAGATCAGTTGATACAAAGTAACGGGTGGGGACTGAGGAGCTCAGTCGGCTCGGTGTGAGGGGCGGAGGAGGGAGGGTCATGCCGGCAGTGGACTACTTTCCCCGGGCAGAGCACTGTTCCTGCTGTCTTTTGCTGCGTCTTTGTGTGCAGGTACCTGGTCTTCCATATACCCCAGGATAGGTTCATTTGACAGGGGGGCGGGGGAGGAGGAGAGGGGAGGCACTGTTCCTAGTGAGATCACTTACAGTTAATGACAGATCTGGGATCCACTTGGGTCATTTGTAAAGGGGAAGTTAACACTGTTCAATAGTGAGAGTACTTACAGGTTAATGGACAGATCTGGGATCACTTGGGTCATTGTAAAGGGGAAGTTAACATTTAACTAGTGAGAGTCACTAAACAGGTTAATGGACAGATACTGGGATCACTTGGGTCATTGTAAAGGGGAAGTTAACACTGTGTACTAGTGAGAGTCACTTACAGGTTAATGGACAGATCTGGGATCACTTGGGTCATTTGTAAAGGGGAAGTTAACACTGTTCATTTATGAGATTCAGTTACAGGTCAATGTTCTAATATGGGATCACTTGGGTCATTTGTAAAGGGGGAGTAACACTTCACTAGTGAGAGTCACTTACAGGTTAATGGACAGATCTGGGATCACTTGGGTCATTTGTAAAGGGGAAGTTAACACTGTTCACTAGTGAGATTCGCTTACAGGTTAATGGACGATCTGGGATCACTTGGGTCATTTGTAAACGGGAAGTTAACACTTCATTAGTGAGTCACTACAGGTAAATGGACAGATCTGGGGTCACTTGGGTCATTTATAAAGGGGAAGTTAACGCTGTTCACTAGTGGGAGTCACTTACAGGTTAATGGTCAGATCTGGGGTCAGATGGGTCATTTGTAAAGGGGAAGTTAACACTGTTCACTAGTGAGAGTCACTTACAGGTTAACGGACAGATCTGGGGTCACTTGGGTCATTTGTAAAGGGGAAGTTAACATAGTTCACTAGTGAGAATCACTTACAGGTTAATGGACAGATCTGGGATCACTTGGGTCATTTATAAAGGGGAAGTTAACACTGTTCATTAATGAGATTCAGTTACAGGTCAATGTTCTAATATGGGATCACTTGGGTCATTTGTAAAGGGGAAAGTGGCACAGTTCACCAATAATATTCACTCATTTAAACATAAATATTTATTGCAGTGGTACATTATATACATTTTTATGTATCAGAATTTTATGCCATGTTATTATACTATTGTTTTTATGTCATGTTGTTATACAAAGGGGTCTATCCCAGTATTTACAATGGGGTCTATCCCATATCATTATACCATGAGGTCTATCCCATATCATTATACCATGAGGTCTATCCCATATCATTATACCATGGGGTCTATCCCATGTCATTATACAATGGGGTCTATCCCATTTATTATACAATGGGGTCTATCCTATATCATTATACAATGGGGTATATCCCATATCATTATACAATGGGGTCTATCCCATTTATTATACAATGGGGTCTATCCTATATCATTATACAAGATGGTCTATCCTATATGATTATACAAAGGGGTCATCCCATATCATTATACAATGGGGTCTATCCCATATCATTATACAATGGGGTCTATCCCATATCATTATACAATGGGGTCTATCCCATATCTTATAGAGTGCGGTCTATCCCATATATTATACCTTGTGCTATCCCATATCATTATACCATGGGGTCTACCCAGTTCATTATATAATGGGGTCATCCCATGTCATTATACAATGGGGTCTATCCCATTTATTATACAAGGGTCATCTATATCATAACAATGGGGTGTTATCTCATATCATTATACAATGGGGTCTATTCCATGTCATTATACAATATGGTTTTCCCATATCATTATACAATGGGGTCTATCCCATATCATTATCAAGAGGGTCTATCCTATATGATTATACAAAGGGGTCTATCCCATATCATTATACAATGGGGTCTAACCATATCATTATACCATGCAGCCTCTCCAATCATTGTACAATATGGCCTCTCCCATATCATTATACAATGGGGTATCCTATATCATTATAAAAGATGGTCTATCCTATATGATTATACAAGGGGTCAATCCCATATCATTATACAATCGGTCTATACATATCATTATACCATGCAGCCTATCCCATATCATTATACAATATGGCCTTCCCATATCATATACAATGGGGTCTATCCCATCATTATACAATGGGGTTTATCCTATATCATTTTACAACATGGTCATACCATGTCATTATACAATGGGGTGTATCCCATATCATTATACAATGGGGTGTATCCCATGTCCATATACCGTGGGGTCATAATGTCATTATACAATGTAGTGTATCCCATATCATTATACAAGGGGGTCTATCACATGTCAATATACAGTGGGGTCTATCCATATCATTATACAAGGGGTCTATCACAGTCAATATAAGTGGGGTCTATCCCATTCATTATACAATGGGGTGTATCCCATATCATTATACAATATGGTCTATCCCATATCATTATACAATATGGTCTATCCCATGTCATTATACAATGGGGTTTATACCATATCATATACCAGGATCTATTCCATATCATTATACAATGGTGTCTATCCATTCATATACAATGAGGTCTATCCCATGTCATTATACCAATGGTCTATCCCATATCATTATACAATGGGGTCTATCACATATCATTATACAATGGGGTCTATCCCAATCATTATACAATGGGGTCTATCCCATATATATACAATATGGTTTATCCCTATCATTATACAGTTTGGCCTATCCATATACATAATACAGTAGGGGTATCCAATATCATAATACAATGGGGTTATCCCATGTCATTGTACCATATGGTCTATCCCATATCATTATACAAGGGGGTCTATCACATATTCATTATACAATATGGTCTACCCATATCATTATACAATGGGGTCTATCCCATATTATTATACAATATGGTTTATCCCATATCATTATACAGTTTGGCCTATCCAATATCATAATACAGTAGGGTCTATCCAATATCATATGGTCTATCCCATATCATTATACAATGGGGTCTATCACATATCATATACCATATGGTCTATCCCATATCATTAACAATGGGGTCATCACATATCATTATACAATATCGTCTATCCCAATATTATACAGTTGGCATATCCATATCATAATACAGTAGGGTCTATCCAGTATCATAATACAATGGGGTCTATCCCATGTCATTATACCTATGGTCTATCCCATCATTATACAATGGGGTCTATCCCATATTATAATACAATATGGTTTATCCCATATCATTATACAGTTTGGCCTATCAATATGATAATACAGTAGAGTCTATCCATATTATAATACAATGGGTCTATCCCAAGTCATTATACCATATGGTCTATCCAAGTCATTATACAATTGTGTCTATCCCAGTCATATACAATGGGGTCTACCACATTTCATTATACAATAGCGTCCGTCCCCTGCCATTATACAATATGGTCTATCCCATATCATTATACATTGGGTGTATCATAGATGGATTAAGATAATATGGGGCCCAAGGCAGTGCCATAAATGGGTCTATCCCATTTCATTATACAATGGGGAATATCCCATGTCATTATTTAATGGGGTCTAGCCCATACCATATTACAATGGGGTCTATCCCATATCATTATATAATATTGGTTATCCATATCATCATACAATGGGGTCTATCCATGTCATTATACAATGGGGAAAATCCCATGTCATTATACATGGGGTCTATCCCATTTCATTATACAATGGGGAATATCCCATTCAATGCAAGGGGTCTTCCCATGTCATATTAATGGGGTCTACCCATTTCATTATCCAATGGGGTCTATCCCATTTCTTATCCATGGGGTCATCCCATACCATTATACAATGGGGTCTATCCCATATATTATACAATATGGTCTATCCATATATCATACAATATGGTCTAACCCATACAATAGGGTCTATCCTATGCATTATACAATGGGGTCTATCCCTGTCATTATACATGGGGTCTATCCATATCATTATACAATATGGTCTAACCCATACAATAGGGTCTATCCTATGTCATTATACAATGGGGTCTATCCCATATCATTATACAATATGGTCTATCCCATATCATTATACAATGGGGTCTATCCCATGTCATTATACAATGGGGTCTTTCCCATATCATTATACAATGGGGTCTTTCCCATATCATTATACAATGGTTTCTGTCCCATATCATTTTACAATGGTGTCTTTCCCATATCATTATACAATGGGTGTGTCCCATATCATTATACAATGGGGTCTATATCATGTCATTATAAAATGGTGTCTCTGTCATGTTATTATACAATGGGATCTATCTAATGTCATTATAAAATGGGGTGTATGTCATATCATTATACAATGGGGTCTAGTATAGTATACCTAGGGCCAGCAGGTATACATTGGGGTCTAGTATAGTATACCTAGGGCCAGCAGGTATACAATGGGGTCTAGTATAGTATACCTAGGGCTGGCAGGTATACAATGCTGTCTAGTATCGTATACCTAGGGCCGTCAGTTACAATATATATACTGTAGTATAGTATACCTAGGGCTGGCAACTACATCATATAGTATAGTATTACTAGGGCTGGTAGTTACATCATATAGTATAATATTACTGGGGCTGGTAGTTACATTATATAGTATACAGTCCCTAGGGCTAGCAGTTACATTATATAGTATACAGTCCCTAGGGCTAGCAATTACATCAAATAGTATACAGTCCCTAGGGCTAGCAGTTTATTATATATGTATTATATAACATTATATAGTATAGTACACCTAGAGCCGGCTGTTACGTAAATGTTATAGCTATAAGCTATTTTTATTTTAATATGAACACATGCCTGCTGTGATATTGCTTAGAAGCACTGTGATAAACAGCACTGGTACCTTTTTGTTTTTTTATTGGTAGCCATAGATCTTGCTTTACTTGGGCAAACAACATGGTAGCTCCCACCTATGCCTAAATTTGAAGGAGCAATGCCATTTGTGTAGATTTGTGTCATCTGTAAACCATTGGAAGATAATCCCTGTAAAGAGGGCACATTCATTCCTCTATGCCAAGTCTAACTACGGTAAATTGAGAAATTGGAATAAATAACTAAAGCAACACATATGGAATGTTTGGATTGGCAGCTGATCTCTCATTGGACAGCGAAAGTGGCAACATTTATTGGACAGTCTGAATTGTCTTTGAACTTCATATCACATTGGTGTCCCTTTCTGTTTAATACTCTCCATAGAAACTAAAGTACTGTCCATTAATCAGTGGGAAATGCATCACTATAGCTTTATATCACTAAACCTGATGTTTCTGTAACTGTACACTGATTAAAGGACAACTCCACCCTCATAAGAACATCTTTTAGAAAGAATGGTCTCTTATAAAATATGTTGATATATCATAGTTTGTCCTATGAATTCATTACTGTATGCCTGCTATGCTTCTGGATGCCTCATGCAAACTGAGCAATTTAGAAACCTGTACTGAGCCTGTACTGAGCCTGGGCATGCTCAGAAGAGGCAGACAGGGGATTAACATTTAATCATTGGCTGTGATGTCAACTGTCAAATTCATAACTGACAGAACCAGGAAGCAGAAACAGGGGCAACAGGACATTGTGCATTTCAAACTATTACCGTTTAGGGTTTTGGGGGGTGATTTACCTGTATGTAAGTTTTCATTTTGGGGCTGGACTTGCCCTTTAATGTGCTTGTGTTTATATAGAGCAGCTTGATAAAAAAATATTACTTGTAGGTCTAAAGTCTGTGTGTCTGGTTACCCTCTGTCTTTGTCACCTAATTCGTTCTGATTGATGTGTTACCTTCTCAAAGCACAAGGTCACAATTGAACCAGGGTAGAGTATACTGATATAATTTTACTATGGAGGTTTAAGGTGCCCTTTTACCACTTTTTGGTGCCGTATTGTGAATCAAGAGCTTTCATTGCATGTATGTACCAGGTGAGACTGTCAGACTAGTGTTTACATTTTCCCTTTAAAATAAGTGAATTTACTTTTCTATAAATGCAGTTTTATCCTCTTCTAACTATCTTCTTCCTCTTGTCTCCCATTATAAGTACCATGGGGAGATGCATGGAGTCTGGGGGAGGAGCATACGGCGGTATTGGTGCATGTGTGAGCCTCCTAAGGGCTCCTTTCCACGTGTGTTTTACAATCCACAAAATGTTTTTCTGTTGAAATTTCACTTGTTAAGAATAAACCTGCTTCTTGTAATGGGAATGTAGCTTTACAGTAAACTTGATTTTCACTAAACACTTACATTGCATGAAGATTTTGTGACATTAGTTTAAGGATAATTAAAAAAAAAACACTTTAAGGGCACGGCCACACTGCAACGCAAATGCAATCGCACACGGAATCGCATGCGTATTGCACCCAAAAACACACGTTTTCTGTTCGTTGCCACGATTCCAATGATTTGAAAAAAACACAAGTGCAAACGCAGAAAAATCGCAGCAGTGTGGCCCTAAATCCAGTAAAGGGAAAGACATTTGGAATTGGATACCAATAAACATTACACTAGAGACATTACACTAGAGACATTAAACTAGAGACATTATACCAGAGTCATTATACTGGAGACATTATACCAGAGTCATTATGCTGGAGACATTATACCAGAGTCATTATGCTGGAGACATTATACCAGTCATTATGCTGGAGACATTATACTGGGGACATTATACAAGAGACATTATACTAGAAACATTACACTAGAGACATTACACAGGAAGCACTATAGTAGAGACAATATACTGGAGACATAATACCAGTCATTATACTGGAGACATTATACTTGGGGACATTATACAAGAGACATTATACTGGAAATGTCACACTAGAGAAATTACACAGGAAGCACTATAGTAGAGACAATATACTGGAGACAATATAACGGAGACATTATACCAGAGTCATTATACTGGAGACATTACACTAGAGACATTACACAGGAAGCACTATAGTAGAGACAATATACTGGAGACATTATACCAGAGTCATTATACTGGAGACATTACACTCGAGACATTACATAGGAATCACTATAGTAGAGACAATTTACTGGAGACATTATACTGGAGACATTATCCTGAATGTCCTTGTTTAGGATTTTGAATTGTTTTTAGTATTTCTGTTCTCTTTTATATTAAATTAAACACTATGTATTAAATGATATTGTATACACTATGTACAGTCCCAGTGTGTGTGTTGTAAGGATCTTTTTGCTTCATTGATGGTGTCTGTGTATTAATAGCTATTCTCTGCCCATATTTCGGGCTGGTCAACTGGTATAATGAAGTGATACTTTTTAGCATTCGTTTATGGGCAATATAAGTCAGTAAAAAAGTGTTTTCTTTAAAGTTGCTTTCAACCAATTAAGTTGTCAATCAATCAAACATTAAGGTGCTAATGAGACTTTTAAGGGGTTTTGTCTTTGTATAAAGTAAAACCTCTGTTATTTAAGCTAAAGTGTTTCAGTAGCATGCTAATCCTCCAAATTAAACCTTATACTTACATTTTCCACACCCACAAACCTAAAGACTGCATACATTACTTACCTGTCAGACGTTCCTGATGCTTTGTTTTGATTATAGACTGACATTCTCTCAGGGCCAAGAGTATTGGCATTAACACTTTCAGTGCCTGCACTTTCCCAGAGTATTGCCATTAACCCTTCAGTACCAGCAGACTTCCCCAGAGTATTGCCATTACCACTTTCAGTGCCAGCAGAGTATTACCATTAACCCTTCATTACCAGCAGATTTCCCCGTGGTATTGCCATTACCACTTTCAGTGCCACCAGAGTATTCCCATTAACCCTTCAGTGCCAGCAGACTTCCCCAGAGTAATGCCATTACCACGTTCAGTGCTAGCAGAGTATTACCATTAACACTCCAGTGCCAGCAGACTTTCTTATTAATAATTTCAGTGCCAGCACTTTCCCAGAGTATTGCTATTACCGGTAACACTTTCAGTACCAGAGCTTTTCCAGAGTATTGCCATAAACCCTTCAATGCCAGCACTTTCCCAAAGTATTGCCATTAACACTTCAGTGTCAGCACTTTCCCAGAGTATAGCCATTAACACTTGCAGTGCCAGAAGAGTATTACCATTAACCCTTTCAGCTGCCAGCATTGATATGATATACAGTATGTACCTGCTTTCCATGTCTTCTCCATTGAATTGTTCACTCCTCACCTACTCTAAGTTCTAAATGGGTAGTTGGGTGCAAAGAAGAAAGAGACAGGGATAGGGATCTCACGGCTGCTAGTCACAGGGGCCACTGTTATAAAGTCTGCAGCAGCTTTTACCTGGCATTTTTAAACTGCTCTCCTCCCCTCCTTCCTTCACATTCAGTTCTTTTGTAACAGTGTTTCCAAGTAGAGTTCAGGGTCTCTACTCACTACATTGTTACAAATTACAGCAGAACAAGCAGAGCAGTTCTAACAGTGTAAAATCTGACAGGGAGATGCTAGGGAGAACACTGGATGCCCTGGCTCTTTGCTTAGGTGGCCTATACCTAAATATGTCTGTGCATCCTCTGCCCTGGTCCTGGCTTCACTTTAAGGTTGCAGCATTGCCATGACGGATGACATCACAGCCAATGAATGACTGCTCTTTTGCTCCTCTGAGCATGTGCAAGCTCATAGATCTTCAAGAGGAGGCGGCGATTTTAGGAGAAGAGAAAAGCAGAGCATACTATCAATATTAAGTAATGTATAACGTCTTTAGGTTTAAGGGGGAGGGAAGGTGCACCTGTCTTTTAAAGGTATACATTGTTATAGAGCCTGTGAGTAAATAACTCCATGGCAAGCTCAGTGTAAGAGAATTGAAACCTCAATAGGGAAACTCAATATCTGTGCCCTGGTCTGTGTATTATGGGATTGCTGAGCTCTTGGCTCATTTTTTTCTAAGGACCAACTCATGACATAGAGGTTACCAAACCAGTACCATGTCCAAATGTCAAACATAGTCTTATAAAAACATGTATGTGGCTTTAACAGGGAGGGAGAGAAGAGGGAGCAACACAGGATTAAAACTGCCAGTGCAGGGTGAACTCTGAGTCTTAGTTTAATCTTCTTAAATGAGAGTTACTAAAAAAAGGTCAGCAATACTCCAGTAGGATGTATATCCAGTGGATAGGTATTTGGAGAATCGGACATTCATTATTTCTAGACTATTATGTGCCACAGCAATAGTGTTACTTCTTTTTATAGAGTTTATGATGACTGAATCTTGATTGGACAGCTATTAAATTGTGATAAATTGGATTGGTCAGCATTGAACTGAATTATGAGATCACAGTGACCCCATGGCACGTATAATTAGGTATTATAGTTTTTTTCCCCAAACCAAGCTAACTTGCATATTAACATTAGGTATTTTAGAAATATATTCACAGAGCCCTTTTACTTTCATTGCTAACCGGTTCCTGCTCGTGTGCTGTCCTGAACACATCAGTAGACCACAGTAGTAAAGGTAGAGGCAGTACTAGGCATCAAAGACTCTCAAAAGATATCTTGAAATGTTTTAATCACGCACTACATGTTTCGGAGATGTGGTCCTTTATCAAATGTGAAAATATTAAAGGGTATGTCCATCCTAAAAATAAACTTTTAAGGCTGGGTATACATGGTACGATATTTTGGCCAACCGACCCATAATGCTGTGTATTGGTTGGTCGGGCGAAAATATCTTACCGTGTGTGCGGGGCGGCCGTGACCGAGCTTGTTCGCCCATTTGTCCGTGCGAACTGTCAACTGTGGTCACTGTTGCCGTGACCAACATTCATTTGTCCCGACCATACTGTAGAGGACCTAGACCACCCCCAACCACTAGGTTTGTTAAAGGGACACTAAACTCCCATAATCCAGAAAAACAACTATTTGCCATTTGTTTCTATTATTCACAGGGAGGTGAGAATAAAACCTCCCTGTGAATAATAGGATGCTCGGGGGACCTGGAACTTACCTTACCGCCACTCCACTCGCAGCCGCTCCTTCACTGACAGCCGCTCTGTCCCGACCGAGCGCCCTATATTAGGTGCATGCGCGCCAATACAAAAGATAGGGCGCGCGATCGGGAGAGAACAGCAGTGAAGAAGCGGCTGTGAGTGGAGCAGCGGTAAGGTAAGTTCCAGGTCCCCCCGAGCGTAATATTATTTACAGGGAGGTGAGAATAAGCGTTCTCACCTCCCTGTGAATAATAGAAACGAATGGCAAGTAGTTGTATTTATGGGTTTAGTGTTCCTTTAAAAAAAGGGTGCAGAACTCTACATACAATCCATCAATCCCCTGGTGCTCTGATCTTGGCACTGTACTTACCGGAACTGTTCTGCATCTTTTTTAAACAAACTGACTTACAGTTTGGGGTGGGCTAGGGTGTTTAGAGTTTTTAGAGATTAGGCACCAGGCAGCAAAGGGATGTAGGGAGGGGGGGGAGGTCTCACCTGCACATGCCACTGTCCTATCAGAGGACAAAGAGGAGGCAGAAACTTTTCACAAAGGAAGACACCTGCTACTCTACTCTTCAGTTTCCTGGACTTTGGAAAGCACTACAGGAAAACCATAAGGAGCAGTATGGGGTTAAATTTTAGTTTTGGGGGTGGACATTCCCTTTAAGTATATTGGCTTTGTTTTAAAGAATTTACATCCTTAAGCATCAATACCGGTTACAGCTTAGGGAAGTTTGCGGTTGGTCACTGCCTTTAGTGTTCATACTGGTATCTTACATTTTCATGCCGGCGTACCACCCCATGGCTGCCTTGCCATCTTAGGCCATAGCCTAGTCATTGACAAATCTGGTCCTGTGTATATTGCATCACTTTAGAGTGATGTCACACAATGATGTAATTCTGTCGGCTATTATCAAATTGTTCAGATGTAGTTTAGCTTGTGCATGTTTTTCTTATTTTATCTTTTCATAAGGCAGAGTAATTGGTTCACTACCCAGACACCACTCAGACTAAAACAAAGGAAAAGAAATAATCTCTCGTGTTCCCAACATTCCATTTACTGCAGACAAATCTTGCGTACACAAATACTTCTGCATTATGTGATTAGGGCCTATGTAGAAATGTGAGTCCTGTCAGCTATGAAAAGCTCTTTAAATGTGTGTACATTATAGCTGGAAGGTAAGGCAACAAAATGGAAGAGCTAAAAGCAGTAAATTGATACAAACAACAACCAAAGCCATAAAATTCCAAGAAAAACTGAAAACTCACATTGTGGAATATGACATTTTTTATGCTTCTGAAGAGACTTACAGTTCCACAACTGGATTTTCTGTGCTGATCGAACTTGAGTGCAAGTCTTCTGAAATGTCATCATTTGGACTTACCACAGGGTCCATGGTTGATGTTAAAGGCCGATATTGACCGAAAATGTTGAAAATGTCCATTAGTGGTATAATCCTCTCTTTCGAAGAAGAATCCCTCATGTTTATGTGTTAAATCTCGTTTCATGTAAACTCTCATTTCTCTCTCCGGGTATAAAGAACTCTGAGAAGTGACTAGAGGGCTTAAGGTATGTACACAAGTACCATGTGTCGACGTATTCATGTGACAAACGGCTGTTTTGGCTGAGAATCACACTTGTGTATGCATTCTGTCACCAGGACGATCGACAAACGACCCCCGACCGAACGCATACACACGTTTCTCAGCCGTAATGGCCGATGGTTGCATGAATGCATCGTGGCATGGTTCCAAATCATACGTGTGTAGGAACCTTTACTGTCACCAACAGTATCTGTGCTTACAAAGATAAGCAGTTTCTGTTTGTTGCGAAAAGCTGGTGAATTTCTCCTTTAAAGGGCAAGTTCAACCCTCAAATGAAAAACTGTATATAAGTAAACGCAACCACCAACTCCAAAACTGCAATAGTTAGAAATCTGAGAGGTGTAAGTTTAACCTGAAATGCTGCCTAATGGTCTGTTACCTCTCTGTCTGCTTCAGCCAATGACTGAATGCTATTTACCTAGCTGCCTCCTCTGAGCATGTTAAAGCTTGTAAAGCAGCTTGTAGAGGGGAAAACCTTTTTAGAGGTAGAGGGGAAGGGAGGAGCATCATTTGGCTGCATAACAAATTAACCCAACGTCTGTTAGCTTTCTAATTATTGTAGTTTTGGGATTTGGGAGGTGATAATCCTATATACAATTTTTCCTTTGAGGGTGAACATCCCTTTTATGGGATCTCTTCTATATGGAAATAGATTATGCACTTCCAGTGTAGCTCTCCCTTGCAATCAGGGACGGTTCTCACCATTTTGGTGCCGTTAGCCATTCCCTCTCCCCTGGTGTCCCATCCCAACTAATAATTCCCCCCCAAACCACTTCATACATTAGTTTGAATTGACTGGAAAACATAATGCATTACAGAGACAAGGGATTATCCTGTATTCTGATTGTCTGGTTGACTTTTTCGGACAGAGAGTACACTGAGAGCTGTGTATTGGGCGAATTAAATCTCTCCTCTCACCGCTATTCTTATGGTGCAAATGTAAAGTGTGAGGAAAAGCTGAAAGCAGCCAAGACGGTTAAAGATATACACACAGGGAGGCTACAGGGAACTAGATCTGTAATAACTTATTGCTTTATTCCCAATCCCTGTCTTAACAAAAGAAAACTTTGCTTGTCACCCTCCACCTTCTCAGTATACTAGACCTAGGTCGCCTTGAAAAGTCCCTGCTTGCAGTTCTACTGGGTTTGTCTATAATCCATGGTGTGGAACATGGGATTGTCACTGATCACACATGATAATGTTCATTGTACATACTTTTATCCATCCACCACATCCAGGGCCACTGTGCATGCGGGCACACGTTAAGGGAGAAGTTTTCCCAAAAACACGTTTTCTAAATTACAGGTCAAAAAACTATGTATTACTTGTCTTTTCATGTAATTCCTATGGCTGGGTACACACCAGCAGATATTTCCGGCCGACTTACTGATGGTGTGGGGTGGCCAGCCGCGACCGAGCTTGGTCGCCTGTTCATCCGAATTTGGGCGAACGTGCGCTTGGGTCCGTTTGTAAATCACGGGCGATTGTGTGGTTCCCTATGGGGTTGCATGCACTGATGGCCTTGGCCACTTTTGCCGTGACTGACAGTCATTTGTCCTGGCTGAGCTGGGTGTGTACCCAGCCTAAGAAAATAAGGAAAATCCTCAACTATGGTCTGAAAGCAAAAGGACCTTCAAAAGAAAGTAATTGTTCTTTACCTTCAGATTGATTTCTTGTTGACAGTAACAAAGAGTTCTACAGTTTTTGGACCTTCTTTACCTTAGCAAAGAAGATACAATGTAGCTAAAAAGAACAGCCCCCCACTTTCCCCTGGATAAAGCACACTGAGCATGTCTGTCCCACCGGGAGAGAGAAGAAGAAGTTAAATATTATATTTCTTTCACACAGGTATTTCCTCAATTAGGAATTATTTAAAATTACTTTTAATTTGTAGTTTCTACAAGTCAAATATAAATGTATTTACAGCTTAGTTATCCAATAATAAATATATTTGGTAATTAGTTCTCCTTTTCTAAACATATTCATTTTGAAAATCATGTACATGCATCAGCTATACTGCACAGTCTTCTAAACAAGATACTTAATAGTGCTGTTGCTAATCTTCAACGGTATATGCTCATTGTAATATGCAAATAATAGATCTAATGACTCCCATCTCTGTGTGTCAGTTAATGTTACTTCATTATTGCCAGGTCTGTGCATGACAAGGCTATAGGTTCTATATCTGGTAGGGTTATCAAATTGTCATCTTTAAAATCTCAGTAGGCATCATTATTTACTACCCCTGCCTGAAGGTAAGCACACGATCAAGCATGATCAAGCTGGCCACACACTAGTCAGACTTAAGTCCCAGCCTTAAAACCTAGCTTAAGGCTGGGTACATATGGGGAAATTATTTGTCCCGACCAAGCATTCACTACTAGCGAGCACTAGGTCGGGACAAATGACTGTCGGTCACAGCTGACAGATCTTGCAGCCCCATAGGAGGATTTACCAACAGGCCTGATTGCCCATTCATCTGATCCAGATCCCCCACACACACGATAAGATATTTTCGGCTAACCGACTGCACTATCGGCCATGTGCACCCAGCCTAAATTGTATACCTTATTCTGTAGCTCCTAGAAGCTGGTAGCTTCAGTATATTGTCTGGATCCATGTTGGAGATGTTATTGCCTGTATAGTTTTAGCCTGAGGGTAACTAAACTCCAGTTGTGTTAATCTGTCCTACAGTTAATAGTCTAACATTAAAGGGAAAAGACACAAACAAATATTCACAAATATTGTTACAACGTATTAAGATTTGGTCGATTGGTATGTTTGATTGGTAAGATTTCATTTGTAGGATATGTAGATTCTCTTGGCTTGATCAGTCTGACTTCATCTTCAGAGGTTTGTTAGTGTAGCTGGAATCATTAAAGGAATCTTGGATATTGATATTGTTCCTCTAGAGATTTTCTCTTTGCTCTTCACAAATATTCTAGATTTCTACTAATGATTTAGCCCTGGGCTTCATTCAGCTTACCCAAGGCTGTCATGTCTCTTTCATCTTACAGATCTTCTGAAAGGCGATTATTGTTTTTCATTGCCTGTTGCCATTTGTAGTGTCTGTACAGATGTCGTTGTCATATTAGTCACTGTGTCTTTTTTTGAGGAATTTCTGGATCACAGACCTCAAACAGATTTCGCTAAAGTGGCCTTAAGTTTTACTATAAACAGGAGTTCGGATTTAACACCAACTTGTGACTTAAAGGGCGACAAAACATAACTTTTTTTTAATAGCATCTTTAGAATTATGGCGGGAAGTGTCAGTATTCTTAACTCCCATTTTTCTCTCTTTTGCATCTATTACCCCCCAATCTATAATTATGTAAGAGGTAGGAGCAAGTATCCCTACCTCCTGTTCTGCTGTAGTTAATTTAAAGTAATTAGCTTTAAAAGTTTTGAAGTACTTGCAGATTTTAGCCTTCCTGGCTTAGTTGAAAGAAAACTAGAAGTTTAAGTATAAACTTTTAATTTGGCTTAAAAGACCGCATTTTGGAAGGGAATGTGTGTGTTTGTGCTGCAGATTTTAAAACTCAATAATGGCAATGATGAGGACATTGTTGTTTTTTTACTTACCCTTACCCTTTACTTACCCTTTAAATATGGCTGCCACATGAATGAATGTTTACATCAGTAGGTGTGTGTACCTGTGTCAGGTTGGGGGTTAAAAATAAAACTTTTTTAATGATTGGTCAAAATAAGTTTATTTGGCTTTACTTACCCATTAAGTATGGCTGCCACAGTAATGGAGGGGTAGGTCAGTAGGTGTGTGTGACTGTGTCGGGTTCGAGGGTTAATAAAACTAACCTTTTAAATTATTGGTTATAATTAGTTTTTTTTTAACTTTAGTTACTATACCGAAAAATAGGTTATTTTATATTGACCATAACTGGAAACTGTGATTCTTTCCAACCACCACTGTGTCCTTTTTTTGTTGATCTGCCTCCTGTTTCTTTAGATATCTAAAACTTACATTTCAGCTGTCAATCAAGTTCCTTGCTCTCAAAACTATTCTCCTGTGAGTAGTTTTACTGTAGCTGTAATGGTGACAGGGTTTGACAGCTGGAATGCTGTATGCTGTGTGCAGGCTTGACAGTTGGTTTGTGGGGGTAAAAAGTCAGGTTGGATGGAAGTGGGAGTGGTTAAAAGAGGGAGGGGGGATACTGCTCCTAAACAAAATGTGTGCTGGATTGAGGGCATTCAGCAACACATGCAAATCAGAGCAAGTGCTACTTACATGTATTCAATTATAGATTAAGATGAGGCAAAGTCATTTTTTCAGTATAGTGTCCCTATGGCTGCCACAATAATGGATAAGTAGATCAGTAGGTGTGTTTACCTGTGTCAGGTTGGGGGTTAAAAAAAACAAACTTTGTTGATGATTAGTCAAAATAGTTTTTTTTTTTTTTTTTACTATAGTTACCCTTTAAATATAGCTGCCATGAAAATGGATGGGTAGGTCAGTAGACGTGTGTACCTGGATCTGGTTGGAAGTTAAAAAAACAAACTTTTTTGATAATTGGTCAAAATTAGTTTTTTTGACTTTAGTTACCATGTAAGTATGGCTGCCATGGAAATGGGAGGGTAGGTCAGTAGGTGTGTGTACCTGGGTCTGGTTGAGGGGGTATGGTTTTTGTGTTTACAACCATAAAATTATCTTTTATTGAGGATAAATCAAAATTAGCTTTTTTGACTTTAGTTACCCTTTATGGCTGCCACAGGAATGTAAGGGGTAGGTTAGTAGGTGTGTGTACCCATGTGAGTTTGGGGTATGTCTTTTTTTTGTTTACAACCATAAAAATAACTTTTATTGAGGATATATCAAAATTAGTTTTTTTGACTTTATTTACCCTTTAAATATGGCTGCCACAGGAATCAAAGGGTAGGTCAGTAGGTGTGTGTACCCGTGTGAGGTTGGGGTATGTCTTTTTTTTTTGTTTACAACCATAAAACTAACTTTTATTAAGGATAAATCAAAATTAGATTTTTTGACTTTATTTACCCTTTAAATATGGCTGCCACAGAAATCAAAGGGTAGGTCAGAAGGTGGGTGTACCTGTGTCTGTGTGGGGGGCTGGGGGTATCTATTTATGGTATTTATGACCATGAAACAAACTGTTTTGAAATATTCAAATTTGAGGAATGTTCCCATTATAGTCTATGGGAAAAAATATCCTGAAATTCGCCAATAATGCCATAAAGCTTCCGCGGATTCCTTAGCTAGAAGATAGCACACTTCTCCTATATGCCCCGCACGTCTGTACCGAATTTCATGCACAAAAACTGTGGGAAGAGATACAGTCCAAAAAAGCAGAAGAATAAAACGGAAGAAGAAGAAGAAATAGAAAGAACAGTACTTTGGCTCTTCAAGCCAAATTAATAATTATTACAGGTATTGTTATATTGTGTCAGACAGGGACATTACGTATCCGACTCTTAACAATATTTGTTACAGTATTTTTCTCAGACAGGGAACTCTCACTGAGAGTAAGGTCCCACTGTACCGCTCCAAAATTCAGGTCCAATTTTTAGAGCGATATGATGTGAGATTTTGTGCTTTGGTTTTTATTTAAATTGAGTTAAAGGAAAACGCATGTGATGCTCCTCAAAGATGGTGATCATGTGCCTTGTCCAAATGCAGCGCAAATAGTGGGGCATGGACACAGCAATTACAATGTAATCGTGGCGTCTATGCGATACGAAAAACAGAATTCATTGTGCACATTTTGGACTAAACTTCTAAAGCGAATTACTTTTAAAATAAATCAGAATGACTAGTAGGAAGACATTCTCCTGACTCTTATAGAACTATAGATTTAGGGGAAGCAAATGAGATTTTAGGTGACCCTTTAAGTCACATCGGAGTTCAGTGATAAATTGCGTGATCAATTTTCCCTTTTTAACCATTTCCCGCAGGAGGCGTAACAAAGCAGTTATGATGATGTCAGTAACCACCATTTTTAAGGATTTTACAACCTTTTGTAAAGGTGTTCTATATTTATCACTAATTAATACTTAATTATTATTAATATTTTAACAAAATGCTTTCCTTTGCATTTATTTACAAAAGTGAAATATGCCACCTAGTCATGCATTGCTAGATAAAAGAAATAATATATCTCCAAATATGCTTATCAGTTCTATCAGAAACCCGCTGAATGGACCAGGACTGCAGCATCTGTTTATATTATATATATTATATATTATCTTGCTATATCTACAGCTTTAGTTGACACTGCATAGGGCGTGTTATTGATGTAAAGGAAGGGGTTTACTAGAATTTGATTATTGAACAAAATACATATAATAGAAGTTGTTAATATTGTGATCATTCAAAAAGCCAAAGAAACATAAAAAATAATGATTTAAAGGGTACGTCCACCCTTTAAACTAACTTTTGCCATATTATAGTTATTGGTCCCCCAGCCCCAACCGCATTACTATTATAGCAAGAAAGTCCCCCGATCTTTACTTACCTTACCTCTCTCCTTCGCCGCACAATCCCGGCCCTCTTCTTGCATAGAACTGCAAGCAGGGGACAGGACCGGCAGCCGCATCTGTGATTGGCTGAGAGGCAGCCAATCACTGACGCGACTGCCGGTAGTGTAGAACAGCGAAGGAGAGAGGTAAGGTAAGTAAGGATCTTTCTTGCTATAATAGTAATGTGGTTGGGGCTGGGGGACTAATAACTATAATATGGCAAAGAGGTTTAATACTAGGGGGAGGGAGACCAAATCGGGAGGGAGAGGAAGGGGCCATTCTGCGCATGGCAAAATTCTCCCAGAGGGGAGACAGGAGGCAGAGTCCTATATGGACTCTGCAGTACTCCTGGTGGCCGTTTTTTGGGACTTTGGGGGGGGGGGGGGATTACAGGAGAACCGTATGGATCTGGGATGTAAGGTAAGGATTTTTATACACTATAGATTGGGGCCAGTAGTGGGGGGATTATAGTTTTGGGGGTGGATATGCCCTTTAAGGGCAGTTCAACATCCAAACAATAATTTAGACTAAGGTTCCGCACCCTTCCCTCTCCGACTTTAAGACCCCCCCCTTCTTTCTCCTACCTGGTTCTTCTGGGTTGCAGCAGCCAGTCAAAAAATTGTCTGATACAATGTTTTTTTCCTCTGCATTATAATGCTGAAACAATTAGCTAAACAGTGAATTTGCTTTCATAGAAAGTATACAGTTTTTCTATGTAGTGGGGGCAGTGGGAGGGGCTGACAATTCTTCATTGCATTGCTGTGCCCCATCACCCTGGACAAAGTGAAAATTTAGAGCTGAAAAGAAGGGAAAAGGGAGTCAGAGAAGGGTGGGGGGAAGCAAATTTAACGCTGGTAATTTTTTTTCTGTTTACATACCCTTAAAAGGTTTATATTTTTTTTTGTTCTCCTTTTTCATTTATGAATAATCAATTTTTGCTTAAGTCTGATTGTCCAGCAGTGTAAATTATGATTTAAAACACATTTTTCCTGGTAGCCAATAAGCTTCTGATTTAAATTATATATGCTCTGCCTTCCCATGTATTTCCTAACTAAAGCTATCCATGTGTGAATCCTTGTGTCCTCTCTCCCAGTGGGGCAAGCATGCTCAGTGTGCTTAATCCAGAGTGAGGAGCTGTACAATTAGTTACTTTGTATCTCCCTGTACCAAGACAAATTAGGGGTTAGGAAGTGTAGAGTTGGTTAGGAAGTGTAGAACTGTAGTTGCCCCTATGGGCGAAATTGTGTCATTGGCCTAATGGTGGCCATAGATGTTAGAATCCTGGTCATACGGAATCTGGATATTCCCCATATTGTATGATCAGAGATTGTGTATGTATGATCAGCCAACAATCGTACAATAATTTTTTGAATCGGGCCAGTTGTAAAAAAAATTTTGTTGAGCAATCTGATCGTACAATGCGATTGTATCGGCTATGGCCCCATTAAAGGACAAGTCCATCCCCGAAATGAAAACTTACATACAGGTAAATCACCCCCAAAGCCCTAAACTGTAATAGTTTGAAATGTGAAACATATAAGTCTAACCTGAAATCCTGCACAATGTCCTGTTTCCCTGTTTCTGCTTCCTGGTTCTTCCACTTAGCAACTGTCAGTTATGGATTTGACAGTTGACATCACAGCCAATGACTGAATGTTAATCCCGAGTCTGCCTCTTCTGAGCATGCCCAGGATCAATAAATGCTCAGTACAGGTTTCTAAATTGCTCAGTTTCCATGAGGCATACAGAAGCATAGCAGGCATACAGTAATGATTTCATAGGACAAACTGTGATATATCAACATATTTTAAAGAGGCCATTCCTTCTAAAAGATGTTCTTATGAGGGTGGAGTTATCTTTTAAAGGGCAACTCCACCCCCCAAACTAAATTTTACTATCCTGCAGGGAATTGCTATGAACCTCGACCTCGCAATGCAGGAACGAAGGCTGGTAAGTATATTTGGGGATCGCTAGGAGTGCTATAAACCTTGCCAGGTTGAGAAGCAGAATAGTAAAATTTAGTTTGGGGGGTGGAGTTGCCCTTTAAGGACGATGTCCAAGGTGCTGTAATTTAGCCCTATCTATTTTTTAATAGATAACCCTTCATTCTAAATAAAGAATCACAGTATGGTTTATGTTGTCCACTATATTGAAGTCTGACACTGTACAGACAGAACGCCCAAGTCCAACTTATATTCATTAAAATAAATATGTGAAGGGTCTTGTATTGTGGATGATGTGATGGTTACAAGGTGTAATACATAATAATGAAAATTGGCATGGAAGTTTGATCACAGCTATAGATCTATAAGCAGAGGAGCGATACAGTCATTTACAGTCATTTACAGTGACCTTTAGCCTTTGTGCTGCTTTCAAGGACTCATTTCATCCCCATCGCTTATCAGCAGGGAGCAGCTGAATTTTCCCTTCTACAGAAAGGTTTGGGAACGTTATTGTACGGTAATCTCCTGCGCTGTGTTTGTTTTCTGGTTACTTATAATTTGAGGTAGATAATGCCCGCACAGCTTTACTTGGCAGTTAGAAAAACACAGTAAAACTTCAAAAAATTGAATTATTTATAATAAAAACTGTGGTTGACAAAGCTTCATTTCAGTTCACAGAACATTTGGAAATAATGATGTTTCTCATTGCTAAGATACAAAGCATGAAGGTAAAATGCTAGACTGCTCTCCAATGCAATATGCAGCTGCTTTACCTAGCTATGTATCATATATGTGCTGTGTATCATACATGTGCTGTGTATCATATATGTGCTGTTTATCTTAAATGTGCTGTGTATCTTAAATGTGCTGTGTATCATACATGTGCTGTGTATCATATATGTGCTGTTTATCTTAAATGTGCTGTGTATCTTAAATGTGCTGTGTATCTTAAATGTGCTGTGTATCATATATGTGCTGTGTATCTTATATGTGCTGTGTATCATATATGTGCTGTGTATCATATATGTGCTGCGTATCATATGTGTTGTGTATCATATATGTGATACAAATCATATATGTGCCATGTAGCACATATACCGAATGTCCTCTAGTGTATTCCCACCTTAAAAGAAATACAGGGAGATTCAATAAAAGTTCTAATTTGGGGCAAAATTAGCCAAAATTTTAACAATAAGAAGTAATTAGATTAGAAATAAGAAACATTAACGATTCAACCCCACACAGTAGTAAATGAACAAATACGGTACATTTTATTATTTTGCTCTCTATTATTATTAATTTACTCTCTATTTAATGAATGCAGTGTGTGCAGAATGTACTGCATTGTGTATTCTTTTATTGCATGTACTTGTGCAGTTTTTATAGTTGATGTTTATCAGCCAACCAGACAAAAGCTTCAGTCCTGTTGGGTTGCCCTCTATAAAACTATCAGGGAGATTCAATAAAAGTTCTTGTCATTTAAAGTGGTGCTAATTTTGCCCCAACCAATCAGATATTATTTAACATTTGAAAGCTAACATGTAATTGGTTGGGGCAAAATTAGGGGTACATAAAGTGAGCAAACGCACTAGCTGGTGCCAGAAGGAACTCAGAAAACAACTGCTTACTTCTGCATAAAATCCTTTATTGGTATCTACCTGACACGTTTCAGACTTAACAGTCCTTAATCATAGGCACTGTGTGCTAGTTCCGATCCTCACTTTACTTTCCTTTGATTGTCTGGCCTTGGGACGGGCTGGATGGCTGCCGGCACCCGGGCCACCAGGATGGAGGGGTAAGCATTGTAGTTTAATTACCCATGGATTCAGCTACATTTGCGGCAGCCAAATTCAGCTACTGATTCAGAGTCTGTGAGGTACCAATACAATGATTCCGGTAAGGACTGCAGGACTACAACCGGTGGTCTCTCTAGGGAGGGAGGGGGTCTCTCAGGGGGGGGGGGGGGGGGGGTCTCCCCATTGCAGGCTTAAGTTGCCTTTTAACAGCAGAATTTCCCTACAGATGTTTGGAAACTACAACTCCCAGCAATTAAAGCATGCTGGGAGTTGTAGTTTTCAAACATTTGTATGGGAATTCTGCTGTCCATTTAAAGGGCAACTTAAGCCTCAAAACAATAAGGAATCAGAAAGAGGATGGTATCTATTGCAGAAGATTGCCTTCTGATTCTGTATTGTTTTGAGGCTTAAGTTGCCCTTTAAATGGACAACAGAATTACCATACAGATGTTTGGAAACTGCAACTCCCAGCATGCTTTAGTTGCTGGGAGTTGTAGTTTTCAAACATTTGTATGGGAATTCTGCTATTTAAAGGGCAACTTAAGCCTCAACAATACTGAATCAGAAGGCAGCAGTGGTCATAATTTCTTCCCTCGGCTTATACACGAGTCTACCAATTTTTCCTAATTTTTCAGGTTAAAACAGGTACCTCGGCTTATACTCAGGTCGACTTGTATTTGAGTGTATATGGTACTGCACCAAAAATAAACAGGACTGTCTATATGGTCATAAGCTAGGAGGCTCGTTTAGTCTAATGTGTACATATAAGATACATGCTTGCTGTATAACTAACACACATGCAGGCTCATTTATCCAGAGCTGCTGGGCAGTTTTTGCGCTAACCGATTCAATATCTTAGCGCTGCTCGTGACTTCATACTGCCTTTACGCTACTTTTAGCCTTGGATTTTAGCTGATGTTATAATCACGTTGCGTGTAAAAAAATCCCTTTTAGGTTTCAGTCGCAAACATGATATTGAATCGCGTGTGGGAGATTTAGTGATGGCAGGTCTGGGTAAATCTCCCCCATGCTGTTAATATCTCACTACGTGGGTCAGGTACACCAATTTAAACATCTTCACTTTACCTATGATGTGTACTGAGCATGCTTGCACCCAGTGAGTAAAGGGAAAGGACATTGTAATCAGTAGTTTTAAGAATGTGTTTTAGATTTAAGACCCCGTTTAACCTTTGTAAATGATGCCCCCCCTTGTTTACATGTTAAACTGTTGCCCATTGGACAGTATATTTATATATTTACTATTTATTCTGTGTTTCTTTCACTGGTTGCATTACCTCCTTGTTTTATTTGTATTGTTTTTCTTTATAGACTTATAGTACACCATGTACTGTCTTTACTGGAGTAGAAAAGAACATGTCAGGCAATTACCATGTGCAGGATGGCTGGTTGAATATTAACCCATCGATGCATCATTTTATATTCCATTACTGGGCTGCATTCTTTTGCAGCATGGTTACTGTAGGTTATCGAGAGGAAAGCTACTCTGCATGTAAGGCCATTAGCTGTCACCCTCTGCATACACACATGTAAAGCCAGCAATGTGCTTACTGTGCTACAAAAATAAATAGACTCTGAATTGTTATTGTGTAGTTTACATGAAGTTTACATGAACTTGTTATTAGCTGTGTGTTTTAGTCACACGGGTTCCCACGATTCCATGTTTTATTTTCTGGTTACAGTTGGACATAACTATTGTGCTATAGAAAGTGACCGTAGGTTAAAGTTGCCTAAACAATTACACTTATGATTATGTAAAGTGCTGAGAAATATTTTTGGACCAAATTGGAAACAGGAAAGCATTTGAAAATATGCCTTATTTTCCCTTTAAATAAATTGGACTATGAGTATATATATGCATGTTACCTGTATGGTGTCATTTGCTTGCACTGCTCTAATAATGCATTTAATGGGTATATTTATGCTGGGAGATATGTATACAGCTTTAACTTACAGGATAATTAAAGGTAAAATAGGAATAAACCTGAATGGATTGTATAGTATAAGTAAGAAATTAAAGATACAGTAGCTGTATCAGCAATGTGGAGGTATAAGATTCTGAGCCCTCCTACCTGCATGTGCTGTGGACACTTTTCCTAGATCTAGGAAATTGGATTGCAGAAATCCGTAAATGGCAAAAACCTGCAGAATGACAGATGATTTCTCCCCAGTGTTCCTGGTTTCACAGGTGAGAGTTGTAGCTATCGACGGGTTAGGATCCATTCAGGTGTACCATACTTACATATACATAGTGATACATTGTGTCAGTCATTGGTTTCTGGGCTATTTACAGGGAAAATGATACAGTATCTACTATAACTTTCTCTTTCATCTCCTGTTTTCAAATTGCCACCTCCTAACAAACTTCACACTGATAAAGATCCGGGGGAGCCATAGGCACTGGAGGACATGGCAGGGACGAGACTGGAAACAGGAAGATCCCATATCATATATTTTAGATTAAAAAAAACAACATGTAGACAATGTATGTTTTTATGCTTTTTTTGCCATTTAACCCAAAAACACACTGCAAAAAAACGCAATCGCACACGGAATTGCATATGATTTCATGTGCGATTTCGTTGCGTTTGTGCATGCGTTTTTTCATTAAGTATTGGAAAACGCATGCGATTTAAAATGCGGAACGCAAATCGCAACGCACCCGAAAACGTCTGAAAAAATGCAAACGCACAAAAAAACGCAGCAGTGTGGCCTAGTCCTAAAAAACACATAAAAACGCATTGCAAAAACGCGTTTGCAATCTACTGCAAAAAAAATCGCTTCTGCATTTTTTCCATGCGTTATTGTTGGTTAGTGTGAACGCAACCTTTTCATGCCACGCCATATGGCTGTTTATACTCTGGCTGTTTTTATCTCTGTAGAATGGCTGCTGGTTACTAGAATACGGCCCATTATTCAGTGCATTGCAGTGTCCAGTATACCTGTTCCCAATGCATTGCATTCCCAGGGGTATAATGTCACATTACTGGAATATAGCACCATTAGAACACCTGACCTGTCTATACATGGGCAAGATTTTGAATGTTGGTCAAATGTTAGGACTAAAGGCCATTTCGGGAGTAATTGTAAGATATGGAAAATACAGTTAACCCAATTTATGCCCATGTGTTATTTTTGGAGGGCGGGTTATTATCTGGAGACTATATGTATGTATTGTATGAACTAGAATTATGGCTCTGCAGACAGTGTAGAATGTGGCTGTGCATTAATCTGCCTGTTATCTCTACTGATCTTGTGTTTATTTTAATTCAGTCTTCTGAGTTTTCCCATATTTTGCCATATTTCAGTTTTTTATTGAGCGTTACACATGGTATGACTTGATGGAATCTCTCAATGAGTCTGCACAGTAAAGCTGTCACTCCAAGAAGGGATGTGACGCCTGGTGAAAGCCAATCAGTGAGCTGTATAGTGCAAGGCACGTGTGTGGGCTGCTTTTTTACATTATCTTAAAAATACAAAAAAACGCCTTAACTGTGATTAAAGGAGAAGTAAAAAGTGGATCAGTTTAGTGCTGAATCCCTGCCTAGTTTTCCTTGACAGTTTCTATATTTGCTGAGTTAATGATGCACCATAATACAGATCTCCTAAATCCATCTGCAGCTTCTCCTTGCTGGATTGGGTGGCATGCAACCGGGTTAGCTCGCCTCTGCCAAGCAAGGTGGGCATCCATAACGCTTGTTATTTGTGCCATGGCAGTGATATCGAAGTGTGGCACTCCATATGTTTTGGGAGTTGTAGTTTCTAAACTACAAGAAACGTGTTCCAAATATGAAGCAAGGAATATGCTCACGTATGTTTATGTTTAATTTCTTGTAAATACACGGGGGCTACAATACTGCTCATCTTTGTCTAGGTAAACTCAGGCAGAAAACTGGTTTATGTATTTATAAGTATGTACAAGACATACATGTATGTACAAGACATACATGTATAAATGTTTCTACATACCACGCACAGCTTCACCATTAGGTGGGCGCAATGACCGGAGAGGTGAATAGATCTAGAATATAGAACAGATAAAACTAATAAAAATAAAACTGGGGTAGGGATCTCTCCGGGAACAAGCTTGGGACACCCCCGCTGTATATAAGTGGTGATAAATAAATCTAAATATTAGAAGGCGATAGTAACACCTAATTTAGAACAGACTGGTGGTGTTAACACATACATTTTATTCAATACATTAAAATCAGCTGCTGTATTCCGCATACTCCCTATTACCATATATGAGACTGTATTCCGCATACTCCTAGTATTATATATTAGAAGGCGATAGTACCGCATACTCCCTATTACCATATGATGTAGACTTCGATGTCGCATACTTCCCATTAATTATGAGACTGGTATTCCGCATACTCCCTATTACCATATATTCTACTGTAATCCGCATACTACGCCTTATTACCATATATGAGACTGTATTCCGCATACTCCCTATTACCATATATGAGACTGTATTCCGCATACTCCCTATTACCATATATGAGACTGTATTCCGCATACTCCCTATTACATATATGAGAACTGTATCCGCATACTCCTATTACCAATAATGAGACTTATTTCGCATACTCCCTATTACCATATATGAGACTTATTTCGCAACTCCCCATTACCATATGATGCATACTGATATCCGCATACTCCCTATTACCATATATGAGACTGTATTCCGCATACTCCCTATTACCATATATGAGACCGTATTTCGCATACTCCCTATTACCATATATGAGACTTATTTCGCATACTCCCCATTACCATATATGAGACTGTATTCCGCATACTCCCTATTACCATATATGAGACTGTATTCCCGCATACTCCTATACCATATATGGACTGTATCTGCTACTCCCTATTACCATTATGAGCTTATTTCGCATACTCCCTATTACCATATATGAGACTGTATTCCGCATACTCCCTATCCCATATATGAGACTTATTTCGCATACTCCCTATTACCATATATGAGACTGTATTCCTGCATACTCCCTATTACCATATATGAGACTGTATTCCGCATACTCCCTATTACCATATATGAGACTGTATTCCGCATACTCCCTATTACCATATATGAGACTGTATTCCGCATACTTCCCTGTTACCATATTGAGACGGTATTCCGTACTACCTATACCATATATAGACTGTATTCCCATACTCCCTTTACCATATATTAGACTGTATTCCGCATACTCCCTTACCATATATGGAACTGTATTCCGCATACTCCCTATTACCATATATGAGACTGTATTCCGCATACTCCCTATTACCATAATATGAGACTGTATTCCGCATACTCCCTATTACCATATATGAGACTGTATTCCGCATACTCCCTATTACCATATAGAACTGTATCCGCTATTCCCTATTACAATATGAGACTGTATTCCGCATACTCCCTATACCATATATGAGACTGTCCGCATACTCCCTATTACCATATAGGAGACTGTATTCCGCATACTCTCCCTATTCCATATATGAGACTGTAATTCCCATACCCCTATTAACCATATATGAGACTGTATCCGCATAACTCCCTATTACCAATTTATGGACTGTTATTCCCATACTCCTATTACCAAATAGAGACGGTAGATTCGATATCCCATTACCATATAGATGATTAATACTGTTTTATGTGTTTTTGATTGTGTATCTGTGTATATTTTAATGTCTTGATACAAATGTGGTTAACACCACCGACACCAGTCTGTTCTAAATTAGGTGTTACATCGCGCTTCTAATATTTGATTTAATTATCACACTTAATACAGCGGGGGTCCTTCTGACTTTGTTCCAAGTTTGTTACCGGAGCTATCCCTACCCAGTTTTTTTTGTTTTTGATTAGTTTTTATTTGTTCTATATTATAGAAAACTGTAATGTGTGTATGTACAGTACGTATACTGTATTAAGTCATTATGGTTAATTGTGTGTGTGGTACAGTATCATATATTTAATGTCTGTTGTCATATGTATACCTGCTCACTTAAGCATATGGGTATGTGGGATGTACAGTATGTATAACCTTATTAGCATTATGGTTAATGTGTGTATGTATAACAGTACGTGCATACCTGTAATTAGTCATTATGGTTAATGTGTGGTGTACAGTTATCATTATAGTTAATGTCTGTGTGGTAAGTATTTACCTGTATTAGTCATTATGGTTAATGTTTGTATGTACAGTATGGTAATAACCTGTCTTAGGCATTATGGTTAATGTGTGTATGGTACAGTATTCAGTATACATATGGTATGTCCTATGTTAGCCTGTAATTAGTCATTAATGGTTAATGTGTGTACATGTAGCAGATATGTTACCTGCATTAGTCTTATGTTAAATGTGTGTATGTTACAGTATGTATACAACACCTGTCTTAGTCTATAGTTAATGGTGTGTTAATTAGTATAGTAACCATTATAGTCATTATGTTAATGTGTGTTGTACATTGTATCTGTAGTCATTAGTGGTATGTGTTACCGTATGTATTCTGATTCATTATAGTTAATGTGTTGTGTACAGTATTATACCTGCATTAGTCATTACGTTCATGTGGTGTATGTATATACCTGTATATAGTCCTTATAGTTATGTGTGTGTACAGTGACTGTATTCACCTGTAATAATCATTATGGTTAATGGTGTATGTACAGTATTTATTATACCTGTATTAGTCTTAAGGTTATATGTGGGTGGGTACGTAATGTATACCTTGCATTAGTCATTATTGGTAATGGTGTGTATGTAAGGCTATGTATACGCCCTGCATTAGTCATTTAGTTAATGTTTGTATGTACAGTGATTATACCTTTATTAGTTATTATGGTTATGGTGTATGTACCAGGTATTAACTCTGCATTAGTCCATTATGGTTACATGTGTGTGGGTACAGTATGTATACCTGTATTACTCATTATGGTTAATGTGTGTATTACATTATGTATGCCCTGCATTAGTGCATTATACAGTTTAAATGTGGTGTATGACAGTTTATACCCGTATTAGTCTTATAGTTAATGTGTTGTGTGTACAGTAGTAATACCTGTTATTAGTCATTATGGTTAATTTTTATGTAAGTATGTAGACCTGTATTAGTCATTATAGTTAATGTGTGTGTGTACAGTATGTGACATTGCATTAGTCATTATATTTTAATGTGTGTATGAAGTATTTTATACCTGTATTAGTCATTATGGTTAATGTGTGTCTTTACAGTATGTAACCTGCATTATTCATTAGATGGTTTTTTTTTTTAATTGTGTGTGGGTACAGTATGTATACCTTATTAGTCATTATGGTTAATGTGTGGTATGTACAGTATGTATACCTGCATTAGTCATTATAGTTAAATTGTGTATGTACAGTATGTTTACCTGTATTAGTCATTAATAGTTAAATGTGGGTGTTTGTACAGTATGTATACCTGTATTATCATTATGGTTAATGTTGATGTACAGTATGTATACCTGTATAGTCATTAAGTTAATGTGTGTGTGTACGTATGTATACCTGCATTAGTCATTATAGTTATGTGTGTATGTACAGTATTAGACTGTATTGAGTCATTATAGTTAATGTGTTTGTGTACATATGTAATACCTGTATTAATCATTATGTTAATGTTGTGTATGTAAGTTATTATAACCTGTATTAGTCATTATGGGTTAATGTTTGTGGTGTACAGTATGTATACTGCATTAGTCATTATTGTTAATGTTTTGTATGTACAGTATGTAACCTGCATTAGTCATTATAGTTAAGTGTGTATGTACAGTAATGTATACCTGTATTAGTTATTATGGTATGTGTGTGGTACATTAATGTATACCTGTTTAAGTCATTATAGTTTTAATGTGTGTATGTGCAGTATTATACCTTATTAAGTTTTTTATTAGGTAATGTGTGTATGGACATATGTATACCTGCATTTAGTCATTATGGTTTAATGTGTTTGGGTACAGTATGTTATACCTGTCTTAGTCATTATAGTTAATGTTTGTAATGTACATTAATGTATACCTGTATAGTCATTATGTTAATTGTGTGTTTGACAGTATGTATACCTGTATTAAGGCATTATAGTTAATGTGTGTGTGTCACATATGTATACCTGTATTAGTTATTATGGTTAATGTTGTATTACAGTATGTATCCTGCATTAGTCATTATATTTAATCTTGTGTATTACAGTATGTATACTGTATTAGGTCATTACTGGTTAATGGTGTGGGTACAGTATGTTATAACTGTGTAGTCATTATGGTTCATGGGTGTGGGTCAGTATGTATTACTGCAATTAGTCATTATAGTTAATGTGTGTATGTACAGTATGATACCTCATTAGTCATTAATAGTTGATGGTGTATGTACAGTATGTATACCTGTATTAGTCCATTATAGTTATGTGGTGTGTACATATGTCATACGCTGTATTACCCTTATGGTAATGTGTGTATGTACAGTAAGGTAATACCTGTATTAGTTCCCTTAATGGTTAATTTGTGGTGGGTACAGTATGTATCTACCTGCATTAGTCATTATGGTTAATGTGTGTGAGTACAGTATGTAGACTGCATTAGTCATTATGTTATGCGTGTGTATGTACCGTATGGTATCCTGCATAGTCATTATAGTTTAATTTGTGTATGTACAGTATGTCTCCTGCATTATCATTATAGTTAATGTGTGTATGTACGTATGTATACCTGCATTAGTCATTATGGTTCATGTGGGTGTGTGTCCAGTATGTCTACCTGCATTAGTCATTATGTTATGTGTGTGGGGAACATAATGTAATACCGCATAGTCATTATGGGTTTAATGTGTGTGGTGTACAGTATGTATACCTGTAATTAGTTCCATTATGGTTAATGTGTGGTATGTACAGATGTATACCTGCCATTAGTCATTTAAGGTTGTTTGTGTGTACAGTATTATACCTGCATTAAGTCATAGGTTAATGTGTGTTGTACAGTATGTGAACCTTTATCAGTCATTATGTTTAATGTGTGTAGTACAGTATAATATACCTGTATTAAGTCATTATGGTTCATGTGTGTATGTACAGTAATGTATACCTGTATATAGTCAGTATGGTTAATGTGTGTGTCAGTATGTATACCTTTATTAGTCATTATGGTTATGTGTGTATGTACAGTACGTATACCTGTATAGTCATTAGGGTTAATGTCTGTGTGTGTACAGTAATGTTATACTTTATTAGCATTATGGTAATGTGTGTATGTACAGTATGTAATACCTGTATTAGCTATTATGGTTACTTGTGTGTGTACAGTATGTATACCTGTATTATAATTAATGGTTAATTGTGTTGTACGTATGTATAACCTGTCATTGAGTCATTCTGGTTAATGGTTGTGTACAGTAAATGTATACCTGTATTATCTTATGGTTAATTTTGTATGTACCGTCGTATACCTGTATTAGTTCAGTATGTTAATGTGTGTATGTACAGTATGTCTACCTGTAGTTAGTCATTATGGTTTATGTCTGTGTGTGTACATTATGTGTATACCTTTATTAGCCTTATGTTATTTTGTGTAAATGTACAGTATTTATACCTGTATTAGTCGTTAATGGTTAAATGTTGTACCGTATGTTTACCTGTTAATTAAGTCATTATGGTTAATGGGTATGTATGGTATACCTGTATAGTCATTATGGTTAATGTGTAATGTATGTATACTGTATAGTCCTATGGTTAATGTGTGTATGTACAGTATGTATACCTGTATTAGTCCATTATAGTTAATGTGGTGTATGTAACATTATGTATACCTGTATTAGTCATTATAGTTAATGTGTGTATGTAGTAATGTATACCTGTATTAGTCATTTCTAGTTAATGGTGTGTATGTACAGTATTAACCCTGTATTAGTCATATGGTTTAAAATGTGTGTGTGTGTACGTATGTATACTGTATAAGCATTATATTAATGGGTGTGTGTAGAGTATGTATAGCCGGTATGGTCATTAAGTTAATGTGTTGTTACTATTATACCTGTATAAGTTATTATAGTTTTGTGTGTGTACAGTATGTATACCGTAAGTATCTTATGGTTAATGTTGTGTGTACAGTATGTACTCACCTGTATTAGTCATTATAGTTACTGTGTGTGTGTACAGTATGTATAACCTGGTATTAGTCCGTATAGTTAATGTGTGTATACTACGTAGTAGATCCTGTATTAGTCATTATGTTAATGTGTGTATATACAGTATGTAATAATACCTGGTATTAGTCCATTATAGTTAATTGTGGTGTGTACAGTATGTATAACCTGTATTAAGTCATTAATAGTTAATGTGTTGTGTGTACAGAATGTATACCTGTATAAGTCATTATAAGTTATGTGTGTGTGTACAGTATTATACCTGTATCAGTCATTATAGTTAATGTTGTGTGTACATTATGTATACCTGTTAGTCCATTATGGTTATTTGGTGTAAGATACAGTTGTATCCTGTTAAGTTCATTATATTTAATGTGTGTGGGTACAGTATGTATCACCTGTATAGTCATAATGGTTATGTGTGTGTGTACATTAGGTTCCCTGTATTAGTCTTATAGTTAATGTGTGTGTGTACAGTAATGTATACTGTATTTAGTTATTATGGTTTAAATGTTGTATGTACAGTATGTATACCTGCATTAGTCATTATAGTTATTGTGTATGTACAGTATGTATACCTGTATTATTCATTATGGTTAATGTGTTTGGGGTTACAGTATGTAACCGTATTAGTCCTTATGGTTAATGTGTGTGGGTACGTTAATGTATACCTGCATTATCATTATAGTTAATGTGGTGTATGTACATATGTATACCTGCATTATCATTATAGTTAATGTTGTATAGTACAGTATGTTATACCGGTATTATAGTCTTATATTAATGTGTGTGTGTACAGTATGTATACCGGTATTGTCATTATGGTTAATGTGTGTATTTCCAGTATGTATAGCCTGTATTAGTCATTATGGTTACTAGGTGTGTGGGTACAGTAAATGTATCCTGCCTTAGTCCATTATGGTAATGTGTGTATGTACAGGATGTATAACCTGAATAGTCCCTTATAGTTAATGTTGTATTACAGTATGTATAACCTTGCATTAGTCATATAGTTAATGTGTGTATGTACAGGTATGTATACCTGGCATTAGTCATTATGGTTAATGTGTGTTGTACGTACGGATACCTGTATTAGTCATTATGGTTAATGTGTGGTATGTACAGTATGTATACCTTCATTAGTCATTATGTTAATGTGTGTGGGTACAGTAATGTATACCTCATTAGTCATTATGTTAATGTGTGTGTGTACATTATGTATACCTGAATTAGTCAGTATGGTTAATGTGTGTATGTACAGTAATGTATACCTGCATTAGTCATTATTGGTTATGTGTGTGTACAGTATGTATACCCCTGTGCATTAAGTCATTATGGTTAATGTGTTTTTGTGTACATAATTTATACCTTATAAGTCATTATAGTTAATTTGTGTATTTAGTAAATATATACCGTATTAGTCTATGTTAATTGTTTATGACAGTATGGTTACCTGTATTAGTCATTATGGTTAATTTTGTGTACCTTATTATACCTGTATGTCATTATGGTTAATGTGTGTACTGTACAGTCGTATAACCTGTATTAGTATTATGGTTTAATGGTGTGTATGTACGATAGGTATACCTGTAAATTAGTCATTATGGTTATGGTCTGTGTGTGTACAGTATGTATACCTGTATTAGCCATTATGGTTAATTTGTGTATGTAACCGTATGTATCGTCCTGTTTAGGCTATTATGGTTAATGTGTGTGTGTACATTGTATACCTTTTAGTCATTAGGGTTAATGTGTGTATGTTACAGTAAGGTATACCTGTATTAGTCATTATAGTTAATTTGTGTGTACAGTCGTATACCTGTATTAGTCATTATGGTTAATTGTGTATGTACATTACGTATACTGTATTAGTCCATTATGGATAATGTGGTATGTACAGTAATGTAATAACTGTATTATCATTATTGTAATGTCTGTGTGTGGACAATATATGAGACTGTATTCCGCATACTCCCTATTACCATATATGAGGCCGATCTTACGCAGTTACACTGTTTTTAGTTGTGTTTTTTTGATATGTGTATCTAGATGCTTATTGATTTTAATGTATTGAATAAAATGTATTTGTTAACACCACCGACTCACCAGTCTGTTCTAAATTAGGTGTTACTATCGCCTTCTAATATTTGGATTTAATTATCACCACTTATATACAGCGGGGGTGCCTTGCTGACTTTGTGTCCCAAGTTTGTTACCGGAGCTATCCCTACCCCAGTTTTGTTTTGTTTTTGATTAGTTTTATTTGTTCTATATTATAGAAAACTGGTTAATGTGTGTATGTACAGTACGTATACCTGTATTAGTCATTATGGTTAATGTGTGTGTGTACAGTATCATTATAGTTAATGTCTGTGTGTACAGTATGTATACCTGTATTAGTCATTATGGTTAATGTGTGTATGTACAGTATGTATACCTGTATTAGTCATTATGGTTAATGTGTGTATGTACAGTATGTATACCTGTATTAGTCATTATGGTTAATGTGTGTATGCGAAAAAAATAGGTTATTTTCTATTGACCATAACTGGAAACTGTGATTCTTTCCAACCACCACTGGTCCTTTTTTTGTGATCTGCCTCTGTTTCTTTGATATCTAAAACTTACATCAGCTGTCAATCAATGTTCTCTTCAAAACTCTATTCTCCTTGAGTAGTTTTACTGTAGCTGTAATGGTGACCGGGTTGACAGTGGAATGCTGATGCTGTTGCAGGCTGACAGTTGGTTTGTGGGGGTAAAAAGTCAGGTGGATGGAGGAAAGGTGGGCGTGGTTACAAGAGGGAAGGGGGGAGATACTGCTCCTAAAATCGAAATGTGTGCTGGATTGAGGGCATCGTGAGCAACAAATGCAAATCAGAGCAAGTGCGCTACTACATGTATTAATTAAGTCTTACGATGAGGCAAAGTCCTTTTTCAGTATAGTTCCCTATGCTGCCACAATAACCTGGATATGTAGATCCAGTAGGTGTTTACCTGTGTCAGTTGGGGCCCCCCCCCGTTAAGTGAGATCACAACAATCTATATAGTGCTTTGTTGATGATAGTCTCAAAAGAGTTTTTTTTTGCCCTGCCACAGGCTCCACAGTGATCACACGTACTGAACAGCAACAATGTCATGGGGCCGAGACACGGCGACACTGGCCCGGCGACGCGCCTCGGACCAGCACTGGAGGGTAGCAGTAGAGTGTTGTACCTGGGATCGGTTGGAAGTTAAAAAAAAACAAACTTTTTTGAGAAGTGGTCAAATTAGTTTTTTGACTTTAGTTACCATGTAAGTATGGCTGCCATGGAAGGGGAGGGGTAGGTCAAGTGGTGTGTGTACCTGGGGTCTGGTTAGGGGGTATGGTTTTTATGTTACAACCATAAAATTATCTTTTGTTCTTGAGGATAAATCAAAATTAGCTGTTTTGACTTTAGTACCATTCGTTATGGCTGGCCACAGGAATGTAAGGGGTTAGGTTAGTAGGTGTGTGTACCCATGTGAGTGTGGGGTATGTCTTTTTTTGTTTACAACCATAAAAAATAACTTTTATTGAGGATATATCAAAATTAGTGTTTTTTTTTTTGACTTATTTACCCTTTACATATGGCTGCACAGGAATCAAAGGGTAGGTCAGTAGGTGTGCCCCCCTGTACCCTGTTGAGGTTGGGGTATGTCTTTTTTTTTGGTTTACAACCATAAAAAACTAACTTTTATTAAGGATAAAATCAAATTGATTTTTGACTTTATTTACCCTTAAATATGGCTGCCCAGGAAATCAAAGGGTTATAGTAGGTCAGAAGGTGTGTGTACCTGGGTCTGGTGGGGGGCTGGGGGGTATCTAGTATGGTATTTATGACCATGAAACAAAACGTTTTGAAATATCAAATTGAGGAATGTTCCCCATTATAGTCATTGGAAAAAATATCGCTGAAAGTCCCAATACATGCCATAAAGCTCCGCGGATCACATTCGAATCGTAGAAAGGCATAGCACACAAACTCTCTACATTCGCCCCGCAACACGTGTGTACCAAGTCAGCACACGGCAAAAACTGTGGGAAAGATACAGTCCAAAAAGCAGAAGAATAAAACGGAAGAAGAAGAAGAAATGAAATGAAAGAACATACTTGGCTCTTAAACCAAATTAATAATTAATACAGGTATGTTATTTGTGTCCGACAGGGGACATTACGTATCCGACTCTTACAATATTTGTTACAATAAGTATTTTTTCTCAGACCAGGGAACTCTCACTGAGAGTAAGAGTCCCACTGTACCGCTCCAAAAATTCAGGTCCAATTTATTAGCGATATATGAGTGAGATTTTGTGCTTTGTGTTTTATTTAAATTTGAGGTTAAGGAAAACGCATGTGGTCTCCTCAAAGATGGTGGATACTGTGCTTCCTTTTTTGGTCCAAAATGCAGCGCAAATAGTTGGGTCATGTGACACCAAGCAATTACAATGTAATCGTGGCATCGTTGCGATACGAAAAACAGAATTCATTGTTGCACATTTTGTACTAAAAACTCTAAGAATCTACATTTTTTTTAAAATAAATCAGAATGATAGTAGGAAGACATTTCCTCAGGACTCTATAGAATATAGATTTAGGGGAAAGCAATGAGATTTTAGGTGACCCTTTAATCACATCGGAGTTCAGTGATAATTGCTGATCAATTTTCCCTTTGTTAAAACCTTCCTCCCGCCGGAGCGTAACCAAGATCAGATATGATGAGTCAGTAACCACCATTTTAAGGATTTTACAACCTTTTGTAAAGGTGTGTTTATTTTATCACTAATTAATACTTAATTATTATTAATCTTTAACAAAAATGCTTTCCTTTGATTTATTTAAACAAAGTGAAATATGCCACCTAGTCATGCATTGCTAGATAAAAGAAATAATATTAATCTCCAATATGCCTATCAGTTCTATCAGAAACCCGCGAATGGACCAGGAACTGCAGCATCTGTTTATAAATATAATTATAGTATTATCTTGGCTAATATCTAGCTTTTAGTTTGACACTGCATAGGCGTGTTATGTGAGTAGGAGAGGGGTTACTGAATTTTGAAATTTAATTTGAAAAAACAAATACCTATAATAGAGTTGTTAATAATTGTGATCATTCAAAAGCCAAAGAAACATTAAAAATATAATGATTTAAAGGAGTACGTCCACCCTTTAAACTAACTTTTGCCATATTATAGTTAGTCCCCACCCCCAACCGCATTACTATTTATAGCAAGAAAGTTCCCGATCTTTACTTATCCTTACCTCTCTCCTTCGGCGCACAATCCACGGCACTCTTCTTGCATGAAACTGCCAAGCGGGGACAGTACCGGCAGCGCATCTGTGATTGGCTGAGAGCAGCCAATCACTGAGCCGAGCTGCCTTGGTCCGTGTAGTAAACACGAAGTAGAGAGGAAGTAAGTAAGGATCTTCTTGCCTGATAATAGTAATGTGGTGGGGGGCTGGGGGACATAATACTATAATATGGCAAAAGAGTGTTTAATATCAGGGGAGGGAGACCAAAATCGGGAGGGAGAGAAGGGGGCCAATCTGCGCATGTGCAAAATCTGTCTCCCAGAGGGGAGACAGGAGCAGAGTCCTATGGACTCTGGCATGTACTCCTTGTGGCCTGTTTTTGGGACTTTGGGGGGGGGGGGGGGGGTGTTACAGGGATAACCGTATGGATCGGGATGTAAGGTAAGGATGTTTATACATATAGATTGGGGCCAGTAGTGGGGTGGGATTTATGTTTTGGGGGGGATAGTGCCCCTATTAAGGGCAGTTACACATCCAAACAATAATTTAGACTAAGGTTCCGCACCCTTCCCTCTCCGACTTAAGACCCCCCCTTCTTTCTCCACCTGGTTCTTCTGTTGCAGACAGCCAGTCAAAAAATTGTCTGATACAATGTTTTTTTCCTAGGCATTATAATGCTGACAAACAATAGCTAAACGGATGAATTTTGCTTTCATAGAAAATATAACAGTTTTCTATGTAGTGGGGGCAGTGGTGATGGGGCTGACATTCTTAATGTCATTGCTTGTGCCCCACACCCTGACAAAGTGAAAATTTAAGATGAAAAAAGGGGAAAAGGAGGAGTCAAGAAGGGGGGGGAAGCAAATTTAACGCTGGTAATTTTTTTTTTCTGTTTACATACCCTAAAAAGGTTATATTTTTTTTGTTCTTCCTTTTTATTATGAAAACGAATTTGTTGCTTAGAAGAGAGTCTGATTGTCCAGCAGTGTAATTATGATTAAAAACACATTTTTTCCTGGTAGCCATAAGATTCTGATTAAATGATATATGCTCTGCCTTCCCATGTTTCCTACTTAAGCTATCCCTGTGTGATCACTTGTGTCCTCTCTCCCAGTGGGGCAAGCATGCTCAGTGTGGTCAATCCAGAGTTAGAGCTGGACAATTAGTGACTTGTATCTCCCGTTACCAAGACAAATTAGGGGTGTTAGGAAGTGTAGTAGAATTGGTTAGGAAGTGTGAATGTAGTTGCCCCTATGGGCCGAAATTGTGTCATTGGCTAATGGTGGCCATAGATGGTTAGAATCTGGCCATACGGAATATGGATATTCCCCAATTTGTATGATCAAATTGTGTATGTTATGATCAGCAACAATCGTACAATAATTTTTTGAATGGGCCAGTTGTAAAAAAAAATTTGTGAGCATGCATCTGATCGTACAATGCGATTGTATCGGCTATGGCCCCCATTAAAGGACAGCCATCCCGAATGAAAACTTTACATACAGGTTAAATCACCCCCTAAGCCCTAAACTGTAATAGTTTGGAAATGTGAAAAATGTCTAACCTGAAAATCCTGCACAATTTCCTGTTCCCTGTTTTGCTTCCTGTGTTCTTCAGTTAGTCAACGTCAGTTATGGATTTGAACGCTTGACATCACAGCCAATGACTGAATGTTTTATCCCCGAGTGTCTGCCTCTTCTGAGCATGCCCGATAAACAATGGATTCAGTACAGTTTCTAATTGCTCAGTTTCCATGAGGATCACAGAAGCATAGGCAGGCATACAGTAATGATTCAAGGACAAACTGTGATATATCAAACATATTTTAAAGAGGCCATTTCCTTCTAAAAAGATGTTCTATGAGGGTGGAGTATCTTTAAAGGGCAACTCCACCCCACCAACTAAATTTTAATATCCTGCAGGGAATTGCTCTGAACCTCGACCTCCAATGCAGGAACGAAGGCTGGGTAAGGTATTTGGGGATGCTAGGAGTGCTATAAACCTTGCAGTGAGAAGCGATAGTAAATTTAGTTTGGGGGTGGAGTTTGCCTGTATAAGGACGTGTCGCAAGGTGCGTAATTAGACCCTATCTAATTTTTTTAGATAACCCTTCATTCTAAATAAAGATATCCAGTATGGTTTATGTTGTCCACTATATTGCAGTCTGACACTGGACAGACAGAACGCCCAAGTCCAAACTTATATTCATTAAAATAAAATGTAAGAGGTTCGTGTATTGTGGATGATGGTTGATGTTACAAGTTGTAATAATAATAATGAAATTGGCATGGAAGTTGATCACGCTATAGAATCTATACAGCAGAGGACGAATACATTCATGTTACAGTCATTTACAGTGACCTTAGCCTTTGTGCTGCTTTCAGATCTTTCCTTTCATTCCCCATCGGGCTATCAGCAGGGAGCAGCTGAATTTCCCTTCTGACAGAAGGTTTTGGGAACGTTATTGACGGTAATCTTTCCTGCGCTGTTTTTGTTTTCTGTTACTTATAATTTGAGGTAAAGGATAATGCCCGCACAGCTTACTTGGCAGTTAGAAAAAACACAGTAAAAACCTTCAAAAAATGAATTATTTTATAATAAAAACCTGTGGTTGACAAAGCTTCATTTCAGTTCACAGAACATTGGAAATAATGATGTTTCTCATTGCTAAGATACAAACATGACGGTAAAATCTAGAATGCTCTCCAATGCAATATGAGCTGCTTTCCTACTATGTACTCATTATATGTGCTGTGTATCATACAGTGGTGCGGTATCATATATGTGTGTTTTATCTTAAAGTGCTGGTATCTTAAATGTGCTGTGTAAATCATACATGTTGTCTTGTCGTTATCATTATGTGCTGTGGTATCTTAATGGCTGTGTATCTTAAATGTGCTGTGTATCTAAATTGTGGTCTATGTGCGTGTATCTTATATGTCTCTGTGTATCATATATGTGCTGTGTAGATATATGTGCTGTGTATCCGTATATGTGCTGTGTATCATATATGTGCGCTATCATTATGTGTTGTGGTAGCATATAGTGATGAAAACTATATATGTGCCTGTAGCACAATACCGAATGTCCTCTAGTTGATCCCACCTTAAAAAAAGAAAATACAGGAGATTCAATAAGTTTCTAATTGTGGGCAAAATTAGCCAAAATTTTAACAATAGAGTTAATTAGATTAGAAATAAGAAACATAACGATTCACACCCCACAGCAGTAGTAAATGAACAAACTACGTACATTTTATTATTTGCTCTCTATTATTATTAATTTACCCTATTTAATGATGCAGTGTGGCAGAATGTAACTGCATTGTGTTATCTTTTTTATTGCAATGTACTGTGCAGTTTTTATAGTTGATGTTTATCAGCCACCAGACAAAAGCTTCAGTCTGTTGGGTCTGCCCTCTAAAAACTAATCAGGGAGTATTCAACTAAAATTCTTGTCATTTAAAGTGGTGCTAATTTCCCCAACCATCAGAATTATTTAAAACATTTGAAAGCGAACTGTCATTGGTTGGGGCCAAAATTAATGGGTTAAGACATAAAGTGAGCAACGCACTAGCTGGTGCCAGAAGGACACTCAGGAAACAACCTCTGTACTTTGTCATAAAATCCTTTATTGGTATATACCTGACCACGTTTTCATCTGAACAGTCCTTAATCATAGGCACTGTGTGCTAGTTCCGATCCTCACTTTTTACTTTCCTTTGATTGTCTGGCTTGGACTGGCTGGAATGGCTGCCGGGCACACCGGGCCACCAGGATGGAGGGGTAAGCATGAGTTTAATACCCATGATTCAGCTACTTTGCGGAGCCAATTCAGCTATGATTCAGATTCTTGTGGGTACCAATACAATGATTCGCGTAAGACTTCAGGACTACAAACCGGTGTCCTCTCTAGGGAGGGGAGGGGGTCTTCAGCGGGAGGGAGGGGGGGGGTTCTCCCCATGCAGCTAAGTTGCCTTTTAACAGCAGAATTTCCTACAGATGTTGGAAACTAACAACATCCCCAATTTAAACATGCTGGGAGTTGTATTTTCAAACATTTGTAATCTCGGGGAATTTGCTGTCCATAATTAAAGGGCAACTAAGCACTCCAGAACAATAAGGAGATCAGAAAGAGGATGGTATCTATTGAAGAAGATGCCTTCTGATTCGTAATTGTTATGAGGCTTAAGTTGCCCTTTAAGGGACAACAGAATTACCATCAGATGTTTGGAAACTGCAACTCACTCCAGGCATGCTTTAGTTCTGGGGATTGGTAGTTTTCAACATTTTGTATGGTGGAATTCTGCTATTTAAGGGCAAACTTAAGGCCTCAACCTTTAATACTGGAATCAGAAGCAGCAGCAGTGGTGTCACAGTACATTATCTTTCCCTCGGCATTAAACGCGAGTCTTAACCAATTAGTTTTTCCTAATAAGTTTTTAACAGGTTTTAAAAACAGTACCTCGATCGTATTATTCAATAGGCGGTCGACTTTTGTATTTTGAGTGTATTATGTACTATGACACCAAATAAATAAAACAGGACTGTCTATATGGTCTAATAAGCTAGAGGCTCGTTTAGTCCTAATGTGGTACGTATAAGATTACATGCTTGCTGTATTATAACTAACCAACTGTGCAGGGCTCATTATCCAGAGTCGTGCTGGGGGCGTAGGTTATTTTGCGCTAACCGCTTCAATATCTTAGCGTGCGCTCGTGACTTCATATGCCTTTACGCTTGTAGCTTTTGTATCTATGGCTAGCTTGTAGGACTAGCAATACAGCTACTGAGAGCGTGATGTTATAATCAGTTGCGTTGTTAAAACAATCCCTTTTAGGTTTCCAGTCGCAAACAAACCAAAAACTAACAAAAACATTGATATTAACGCTGGTGATGGGAGATAGAGGTTAGTGATGGCAGGAGTTTTTCCGTTTGGGTAAATCTCCCCCATGCCTGTTAATATCCCTACGTGGGTCAGTGGGGTACATACAACCAATTTTTAAACATCTTCACTGTACCTATGATTGGTACTGAGCATGCGTGTGCACCCAGTGAGTTTAAAAAGGGAAGGAATGTCACCCCCATTGTACACCCCCCCCAGAATCGAGTAGTTTTAATGTGAGTAAGAATGTGTGTTTTTTAGATTTAAGACCCCCGTTTAACCTCTGGAATGAATTGCCCCCCCGCCTTTTTTACATGTTAAACTGTTGCCCCATTGGACAGGATATTTTATATTTACTATTTATTCTGTGTTTTCCTTCACTGGTTTTGCATTCACACTCTGCCTTGTTTTATTTGTGATTGTTTTTCTTTATAGACTTAATAGTAACACCAGTACTGTCTTTACTGGAGTAGAAAAGAACATGTCAGGGCAATTACCATGTGCAGGCACATGGCTTGGTTGAATTAACCCCATCCGATTCCCATTCTATTTCCATAGGCGTTGCCTATCTCTTTCATCTCTCACTGCGTGCTCTTGATCTGTCTGCATTCTTTTGCACGTGGTTATGTAGGTATCGGAGGAAAGCTACTCGGCATGTAAGGCCATTAGCTGTCACCCTCTGCATACACCACATGTAAAGCAGCAATGCTTGTCTTTATGTGCTCAACAAAATAAATAGACTGCTGAATTGTTTTATTGTGTAGTTTTTACATGAAGTTTACATGAACTTGTTTATTAGCTGTGTGTTTTAGTCCATCACGGGTTCCCACGATTCCATTTTATTTTCTGGTTACAGTTGACATAACATTGTGCTATAGGAAAGTGGACCGTAGGTTTAAAGTTGCTACTAAACAATTACACTTAGAATTTATGTAAAGTCTGAGACATATTTTGCTGACAAATGGACACAGGAAAGCATTATTTGAAAATATGCCTTATTTTCCCTTTAAATTGTATATGGACTATGAGTATATATGACATGTTACGCCTTGTATGGTTTGTCATTTGCTTGCACTGTCTAAATAATGCATTTAACGGGTATATTTAGCGGGAGTATTATGTATACAGCTTTAAACTTACAGGATAATTAAAGGTAAAATAGGAAATAATCACTGTGAATGATGTTTAGTATAAGTAGAAGAAATTTAAAGATACAGTAGCTGTTAATTCAATAGCAATGTTGAGTGGTATAAGATTCGAGCCCTCCTACCCTGCATTGTGCTGTGGACACTTTTCCCTAGATCTGGTAGGGAGGAAATTGGATTGCAAGAAATCCGTAATGGCAAACCTGCAAGACACACCCCAGAAGCAAGAATGGGACAGATGATTCTCACCCCAGTGTTCCTGTTCACAGGTAGATTGGGGAGAGTTGTAGCTATCGACGGGTTAGGATCCATTCAGGTGTTTGTACCCATACTTACATATACATAGTGATTGAACATTGTGTCACATTGGTTTCTGGCTATTTAAGGGGAAATGTACGTATCTACTATAATATTCTCTTTCATCTCCTGTTTTCAAATTGCCCACCCTCACTACCAAATTTCACGACTGATAAAGATCCTGTGGGGGAGCCCATAGGCATGGATCGAGGTACATATTGGCAGGGACGGGGATTCTTGTGGGAAAAACAAGGAAGAGATCCCATATCATATATTTTAGATTAAAAAAAATAAAAACAACATGTGGAGAAATGTACTTGTTTATTGCTTTTTTGCCTTTTAACCCAAAAACCACACTGCCAAAAAACGCAATCGCACACGGAATATGCATATGATTTCATGTGCGATGTCGTGGCGTTTGTGCATGCGTTTTTTTCATAAGTATTGGAAACGCATGCGAATATTTAAAATGCGGAACGCAAAATGCCGCAACCGAAACCGTCAGGGAAACGACCACCGAACCGGAAAACTCGCCCGCCTGCTCGCGGATTCCGCTCATGAAAAAAAGAAACAAAAAAAAAAAAAACAAAAAAAAAAAAAAAATGGCAAAAAAGCCCCAACCAAATAAAAACAAATATCAAAAAAAAAAAAATATAAAAAAAAAAACAAAAAAACGCAGCAGGAGTGTGGCTCCCTAGTCCCTAAAAAAAAACACATACAAAACACGGACATTGTCAAAAACGCGTTTGCAATCTACTGCAAAAAAAATGCGCTTCTTGATTTGTTTCCATGCGTTATTGTTGTTAGTGTGAACGTCACCTTTTCATTGACGTGACATGGCGACTTCTTGTTTTTTTGTTTTTTTCTGTTTATTACTCTGCTTGTTTTTATTCCTGTAGAACTGCACCCGCGTCTGCTGGTTACTGAGATAAACGGCCCATTATCAGTGCATGCATGTCCAGTATACCTGTTCCCAATGCATTGCATTCCCAGGGGTTTTTTTTTTATTTTTAAATGTCAACTTTGGATATAGGCAACCATTAGAACACCTGACCTGGTCTAGTACATGGCAAGATTTGTGAATGTTGGTCAAATGTTAGGACTAAGGGCCCCATTTCGGAGTAATTGTAAGATAGATTTGGAACAATACAGTAACCCATGATTTAATGGCCCCATGTGTTATTTTTGGAGGCGGGTATTATCTGGAGACTAATGTATGTATTGTATGCTTGAACTAGAAGTTGATCTGGGCCGAGCATGTATTGTTTTAAGAATGTGCGGCTGGGCTGTGCATTAATCTGCTGTTTCTTACTGATTCTTGTTGTTTTTTTTTTAATTCATCTTCTGATTTTCCCTACTTTTGGCCATATTTCAGTTTTTTATTGTTATTGTTGAGCGACATGGTAATGACTTGATGGAATCTCTCAATGAGTCTGCACGTATGTGTGTAAGTAAAGCTGTCACCCTCCAAGAAGGGATGTGACCTGGTTGCTGGTTAGCCAAAGAGGAAAATATGTGAAAAAGCCAATCAGTGATGCTTTGTATAGTTTGTGACAGGCATGGTGGGTGGGCGTCACGGTTGGGCTGCTTGGACAATTATCTGAAAAGACAAAAAACACGCCTTCTTAACTGTGATATTAGGAAAGTAGGAAGTAAGTAAAAAGTGGATCAGTTTTTTAGTGCTGAATACCCTGCCTAGTTTTTCCTTGACAGTTTTACTATATTTTGCTGAGTTAATAGCACCACTAATACAGATCTCCTAATCCTCTTGCAGCTTTCCTTGATGGGATAGTGGTGGCATGCAACCGGGTTGCGGGTTGTTGGTCGTGCCTTGGCCAGACAGCAAGGTGCGGGCATCCATATAACGCTTTGTTATTTTGTGACAATCATGTTCAGTGATATCGAAGGTGTGGCACTCCAGTATGTTTTGGAGTTGTAGTTTTCTAAACTACAAGAAACCCAGTGTTCCAAATATTGAACCAGAGGGATATGCTCACGTATGTTTATTTTTTGTTTAATTTTCGTTGTAAATTACACGGGGGTACATAATTTACGCCATCATCTTTGTCTAGTAAACTCAGGCAGGAAACTTGAAAATGGTTTTATTATTTATTTGTTAAAGAAACAGTATGTACAGACACTGATGTGACAAAATACATGTACTAAATGTTTTCTACATCCACGCACAGCTTCCAAGGTAGCCCATTGCGAGGGGAGGGAATAGGAGTGTCCGAGAGCGAAAGTGAATACCCGAGAGGAGAGGATGAGGGGGGGGGGAGAGTGAATAGATCTAGATTTAGAACAAGATAAAATAAAACTAATAAAAATAAAAACGGTGGGGTAGGGGATCTCTACGCGTGAACAAGCTTGTGGGCACCCCCCGCTCGTATATTAAGTTGGATGGATAAATAAATCTAAAATATTAGAGGCGAATAGTAACACCTAATTTAGAACAGACTGTGGTGTTAACACATACTTTTATTCAATACATTAAAATGCAGCTGCTTGTATCCGCATACTCCCCTAATACCATATAATGAGACTGTATTCCGCATTACTCCCTTATGACCCCATATATGAGACTGTATTCCGTCATATCCTGTTATATAGACGTATCCGCATTACTCCCTTTCCATATGGACTGAGCAACCATAACTACCTTTGAGTTCGGCATTACTTCCCTATTATTATTTATGAGACTGTATTCCGCATACTCCCTATTACCATATATGAGACTGTAATCCGCATACTTCCTTTTACCATATATGAGACTGTATTCCGCATACTCCCAATTACCATATATGAGACTGTTGTTATTCCGCAACACATACTCCTCATTCCTATATGAGACTGTTCTCCGCATACCCCTATACATATATGAGAACTGTATTCCGCATACTCCTATTACCAATAATGAGACTTTTATTTCGCATACTCCCTATTACCATATATGAGACTTATTCTCCACACTCCCCATTACCATATATGAGTACTGGATCCGCTACTCCCTATACCATATATGAGTACTGTATTCCGCATACTCCCTTATTACCATATATGAGACTGTATTCGCATACTCCCTATTACCATATAGAGACTATTTTCGCATACTCCCTTTACACCATATATGAGACGTATCCTCATACTCCCTATTACCATATATGAGACTGTATTCGCCATACTCCTATTTACCATATATGGGACTTGTATATGCATACTCCCTATTACCATTATGAGACTTATTTCGATCACTCACTATACCGATATATGAGACGTGTATTCCGCAACTCCACCTATAGCCATATATGAGACTGATTTCGATACTCCCTATTCACCATATATGAGACTGTTTCCGTCATACTCCCTATTACCATATATGGAGACTGTTTTCGCATACTCCCTATTACCATATATGAGACTGTATTCGACATACTCCTTATTACCATATATGAGACTGTATTCCGCATACTCCTAGTTTACCATATATGAAGACTGTATTCCGTTAACTCCCGCGTTACTATAATAATGAGACTGTATTCAGCCATACTCCCTGGTACCATTAGTTAGACTGTATCCGCATATCCGTGACAATATGAGGACTGTATCGCGCATACTCCCTATTACCATATATAAGACTGTACTCCGCAGTATTCCCTATTACCATAAATATGGAGACGGTATTCCGCTACTCCCTATTACCATATATAGACTGTTAGTCCGCATACGTCCCTATTACCATATATGAACTGTATCCGCGTTTCCCTATTACCAATATGAGACTGTATTTCCGCATACTCCCCTATGAGATCCCTACCCATACATATAGAACTGTATTCCGCATACCTCCCCTATTCCATATATGAACTTGTTTCCGCATTACTCCCTATTCATATATGAGACTGTATTCCGCAAACTCCCTATTACCATATATGGACTGTATTCCCATCACTCCCTATTTACCATATAGGAGACGTAGATCGGCGATTACTCCAACTAAACGTATTGCTACCCTAACCTATATGAGCCGATCTTACGCAGTCACTGTTTTTAGTGTGTTTTTTTGATATGTGTATTGATGGCTATTGATTTTTAATGTCTTGAATACAAATTGTATTGTTAACACCACGCGACTCACCAGTTCTGTTCTAAATGTAGGTGTTACATCGACCTTCTAAATATTTGGATTTAATTAATCAAACTTAATACAGCGGGGGTGCCTTGTCTGACTTTGTTCTCTCAAGTGTTACGGGAGCTATCCCTACCCAGTTTTGTTTTGTTTGATTGTTTTTATTGTGTTCTAATTATAAAAAAACTGGTAATTGTGTATGTACAGTACGTATACTGTATTAGTCATATGGTTAATGTGTGTGTGACAGGTATCATTATAGTTAATGTCTGTGTGTAACAGTAGGTATACCTGTATTAGTCATATAGGTTAATGTGGGTATGTACAGTATGTATACCTTATTAGTCATTATGGTTAATGTGTTGTATGTAACAGTACGTTACCTGTATTAGTCATTATGTGTAATGTGTGTGTGTACAGATACTTATAGTTAATGTCTGTGTGTACAGTATGTATACCTGTATTAGTCATTATGTTTAATGTGTGTATGTACAGTATGTATACCTGATTATGTCATTATGGTTAATGTGTGTATGTACAGTATGTATACCTGATTAGTCATTATGGTTAATGTGTGTTGTACAGTATGTATACCTGTATTAGTCATTATGGTTAATGTGTGTATGTACAGATGTATACCTGCATTAGTCATTATAGTTAAATGTGTGTATTACAGTATGTATACCTGTATTGTCATTATGTTAATGTGTGGTGTACAGTATGTATACCTGTATAGTCATTATGTTAATGGTGTATGTACAGTATGTATACCTGTTTAGTCATTATAGTTAATGTGTGTGTGTACAGTATGTATACCTGCATTAGTCATATTAGTTAATGTGTGTATGTATACCTGTATTTAGTCATTATAGTTATGTGTGTGTGTACAGTATGTATACTGTATTAGTCATTATGGTTAATGTGTGTATGTACAGTATGTATACCTGTATTAGTCATTATGGTTAATGTCTGTGTGTGTACAGTATGTATACCTGTATAAGCCATTATGGTTAATGTGTGTATGTACAGTATGTATACCTGCATTCAGATAGTTAATGTGTGTATGTACAGTATGTATACCTGTATTAGTTCATTATGGTTAATGTGTGTATGTACAGTATGTATTACCTGCATTAGTCATTATGGTTAATGTGTGTGGGTCAGATGTATACCTGTATTAGTCATTATGGTTAATGTGTGTATGTACAGTAGTACCTGCATTAGTCATTATAGTTAATGTGTGTATGTACAGTATGTATACTGTATTAGTCATTATAGTTAATGTGTGTGTGTACAGTATGATACCTGTATTAGTCATTATGGTTAATGTGTTATGTAACAGTAGATACTGTATTAGTCATTATAGTAATGTGTGTGTGTACAGTATGTATACCTGCATTAGTCATTAGTTAATGTGTGTATGTAAGTATGTATACCTGTATTAGTCATTATGGTTAATGTGTGTATGTACAGTATGTATACCTGCATTATTCATTATGGTTAATGTGTGTGGGTTACAGTATGTATACCTGATTAGTCATTATGGTTAATGTGTGTATGTACAGTATGTATACCTGTATTAGTCATTATGTTAAATTGTGTATGTACAGTATTTACCTGTATTAGTCATTTAGTTAATGTGTGTGTACGTATGTATACCTGTATTAGTCATTATGGTTAATGTGTGTATGTACAGTATGTATACCTGTATAGTCATTATAGTTAATGTGTGTGTGTACAGTATGTATACCTGCTATTAGTCATTATAGTTAATGTGTTGTATGTACAGTATGTATACCTGTATTAGTCATTATAGTTAATGTGTGTGTACAGTATGTATACCTGTATTATCATTATGGTTAATGTGTGTATGTACAGTATGATAACCTGTATTAGTCATTATGGTTAATGTTGTGTGTACAGTAATGTATACCTGATTAGTCATTATGGTTAATGTGTGTATGTACAGTATGTATACCTGATTAGTCATTATAGTTAATGTGTGTATGTACAGTATGTATACCTGTATTAGTATTATGTTATGTTGTGGTGTACAGTATGTATACCTGTATTAGTCATTATAGTTATGGTGTATGTACAGTATGTATACCTGTATTAGTTATATGTTAATGTGTGTATGTACAGTATGTATACCTGATAAGTCATTATGTTAAGTGTGGTGTACCGTATGTATAACCTGTATAGTCATTATAGTTAATGTGTGTATGTACAGTAGTATACCTGTATTAGTCATTATGGTTAATGTGTGTGTGTACATATGTATACCTGTATTAGTCATTATAGTTAATGTGTGGGTAACAGTATGTATACCTGTATTAGTATTATGGTTAATGTGTGTAGTACAGTATGTATACCTGATTAGTCATTATATTAATGTGTGTAGTACAGTATGTATACCTGTATTAGTCATTATGGTTAATGTGTGGGTGTACAGTATGTATACCTGTATTAGTCATTATGTAATGTGTGTGGGTTACAGTATGTATACCTGATTAGTCATTATAGTTAATGTGTGTATGTACAGTATGTATACCTGATTAGTCATTATAGTTAATGGTGTTGTACAGTATGTATACCTGTATTAGTCATTATAGTTAATTGTGTGTGTTGTACAGTATGTATACCTGTATTAGTCATTATGGTTAATGTGTGTATGGTACAGTATGTATACCTGTATTAGTCATTATGGTTAATGTGTGTGGGTACAGTATGTATACCTGCTAGTCATTATGGTTAATGTGTGTGGTACAGTATGTATACCTGCATTAGTCATTATGGTTATGTGTGTATGTACAGTATGTATACCTGCATTAGTCATTATAGTTAATGGTGTATGTACAGTATGTATACCTGCATTAGTCATTATAGTTAATGTGTGTATTACAGTATGTATACCTGCATTGTCATTAGTGGTTAATGTGGGTTGGTACAGTAGTATACCTGTATTAGCATTATGGTTAATGTGTGGTGTACAGTATGAATACCTGATTAGTCATTATGGTTAATGTGTGTGGTACAGTATGTATACCTGTATAGTCATTATGGTTAATGTGTGTTGTACAGTATGATACCTGCATTAGTCATTAGTAGGGTGTGTGTACAGTATGTATACTGTATTAGTCATTATGGTTAATGGTGTGTGTGTACAGTATGTATACCTGATATAGTCATTATGTTAATGTGTGTATGTACAGTGATATTATACCGTATTGTCATTATGGTTATGTGTGTATGTACAGTATGTATACCTGTATTAGTCATTATGGTTAATGTGTGTGTACAGTATGTATACCTGTATAGTCATTTATGGGTTAGCATGTGTGTATGTAGTTTTGTTATATAGTTATGTGTTATCTCTATTCGTTAAGTTATTTTTGTTATGTTACCGTTAATATGTATTAGTCATTATGGTTAATGAGTGTTGTACAGTATGTATAACCTGTATTAGTCTATTATGGTTTTAATCTTGTGTGTGTACAGTATGTATACCTGTAGGAGCCATTATGGTTAATGTGTGTATGTACGTAGTATACCTGTATTAGTCATTATGGTTAATGGGTGTGGTGTACAGTATGTATACCTGTATAGTCATTATGGTTAATGGTGTATGTACAGTATGTATACCTGTATTAGTCATATGGTTAATGTGTGTGTACAGTATGTATACCTGTATTAGTCATATGTTAATGTTGTGTTGTACAGTAGTATACCTGTATTGTTAATTATGGTTAATGTGTGTTAGTACAGTATGTATACCTGTATTAGTCATTATGGTTAATGTCTGTGTGTGTACAGTATGTATACCTGTATTAGCCATTATGGTTAATGTGTGTATGTACAGTATGTATACCTGTATTAGTCGTTATGGTTAATGTATTACAGTAGTTTACCTGTATTAGTCATTATGGTTAATGTGTATGTATGTATACCTGTATTAGTCATTATGGTTAATGTGTATGTATGTATACCTGATTAGTCATTATGGTTAATGTGTGTATGTACAGTATGTATAACTGTATTAGTCATTATAGTTAATGTGTGTATGTACAGTATGTATACCGTATAGTCATTATAGTTAATGTGTGTATGTACAGTATGTATACTGTATTAGTCATTATGGTTAAGTGTGTATGTACAGTATGTATACCTGTATAGTCAATAGTTAAGTGTGTGTGTACAGTATGTATACCTGCATTAGTCATTAAGTTAATGTGTGTAGTATACCGTATTAGTCATTATAGTTAATGTGTGTGGTGTACAGTATGTATACCTGTATTAATCATTTGGTTAATGTGTGTATGTACAGTATGTATACCTGTATTAGTCATTATGGTTAATGTGTGTGGGTACAGTATGTATACCTGCATTAGTCATTATGGTTAATGTGTGTATGTACACGTATGTATACCTGCAATAGTCATTATAGTTAATGTGTGTATGTACAGTATGTTACCTGTATTAGTTATTATGTTAATGTGTGTATGTACAGTATGTATACCTGCATTAGTCATTATGGTTAATGTGTGTGGGTACGTATGATACTGATAGTCATAGGGTAATGTGTGTATGTACAGTATGTATACCTGCATTAGTCATTATAGTTAAATGTGTGTATGTACAGTATGTATACCTGTATTAGTCATTATAGTTAATGGTGTGTGTACAGTATGTATACCTGTATTAGTCATTATGGTTAATGTGTGTATGTACAGTATGTATACACTGTATTAGTCATTAAGTTAATGTGTGTGTGTACAGTATGTATACCTGCATTAGTATTATAGTTAATGTGTGTATGTACAGTATGTATACCTGTATTGTCATTATGGTTAATGTGTGTATGTACAGTATGTATACCTGCATTAGTCATTATGGTTAATGTGTGTGGGTACAGTATGTTACCTGTATTAGTCATATTGGTTAATGTGTGTATGTACAGTATGTAGACCTGCATTAGTCATTATAGTTAAAGTGTGTGTATGTACAGTATGTTTACCTGTATTAGTCATTATAGTTAATGTTGTGTGTACAGTATGTTACCTGTATTAGTCATTATGGTTAATGTGTGGATGTACAGTATGTATAACCTGTTATTAGTCATTATAGTTAATGTGTGTGTGTACAGTATGTATACTGCATAGTCATTATAGTTAATGGTGGTATGTACAGTATGTATACCTGTATTAGTCATTATAGTTAATGTGTGTGTGTACAGTATGTTACCTGTATTAATCATTATGGTAATGTGTGTATGTACAGTATGTATACCTGTATTAGTCATTATGGTTAATGTGGTGGGTACCGTAGTATACCTGCATTAGTCATTATGGTTAATGGGTGTATGTACAGTATGTATACCTGCATTAGTCATTATAGTTAATGTGTGTATTGTACAGTATGTATACCTGTATTAGTTATTATGGTTAATGTGTGGTACAGTATGTGATACCTGTATTAGTCATTATAGTTAAGTGTGTATGTACAGTATGTATACCTGTATTAGTTATTATGGTTAATGTGTGTATGTACAGTATGTATACCTGCATTAGTCATTATGGTTAATGTGTGTGGGTACAGTATGTATACCTGTATTAGTCATTATAGTTAATGTGTGTATGTACAGTATGTATACCTGTATTAGTCATTATGGTTAATGTGTGTGTTTTACAGTAGTATACTGTATTAGTCATTATAGTTAATGTGTGTGTGTCAGTATGTATACCTGTATTAGTTATTATGGTTAATGTGTGTATGTACAGTATGTAACCTGCATAGTCATTAGAGTTAGGGGTATGTTACAGTATGTATACCTGTATTAGTCATTATGGTTAATGGTGTGGGTACAGTATGTATACCTGTATTAGTATATATGGTTAATGTGTGTGGGTACAGTATGTGATACCTGCATTAGTCTTATAGTTAATGTGGTATGTACGTAGTATACTGATAGTCATATAGTTAATGTGTGTATGTACAGTATGTATACCTGTATTAGTCATTATAGTTAATGTGTGTATGTACAGTATGTATACCTGTATTAGTCATTATGGTTAATGTGTGTATGTACAGTATGTATACCTGTATTAGTCATTATGGTTAATGTGTGTGGGTACAGTATGTATACCTGCATTAGTCATTTAGGTTAATGTGTGTGGGTTACAGTATGTATACCTGCATTAGTCATTATGGTTAATGTGTGTATGTACAGTATGTATACCTGCATTAGTCATTATAGTTAATGTGTGTATGTACAGTATGTATACCTGCATTAGTCATTATAGTTAAGTGTGTGTATGTACAGTATGTATACCTGCATAGTATTATGTTAATTGTGTGTGTTACAGTATGTACCTGCATAGTCATTATGGTTAATGTGTGTGGGTACAGTATGTATACCTGCATTAGTCATTATGGTTAATGTGTGTGTGTACAGTATGTATACCTGTATTAGTCATTATGGTTAATGTGTGTATGTACAGTATGTATACCTGCATTAGTCATTATGGTTAGTGTGTGTGTACAGTATGTATACCTGCATTAGTCATTATGGTTAATGTGTGTGTGTACAGTATGTATACTGTATAAGTCATTATAGTTAATGTGTGTATGTACAGTATATATACCTGTATTAGTCATTATGGTTAATGTGTGTATGTACAGTATGTATACCTGTATTAGCATTATGGTTAATGTGTGTGTACAGTATGTATACCTGTATTAGTCATTATGGTTAATGTGTGTATGTACAGTAGTATACCTGTATTGTCATTTGGTTAATGTGTGTATGTACAGTTGTATACTGTATTAGTCATTATGGTTAATGTCTGTGTGTGTACAGTATGTATACCTGTATTGAGCAATTATGGTTAATGTGTGTATGTACAGTATGTATACGTATTAGCTATATGGTTAATGTGTGGTGTACAGTATGTATACCTGTATTAGTCATTATGGTTAATGGTGTAGTACAGTATGTATACTGTATAGTCATTATGGTAATGTGTGTGTACAGTATGTATACGTATTAGTCATTATGGGTTAATGTGTGTATGACAGTACGTATACCTGTATTAGTCATTATGGTTAATGTGGTATGTACGTATGTATACTATTAGTCATTATGGTTAAGTGTGTGTGTACAGTATGTATCTGTATTAGCTTATGGTTAATGTGTGTATGTACAGTATGATACCTGTATTAGTCTATGGTTAATGTGATGTACAGTATGTTTACCTGTATTAGTCATTATGGTTAAGGTGTATGTATGTATACCTGTATTAGTCATAGGGTTAATGTGTATGTATGTATTACCTGTATAGTCATTATGGTTAAGGTGTATGTAAGTTTATACCTGTATTAGTCATTATGTTAATGTGTGTATGTACAGTATGTATAACCTGTATTAGTCATTATAGTTAATGTGTGTATGTACAGTATGTATACCTGTATTAGTCATTATAGTTAATGTGTGTATGTACAGTATGTATACCTGTATTAGTCATTATGGTTAATGTGTGTGTGTGTACAGTATGTATACCTGTATAAGTCATTATAGTTAATGTGTGTGTGTAGAGTATGTATACCTGTATTAGTCATTATAGTTAATGTGTGTGTGTACAGTATGTATACCTGTATAAGTTATTATAGTTAATGTGTGTGTGTACAGTATGTATACCTGTATTAGTCATTATGGTTAATGTGTGTGTGTACAGTATGTATACCTGTATTAGTCATTATAGTTAATGTGTGTGTACAGTATGATCCGTATTAGTATTATAGTTAATGTGTGTGATATACAGTATGTATACCTGTATAGTCATTATGGTTAATGTGTGTATATTACAGTATGTATACCTGTATTAGTCATTTAGTTAATGTGTGGTTACAGTATGTATACCTGTATTAGTCATTATAGTTAATGTGTGTGTGTGTACAGTATGTATACCTGTATAAGTCATTATAGTTAATGTGTGTGTGTACAGTATGTATACCTGTATAAGTCATTATAGTTAATGTGTGTGTGTACAGTATGTATACCTGTATTAGTCATTATGGTGTAAGTGTGTTGTATAACAGTATGTATACCTGTATAAGTATTATAGTTAATGTGTGTGGTACAGTATGTATACCTGTATAGTCATAATGGTTAATGGTGTGTGTACAGTATGTATACCTGTATTAGTCATATAGTTAATGTGTGTGTGTACAGTATGTATACTGTATAGTTATTATGGTTTGTGTGTAGTACGTATGTATACCGCATGTCATTATAGTTAATGTGTGTATGTACAGTATGTATACTGTATAGTCATTATGGTTATGTGTGGTGTGGGTACAGTATGTATACCTGTATTAGTCATTATGGTTAATGTGTGTGGGTACAGTATGTATACCTGCATTAGTCATTATAGTTAATGTGTGTATGTACAGTATGTATACCTGCATAGTCATTATAGTTAATGTGTGTATGTACAGTATGTTATACCTGTATTAGTCATTAAGTTAATGTGTGTGTGTACAGTATGTAACCTGTATTAGTCATTATGGTTAATGTGTGTATGTACAGTATGTATACCTGTATTAGTCATTATGGTTAATGTGTGTGGGTACAGTTAGTATACCTGCATTAGTTAGTATGGGTTAATGTGTGTATGTACAGTAGTATACCTGCATTAGTCATTATAGTTAATGTGTGTATGTACAGTATGTATACCTGCATTAGTATATTATAAGTTAATGTGTGTATGTACAGTATGTATACCTGCATTAGTCATTATGGTTAATGTGTGTGTTACAGTACGTATACCTGTATAGTCATTATGGTTAATGTGTGTAGTACAGTATGTATACCTGCATTAGTCATTATGGTTGTTTATGTGTGTGGGTCAGTATGTATACCTGCATTAGTCATTATGGTTAATGTGTGGTGTGTACAGTATGTATACCTGTATAGTCATTATGGTTAATGTGTGTATGTACAGTATGTATACCTGATAGTCATTATGGTTAGTGTGTGTGTTACAGTATGTATACCTGCATTAGTCATTATGGTTAATGTGGTGGGTGTACAGTATGTTATACCTGTATAAGTCATTATAGTTATGTGTGGATTACAGTATATACCTGTATTAGTCATTATGGTTAATGTGGTGTATTGTACAGTATGTATACCTGTATTAGTCATTATGGTTAATGTGTGTGTAACAGTATGTATACTGTATTGTCATTATGGTTAATGTGTGTATGTACAGTACGTATACCTGTATAGTCATTAGTGGTTAATGTGTGTATGTACAGTATGTATACCTGTATTAGTCATTATGGTTAATGTGGTGTGTACAGTAGTATACCTGTATTAGCCATATGGTTAATGTGGTATGTACAGTATGTATACCTGTATTAGCATTATGGTTAATGTGTGTGTGTACAGTATGTATACCTGTATTAGTCATTATGGTTAATGTGTGTATGTACAGTATGTTACCTGTATTAGTCATTATGGGTAATGTGTGTGTACAGTATGTATACCTGTATTGTCATTATGGTTAAGTGTGTATGTACAGTACGTATACCTGTATTAGTCATTAGGATAATTGGTGTATGTACAGTATGTATACCTGTATTAGTCATTATGGTTAATGTCGTGTGTGTACAGTATGATACTGTATTAGCCATTATGGTTAATGTGTGTATGTACAGTTGTATACCTGTATTAGCTATTATGGTTAATGTGGTGTGTGTACAGTATGTATACCTGTATTAGTCATTATAGTTAGTGTGTATGTACAGTATGTTATGTATTAGTTTCTTGGTAATTGTATATACAGTATGTATACCTGTATTAGTCAGTTATGGTTAATGTATGTAAAGTATTGTATACCTGTATTAGTCATTTGGTTAATGATGTAGTATGTATACCTGTATTAGTCATTATGGTTAATGTGTATGTATTGTATACCTGTATTGTCATTATGGTTAATGTGTAGTATATGTTATACCTGTATAGTCATTTATGTTAATGTGTGGTATGTACAGTATGTATACTGTATTAGTCATTATAGTTAATGTGTGTATGTACCGTATGTATACCTGTATTAGTCATTAGAGTTAATGTGTTATGTACAGTTATGTATACCTGTATTAGTCATTATGGTTAATGTGTGTGTGTGTACAGTATGTATACCGTATAAGTCATTATAGTTAATGTGTGGTGTAGAGTATGGATTACTGTATTGTCAGTATAGTTATGTGTGTGTGACAGTATGTATACCTGATAAGTTATTATAGTAATGTGTGTGTGTCAGTATGTATACCTGTATTAGTCATTATGGTTAATGTGGTGTGTGTACAGTATGTATACCTGATTAGTCATTATAGTTAATGTGTGTGTGTCACGTATGTATACCTGTATTAGTCATTATAGTTAATGTGGTGTTATACAGTATGTATACCTGTATTAGTCATTATGGTTAATGTGTGTATATACAGTATGTATACTGTATTAGTCATTATAGTTAATGTGTGTTGTACAGTATGGTATACCTGTTATTAGTCATTATAGTTAATGTGTGTGTGTGTACAGTATGTATACCTGTATAAGTCATTTATCGTTAATGTGTGTGTGTACGGTATGTATACCTGTATAAGTCATATAGTTAATGTGTGGTGTACAGTTGTTCTGTATTGTCATTAGGTTAATGTGTGTGTGTACAGTATGTATACCTGTATAAGTCATTATAGTTAATGTGTGTGTGTACAGTATGTATACCTGTATTAGTCATTATGGTTAATGTGTGTATGTACAGTATGTATACCTGTATTAGTCATTATGGTTAATGTGTGTATGTACAGTATGTATACCTGTATTAGTCATTATAGTTAATGTGTATGTACAGTATGTATACCTGTATTAGTCATTATAGTTAATGTGTATGTGTGGATGTACAATATGTATACATTCATTAGTCATTATAGTGTGTTGCTGTTTGTATATTTTCCCAGCTGTCTCTAAAATGAACACAGAAAAAGAATCTGAACAGAATCATGAGGACTTGTGTTCTGTGGATTACTCGGGGGCGGAGAACCTTAAACGTTAAATATCGGTAGATCTTCTATTAAATGTGTTCAGCTCTCTAGGGAATCCCATCATTATAATAGCCAGGGTGGGGATTGTAGGAGGATTATAATGCAGGGGATTAGAGGGAGATTTAGCAGTTGGATGTATATTGGCGCCAAGGACGATGATTGAATGAAGGGAAGGGAAAGGATAAACCTGTTTTTTTATTGTACAGAGGTCAGTGACCTCATCATAGAGGAAGATGATACACATTGGATTCATTATTAAAAAGGTATTAAAGGAAGGGCTATAAATATGCAGGAACCAATTGGATGTTCATTTACTGCATTAATTTAACATCAAACAAAAAAAGATAACATTTGATTGGTGGCTGCAAACTTTTGCCCCTATAGATCTAATATATAATAAGACAAAACAAATAAGACAACAGGATGTATTGAATGGCTAATCCCATGGTTTGATAATGTGAAATACTTACCTAACGCTTTGTAAAACTTGCTTCTGTGACGTCCATGCTGGAAATGTTGAAACACTAGCAGGGTTATTCAATAAAAGTAAGGTTTCAAATGTTAAATAAGATCTGATTGGTTGGGGCAAAATTAGCACCATTTTAAATGATAAGAACTTTTATTGAATCCCCCGTTGGTAGAGAATGTACAGACCACAACAGGGAGATTCAATAAAAGTTCTTATTGTTAAAAATGGTGCTAATGTTGCCCTAACCAATCAGATGTTAGCTTTCAAATGTTAATTAATATCCGATTGGTTGGGGCTACATTAGCACCATTTTTAACGATAAGAACTTTTATTACATCTCCCTGATTGGTTAATTGTTTTAGAGGAATCCTTTTAATGTATCAGGCATGGGAAGCACACACATGTTCACACACCAATATTAACTCCTTAAAGGGGAAATTGTGTTTTTTTTAAATGGGAATGTAGCCAGTGAAACGTGTAGGCCTAGCATTGGCGTGTTTTGCATTGTGTTAGCACGTTAAGATTGCATGCCAGTGCATCACAATGTGGATTTACACAGTTTACACAGCCCTTAAATAATGGTGCTGGTTCCCAACTAACTGCCGGAAACTGGTGATAGGACAGGATGTCCTCTGGGTGTTATTATTGGGTTAATAATGCTGCTGGATTGTCTAGCGGGATATTTGACTAAATACAATCTGTAGATAACGCTTTGTTGTTAGAATTTGTTCTCTGCAGTCAGCACAGGTTTAATGGCATTTAATAGGCTCCATTCATACTGATAAAGCAATGGAGTTTAATTGTTTCATTGGAGAGAGGAGAAATAGAATTGCGGATGGGACCAACATCACCTGCCTCTCCAATTAACAATAAACCAACAGGGCAGGATGAATCTGCTTTGCAGCCTTAACGCTAACTATGGATTAATAGGGAAAAAGCTCTTTCTGGATCATTTATTACGGCCATCCACTTTTACATGTTCCCTGTCTCATTATTATATTAGGGATTTAAAACAAGGCTGAAAGCAGAACTTTACTACCAAACAGAAAATGCAATGTTTGATGATTGAGTTTTGTAATGAAAATGCCTCGAAAATGTGCCCATTCATTCCATTACCCCTTAAAGGACAACTATGGAATAAAACACTTTTTATAATGAGGCCACATCCACAAAAAAAATCAGGATTGCATGCACTCCAAAAATGCAATCCTGCATGCACATGCAACATTGCCACCCACAATGCACTGCTCTGCGTTTCTGACGTGGAAGTGGATCAGAAGCATGTAAGAAACACGCTAGTGTGAACAGAACTGAATTACATCACAATCTTCTGGCCAATGACAGACTTGGTTATGTCATAATCTTCTAGTCGATAGCAGACTTGGTTACACTTGGATTTTGATTTGCAGTTTCTTTTATATTTAATTAAAAACTTCAATTTTTTATTGTATCAATGCAAATGACACAGAATGTTTGTATACAATGTTTGTACATTAGAAATGTACAGAGAAAAATGTACAGAGACAAAAATGCACCTTTAATATACAATAAGAATTATTAGTAATCTAATGGAAGATTTATATTTGACTGTCTTGTAGGTCTTAAGTGTGTCTGTCTCATGTGTGAGAGTACTAACTTTACGTGCCAGACAGAAGGTGCCTGCTGGACTTCGGTGATGCTTACCCATGGCAAGGAAGAAGTTCTAAAGTCCTGCATCTCCCTTCCCGAGTTTAAAGCTCAGGTTTTCTGCCACAGTTCAAATAATATAACTAGGACCGAGTGTTGTCTATCGGATTTCTGTAACAATATAACACTCCGATTACCAGCAGGTAAGAATGTCTAATGTCTGTAATGTTCTTAAAGGGCATGTCCACCCCCAAAACTAAAACTAAAAACATACTGCCCACATTAAGAAGTTTAAAACAAGCCTTACCTTACATTTCTGCTCAAAATGGTTCCCCTGCTGTGCCCCTCCAGAGTCCAGGAAACTGCTGTGTAGGAGCAGTGTGTGACTCATGTTGTGCCTGAGTCTGCCTCAACTTTGTCAAGGTTTGAGGCATGCTCAGTGCAGCTCCCTCCCTCTCCCTCCTGTTTTTCTCTCCCTCCCCCTAACATTAAAACCTTTGGGTATGCGGTAGGGCATGCTCCCCCAGCCCCAGCCGCATTAATATTATTGCAAAAAAGTCCCCCAATCTTTACTTATCTTCCCTCTCTCCTCCGCTGTTCAGAACTCCCGTCAGCTGCGACCGTGATTGGCTGCCTCTCAGCCAATCACGAACGTGGCTGCTGGTCCCGCCCCCTGCTTGCAATTTCATGCGGCAGAGGAAAGAGGGAAGGTAAGTAAGGATCGGGGGCTTTCTAACAATAATATTAATGCGGTTGGGGCTGGGGGAGCATGCCCTACCACATATCAAAAGTTTTCTAAAGGGGTGGACATGCCCTTTAAACTTAAAAAAAAGATTTCCAGCCGCCCTGGGTTCATTAATATTAAAGGACAACAAGTTAGGGTTAAATAAAAGCCTGCAGTCTTTCCTTGAAAACGAGCCCTGTGGTTGCAACCTGTGAAAAATTATACTGTGGCCAATGTTCAAACGTCCTTCTTCCAGTAGCTTGAGTGATATCAACTGACCGTCTACTTCTCCTCTGGGCAGGGTTGGCAGGCGTCCCTATTTCAAAGTGATTGGCCTGACTGCAGGGACAAAATCCTGAGCCCTGCAGTCAGCTAAAACCCCTTCCAGAGACCGGCCCTGGCAGCCCTGCCCGGTTATACCCTAACCCTGCCTCTGACTGCGGCCCGTCCCCTGGCCCAGCCTTTGCCATGCCCCCAGTCTGCCCACCACGATGTCACTGTGATGTCATGGTCCCGCCCCCTCCTGCTTGAGGGTGGCCAGGATCTGGCAACCCTGCCCGAGGAGCATATCATGCTCACTTAAGACTTAATATTAAAAAATCCAGGGTGCATGGAAACCTTTCCATTTTGGGAATTGGATTGGATATTGAACAGTGGTTTGTAGAAAGTCTCTGCAGAACCATTCTGTGTCCGAAATATCTTTCTACTGGATAATTATGCGTGGTTAAGGGCTGCAGTGGCACAATCTTTGAAAAAAATATTATAAAATATATCTTTTTTTATAAAGATATATGCCACTGCAGTTCTTTCTTATTCAGGGCTTCCCTGAGGCATGAATACTGTTTTAAGGGATTTTATCTGGGATAAAAAGGAAAAACAAATCTATGGTACATGGAAAATTACTAAATGGGTAATTGTGTGCAGGAAGTAGAAGGTGGAAAGGAGAGAACTTGCAGATAAAGTAAACAGATCCATCCTTTGCTGATGACGAAATAGTCTTTGCTCACTAGAATTTCCCTACACAGTAGTGTTGTATATTTACTTTAGTCTTAACGTATCATGTTTGCATTAAACTGTATTTCATATGCTATAATTATGTTTACTTAGAATTAGTTTTCTAATATTTTCTCTTGTGCTCAGTTGCAGAAATAAAGGGAAAAGGTCCCAATATAACATTTAAAGGGAAACCTAAAATAAAAGGACTTTCATATGAAATTCCGTCTCCTTACCTTTAAATCAATTCCTCTCGGACACTTTTGTCTTCCGCAGCAATGAAGATCTGAATGTCCGAATTCTAAAGAAACCAGCGATACACCAGGATGCTCTGTACTTCCTGTTTTGGCACATGTTCTGATGTCATTGAGGGGAGACGGCGCACTTGCTGGCCTTAGAGTGGTGCTGGTTTCTTAAAGGGTATGTCCACCCCTAAAACACACTTTTAATATTCTGCTCCCCCATGTCCCCCAGCCCCAACCGCATGTTTGTTTTTTTCAAAAAGCTCCCCAAACTCTTACTTACCTCCCCTCGATCCTCCGCCGCACTGCCGCCCCTCTGCTTGCATTCTCGCAAGCAGAGGGGCGGCACCGCAGTTGCGTATGTGATTGGCTGAGCGGCAGCCAATCACGGACCGCGGCTGCCGGTCATTCAGTGCAGCGGAGGAAAGCGGAGAGGTAAGTAAGAGTTTGGGGAGCTTTGAAAAAAAAAAACATGCGGTTGGGGGTTGGGACATGGGGGAGCAGAATATTAAGGGGGTTTAACGCTAGGGGAGGGATAGTAGAACGGGAGGGGGGGGAGAAGGGCTGCAGTGCGCATGGCAAATATCTACCGAGCTAGATAGCAGGCAGAGACTGCTATCCTCCTGGTGGTTAGTTTTGAGACTTTGGGGGGGGGGGTTACAGGAGAACCCTATGGAGCTGGGATGTGAGGTAAGGATTAAACTACACTACATGGTGGGGCCAGTAGTTGGGGGGATTATAGTTTTGGGGGTGGACATGCCCTTTAAGACTTTGGATTGTCTGAGCTTCGTTGCTGCTGCAGGTCAAAGGGTCGTGGAATGGGTCGTGGAATGTGGATGGATCAATTTAAAGGTAAAGGTGGCTACACACAACAAAATCGGTTTGTCATCTTTTTAAAGGTTTTTAAAGATCCCACTAAACACAGTCCCGAGTGTTCTCCTTATGTGAAGTATCGGGAGAACGTTCAGGACTGCACATTTCCTTCAGCCATGATGACTATCTATAGTTTAGTACAGAAGGCCTACCATATGATTTCAGGGGAGAGTTGCCCTTTAAGTCAGGGGTATCCAACCTGGATTACACTGGGGCACATTAATGGTGCAAGTTTTAAAGCCCAGGTCCTTATATATAAAATAAAATTCTATAGACTTTTTATAGGCTTACTAATCACAGGCTGAAGTGTGTGAATTGCCTGGTTATATTACTTCTAAAATCTATTTAATTGTGAACCTGCATAAAAAAGGAATAACTTGCCAGGATTAACTGTACGAATTCTGCATACGAAATCACCAAAAACAAATCAAGCTTTATTAAAAAAGAAGGTTACGTACAGTTCTTATATTGTAAGTGAATAACGTTTAATTGAATTCGGCAGTTCTTTTCATTACAAAGGTTTCAGAGATGTTTTCTTTTCAGTATAATTTCCTTCTGCTGTTATCAGCCCTGTAACAGAGAAGGGTAATCAGAATGGGTTATAGTTCTGGAGATGATTTCAGCTATAACCCGCACTTCCAAATGGGGATTATTAAAGCCGTTTTATTATAACTTAAAGGGAAACTAAACCATGTTGTCTATAGTACATAATATTCGTTTATTAACTGGTAACAGATTAATGGCAATGTCTACCACCCCAACTAAAATTTTCCCAACTGTGTACCTGTGTACCCAACTGTGATCCATACCTTTCTACTCTGCTCCATGTGGTTGTCATGTGGTTGTCCTACAGGGTCTAATGAAAGTCCAGAAAAATGAAGAGCCTGTCTGTGTGTAATCCATACCTTCCACTTCCTGCTCCTCTAAGGACACTAGCAGGGGCCCGGACTGGCAGCCACGTCAGTGATTGGCTAAGTCTTAGCTAATCACAGATGTGTCTGCTGTTCCGGCTCCTTCTGCTGTTCCGTACGGAAGAGAAGCAGAAGAGGCTGTGACTGAGGGAACGAAGGCTGGTAAGTACTTTCAGGGGCCCATTATTTCCTACAACATTTCAATTTTTTTTTAGGGGGGGGTTGGGTTACCTTTTAAATTGATCAACTAATACATCTATGTGTTTGATATTTAATTGTTTTATTATACTTTTGATGGATTGATTGGCTAATTCGTTAAATGAATTGCGTTTGTTGACCAATAATGTTGTTAATTGGCAATCCATCAACTTTTTTTACTGTTTGGGGTGGGGTGGAGAAGAGCTACCTTGCTGGCCTACATTGGGGGCCCTGGTCTGAGTGATTTTATATATGAAACTACAAAAAGGCTTCTCGTATACACAGCCAGGGATGTATTATATATATGCCACATAATATACAAATGTTTAGAGAAACACCTATCCCTACCCAGCTCTAATTGGTCCATCACCAGTAATTCAGTTATTCAGAGAGAACTGTCACAAGTGCAACTAGAATCCATCTCTATGTGTGGATACTGCGCAGTGGAGCTGGCACTAGGTCGTGGTCCTAAAGAATAAGTAACCAATCACAGAGAACCCTAAGAAGAAGGGGGTGGGACACTAGTTAGAAGCTATAACCTTACAGTTGAGGTCAAGGGCTGGAAAGAAGGTTAGGATAGATGACACAGAAACAAACAGGTCAAGAGGGGGTATAAGTAGGTCAGGGTGCGTCAAGGGCGAACATAAAATGTGCAGATTTAAGAATATCTGTGCACATAATCAAACATGGTATAGAATGTCAGTGCTAAGACAACTACAGGACTGGAATCAATTTCATATTAGGTTGTGAATTCACGAAAATATGCTGTCAAATTCCATGACCATAACAATATCCCTTACCATGTATTAGAACAAGCAAAGTCACCCTGGAGTTCCATAACCTATGTTATATCCTTATATCACAGTTAAAGTTACATTAGCCCATATAATATGCACAATTCCACTTTCTTTGCATTATTTGCAGTTTAAAGGACACGTTCACCCTTAAAAAACTGGTGACATGTCGGTTACCTGGCCCCAATTCCAACGGATATATTTTCCCCTTTATTACCTTTATGACTAAACAGATAGTATAGGTAGGGTAGTAATAGGATAATTATCTTCCCCATTCTGACAGAGTAAGCTGGCTCCTTCCTCAATGCAGTCCACAAGGCTGTCACTGCTGCAAAATGATTGACTGTTATTTCACCTGCTGCCTTCTCTGCACACACTCAAACTCATAAAAAGCTCTTTGTACAGAGGGAAGAGACAGATACCAGAAAGGATTAGAATGTATCATTACATATCTGGTTGCAAATGCATGTAATAAACTGATAAAATATCAGTTGCAGGGATTTATTTTAAGGATGGACGTGCCCTGATGCTAGGAGGTGCTTTCAGTGCTGCATTTGGTTTTATTTTTTCAATTTTTTGTTTTTCTGCTGGTCTATTTTTGCCTGAAATGGTTAATTTTATTGTGTGTCTATGGCTGGATGACAATTATAAGGATCTAATTAATTCTCACTTACCTTATAAAAGTGCCCTGTTATTATAACTGAATATTTTATCCTCATATTAATGTGTGAATTTTATTTTAAGTGACTGTTTTCATTTTCTGGATGCCGCGTGCCTAGTAATTGTTTTCTTGTCCTCCAGCTATTGACGTGAGGCCTTTTGCCCTACTCATTTCATGAAATTCCCATTAGATCTCTGAGCAGTGCCAAAGCTAATTTGTTGTTTTTATTGCACAAGGAGCAATATTTGGGTAAAAGTGACAGAGAGGCCTTCACTGGGTATTTATTCTGACTATTTCTGTACTTTTCACTCCGTTTTGTGAACCGTCATGTAATGAAATAAAACACTTACAGTTCTTATCGTTAAAAATGGTGCTAGTTTTGCCTCAACCAATCAGATGTTAGCTTTTAAATGTTAAATAAAATCGAATTGGTTGGGGCAAAATTAGCACCATCTCTTTAGTGAATGCGTAACAGCTAAATACAAAACCATACCACCAGCCTATTGACTACAAAAGTAAATCCCAAAAACTCTTAGACCTTTTATGACTGGCAGTAAAATATTTTATCTAACCCTGAATTACGTAACACACCTCATGGTGGCAATGTCTTTTGTACGTGCCCCCAGCCACCCAAGTGTATTGCTAAAAAAGCCTTGTGGCTGGTGAATTCTGATTGGTTGTAGGGTTTATAACAATGTCTGCCCTTTCTTCCAAGACCGGCGATATAATCTGTGTTATAACTGAACTGATATACGGTATGTATATTAAATATATAACTTACTTTCTTTAATGGTTGGGAAATCAGTCTTCTCAAATATGAATTGACATCCTTATATTAACTGCACTGGTATATAGTTATACACTAGGACATACACAGGGCCGCCACCCCCATGAGGCTGGGAGAAAATCCTGCTTGGGACATCTATGTCATAGGACCTATTAAAAAGGTAGCAGCAAGTGAGCCATTCTCCTCCAGGAGCCACCCTAGTCTCCTATCCTACATAATAGAGAATCAGCACTGGGTACCCAAGTGGCGCTTTATAAATACAATTATACATACATACTGGTCAGTAAACCAATCGGCAGTCTATTGGGCAGGGAATTAAAGTGATGCTGACAATATTTAGATATCGATCACTGATCACATGACCCATCTAAATCCTTGCGATCGGGTGTCCGATCCATTTTTCAGCGGATTTTGCCAGAATAAAATTTGAATAAAAGTTTAGTTGCAGCAAATCTTTTGGCCAATTTCAGCCCCGACTGCCATGAACGTGATTTCAATTCAATATCAGGCTCAGGCCATGTGTACATAGCCTTAAAGGGAAAGATACTATTATATAAACATAGAAGATATAGGTAGAACTCTCTATGTACATAGAAACAAATTCTGTTGTATTTCATGCATATTCAGTTTCAATGGCACTTTGACCCCATTTAAATTTCCCTCTAGGTGCACACATGTTGGTGAAATTCTCTTCTGGAATTTCTTGTAGTAGATTAAATGATTAACTGGTAAATTGCCTAATAGTGCATTGTATTGCAATAATGGGAATGGAGAAATGTATAGGAAGGCCAATGGTTTGTAATGTAAAAAAAAGCCATAGGAGATTTGAAAAAAGAAAATATTTAAGTGCCCTCTTGTGGTATGAGTTAAGTACTGCATAGATTGCTTATAATACACAGCACCAACTGTCTGATTAAAAGGAACAAATATAACGAATGTTTTCCTTTCAAATAAGGCTGCTTTCCTTCTATGCATTAGTTATTCTGATCCAAATACTACAGATTGTTGATAATGAGTCTTGAAAACTAAAGTGATTTTCACAATGAATGTCTATGTAGCATTCTAGTGTTACTTGGCCTTTAAACGGTACTGGATCTATATTACAGGTAGTGGGAATATTTTCATACTTGTCATAGCCTTGGCAGTGCAGTAATCACACGCACAGGTTAAAAGGACTCAAAGCCGTGAGCATCTCTTTGGAAACATATTCAGCAGTACAAACTGCTACAAGTAACACCAGCTGTGCTGTTCAAATATTAATGTCATTAAAATATAAATTCTGACTCATTAGAATATGTGGCATTAATATTCCAAAATCCCTGTGACTTTATAAAGGACATAGGGCTCCAAGTTAACTTCTCGTGCATGTTTACATGGAGACCATCTAAAATAAAATAATACCTTTTATTGGCTTACTATAATGATTGTTAATGCAAGCTTTCCAAGCACTTGGGCTTCTTCCTCAGGCATGATTCAATGCTGAATCTTGTGAAACACGCTATTTATACATACTAGAACAAAGACTTAAGCTGGGTACACACTGTAAAGAATTTTGAAAAATGAGGCTCGGGACTGTGTGATTCCCTTGGCCGCATTAGAATCCCCTATAGGCAGACTAGCGCGGCAGAGAAAAATGTTCACTCTTTCTTGAATGAGTGCTCGGCTGACCCGAACGTTATGCGGCCGCTCGCTCGCTCGGGTAAGCTAGTTACAGACAGTACCGATAAAACCCCCGATACCGTTGGATCCGATGGAATCAGGGCATTATCGGTACTGTGTGTACCTTAACTGACATTATACAGATGTTGTCTTTTGCCCCCATGCATGGCAATGGCTGTCGTAATTAAAACAGTAAATACACAATCAGTGATCACAGTAGGCAATAAAATAATTAGAAAAGGTTAAACAAATGGTCAGACACACTTCACCTTAATGGTTCGTACACACATACGATTTTGGACGATAGTCACGTGTGCTGGGGCGTAGCTACCAGGGGTGCAGAGGATGCGACCGCACCAGGGCCCTTGGCCAAGAAGGGGCCCCATTTTGTGCCAAAAACTGTTTTACCAGTGGTCTGTGTCTGTTTTAAGATGAGTGCCTTTAAAAAAAATGTTAATGATGCATTTGAATGTTTGTTATGGAAATGATTATTTGGTTTGTGGTGCCGATTTGTGTTTGCGGTGGTGTTGGGGGGGCTATGCCTAAATTTTGCATCAGGGCCCATAAGTCTGTGGCTACGCCACTGCGCGTGTGTATGCGTTCATTCGGGGGGTCGTTTGTCGGTCCGACAGGTTTCGTAATCGGGGGGTCGGAGGTCTGCTGATTTAGTGCTAATGGAGAGTCTGGTATGAATGATAATACGGCACTACAATCATTTTTTGTGATATAAATCATATTTATGGGTTTGGGTGGTTTTGAGGAATTTAGTCCGATTAACTCTACATGACATTAAGATTAGAAACATAGTGACACATAAAGTTTGTCCAGAGTTCCAAATTTATTCACAAGTTTACGTTCCCATTCTAACCTCTCCTTTTGGGATCTAAAATTTCCCATGAGCACTGTGACTTTTAGGTCTTTCAGGCTGTGTCCTTGGCTGCAGGTGTGCAAATGGGTAGCCTTTTTGTAAGTGTCGCCTTCCTGTGGTCACTAGCCGGTTGGGGGTGGTGGTTTCTATTCATATTTAGGTGATATAAAGTTACACCCTATCTTTACAATTGTATTTTCTATTAAATCTTATTTTATTAATCTAGTTCTACACCTAAATAATTATCTGTTAGGAGCAGGTTCAGGTTGTATCACCCTGGAAGTTATTCACCTGCTGGTACATTAGTGCAAATCCATTTTAATGCTTACATTGTGACCTACAAGAGCGTTATTTGCTGTGGGTAAAATACAGCTGTTCAATGCTTCCTGCTAACCTGATTTATGTCTCTTCTTTAATTGCAGTTAATCCAGGAGTGCCCCATATTGGCCATGTGGAGCTGACAGTAATAGTCACCATATCCATATGTCTTCTGTCAGTTGCCATAATGGGAACTGCGTATGTCTGCCATGGAAGGATCAGTGCTAAGAAGAAATTAAGGCGCCAATGTATTGAGGAGCCTCTAGCGGAATGTCCTTTGGATATTGCTGGAAAGTCGCTTAAAGATCTTATTTATGACATGAGTACATCTGGATCAGGATCTGGTAAGCACAGGCAGGTCACATTACCCAATAGAGTGAGTTAGTAAGTATAGGCAGTCACATTACCTAATAGAGTGAGTTAGTAAGTATAGGCAGTCACATTACCCAATAGAGTCAGTTAGTAAGTATAGGCAGTCACATTACCTAATAGAGTGAGTTAGTAAGCATAGGCAGTCACATTACCCAATAGAGTGAGTTAGTAAGTATAGGCAGTCACATTACCCAATAGAGTGAGTTAGTAAGTATAGGCAGTCACATTACCCAATAGAGTGAGTTAGTAAGTATAGGCAGTCACATTACCCAATAGAGTGAGTTAGTAAGCATAGGCAGTCACATTACCCAATAGAGTGAGTTAGTAAGTATAGGCAGTCACATTACCAATAGAGTGAGTTAGTAAGTATAGGAGTCACATTATCCAGTAGAGTGGTTAGTAAGTATAGGCAGTCACATTACCAATAGAGTGAGTTAGTAAGTAAGGCAGTCAGTCACATTACCCAATAAAGTGAGTTAGTAAGTAGAGGCAGTCACATTACCCAATAGAGTGAGTTAGTAGTAAGGCATACCATTACCCAATAGAGTGAGTTAGTAAGTATAGGCAGTCACATTACCCAATAGAGTGAGTTAGTAAGTATAGGCAGTCACATTACCCAATAGAGTGAGTAAGTAAGTATAGGCAGTCACATTACCCAATAGAGTGAGTTAGTAAGTATAGGCAGTCACATTACCCAATAGAGTGAGTTAGTAAGTATAGGGAGTCACATTATCCAGTAGAGTGAGTTAGTAAGTATAGGCAGTCACATTACCCAATAGAGTGAGTTAGTAAGTAGAGGCAGTCACATTACCCATAAAGTGAGTTAGTAAGTATAGGCAGTCACATTACCTAATAGAGTGAGTTAGTAAGTATAGGCAGTCACATTACCCAATAGAGTCAGTTAGTAAGTATAGGCAGTAATTACCTAATAGAGTGAGTTAGTAAGCATAGGCAGTCACATTACCCAATAGAGTGAGTTAGTAAGTATAGGCAGTCACATTACCCAATAGAGTGAGTTAGTAAGTATAGGCAGTCACATTACCCAGTAGAGTGAGTTAGTAAGTATAGGCAGTCACATTACCCAATAGAGTGAGTTAGTAAGCATAGGCAGTAACATTACCCAATAGAGTGAGTTAGTAAGTATAGGCAGTCACATTACCCAATAGAGTGAGTTAGTAAGTATAGGGAGTCACATTATCCAGTAGAGTGAGTTAGTATGTATAGGCAGTCACATTACCCAATAGAGTGAGTTAGTAAGTATAGGCAGTCACATTACCTAATAGAGTGAGTTAGAAGCATAGGCAGTCACATTACCCAATAAAGAGAGTTAGTAAGTATAGGCAGTCACATTACCCAATAGAGTGAGTTAGTAAGCATAGGCAGTCACATTACCCAATAGAGTGAGTTAGTAAGTATAGGCAGTCCCATTACCCAATAAAGTGAGTTAGTAAGTATAGGCAGTCACATTACCCAATAAAGTGAGTTAGTAAGTATAGGCAGTCACATTACCCAATAAAGGGAGTTAGTAAGTATAGGCAGTCACATTACCCAATAAAGGGAGTTAGTAAGTATAGGCAGTCACATTACCCAATAAAGGGAGTTAGTAAGTATAGGCAGTCACATTACCCAATAAAGTGAGTTAGTAAGTATAGGCAGTCACATTACCCAATAAAGTGAGTTAGTAAGTATAGACAGTCACATTACCCAGTAGAGTAAGTTAGTAAGTATAGGCAGTCACATTACCCAATAGAGTGAGTTAGTAAGTATAGGCAGTCACATTACCCAATAGAGTGAGTTAGTAAGTATAGGCAGTCACATTACCCAATAGAGCGAGTTAGTAAGTATAGGCAGTCACATTACCCAATGAGCGGAGTTAGTAAGTAAGGCAGTCACATTACCCAATAGAGTGAGTTAGTAAGTATAGGCAGTCACATTACCCAATAGAGGTAGTAGTAAGTATAGGCAGTCACATTACCCAATAGAGTGAGTTAGTAAGTATAGGCAGTCACATTACCCAATAGAGTGAGTTAGTAAGTAAAGGCAGTCACATTACCCAATAGAGTGAGTTAGTAAGTATAGGCAGTCACATTACCCAATAGAGTGAGTTAGTAAGTATAGGCCAGCACATTACCCAATAGAGTGAGTTAGTAAGTAAAGGCAGTCACATTACCCAATAGAGTGAGTTAGTAAGTATAGGCAGTCACATTACCCAATAGAGTGAGTTAGTAAGTATAGGCAGTCACATTACCCAATAGAGTGAGTTAGTAAGTAAAGGCAGTCACATTACCCAATAGAGCGAGTTAGTAAGTATAGGCAGTCACATTACCCAATATCTTTAAGAAGACTTGTGGAGTCCAAGCAGGTAGAATACAAGGTGCACTCCTTGTAATCCGTGTCACAACAGGTAAGAATCAATACAAAGGGGTTGAAGGGAGGCACACTTGAACAAGTATATATTCAAATTATCATTTATTCAAGTGCTGAAAACCAATACACACACTGTGATATATAGATAGATAGATATATGATTGATAGATAGATGGTATGTAGGTAGGTAGATAGGTAGGTAGATAGATACAGTATTTAGATAGGTAGATGATTGATAGATAGATAGATAGATAGATAGATGGTAGATAGAAAGAAAGAAAGATATATGATTGATATATAGATAGATGGTAGATAGATAGATACAGTATTTAGATAGATAGATGATTGATAGATAGATAGATAGATAGATAGATGGTAGATAGATAGAAAGAAAGATATATGATTGATATATAGATAGATGGTAGATAGATAGATACAGTATTTAGATAGATGATTGATAGATAGATATATGATAGATAGATAGATACAGTATTTAGATAGATAGATGATAGGTAGATGATAGATAGATAGATAGATAGATACAGTATTTAGATAGATAGAGGATTGATTGATAGATAGATAGATAGATACAGTATTTAGATAGATAGAGGATTGATTGATAGATAGATAGATAGATAGATAGATACAGTATTTAGATAGATAGATGCTAGATGCATAGATTGATAGAAAGATAGATATAATATGTCATGCAAAGGAAACACTGCTCCTAGAAGTTGGAAGTTCTGTATTTTTCATCCTGTCATTCAGACAGGATTGCTCAGAACTTTGTAATCCAAGGCTGAGTCACCTGTTGTTAGAGACCCAGTTTGAAACTGAACCCACCACCTTATTATAAGGTCCATATATAGTGAATGGACAGTTTGAGAAATCACTGGAATCTTCTGTGTAAAAATAATATTGTAATAAAAGATAGCAAGGATCTAACATTTTTTTTAAAGGACAACTATAACAAAATTAATCTTTTCATATGTTAAGGTTCCAGGTAGTAAATCCTATTCTGTGGATTCCATGGGCCAGCATGACTATCTGGTCATATCTTGACATGTAATGCTAAATATATGGAAGGCAGAGAAACTGGGGGCTTAATGAAACTTGCAGCTGCTTCATCAGTGATACCTTTTTGGCATAGTTGCCCTTTAAAAGAGGGCAGCCAGTATATAAAGAGCCTGAAGTGAATGGGGACTGGGTACAGCAAACTGTGGATAAAGTAACTAGGCTGCTGGAGGCTGTTTGGGATCCTGCATGATAATGTTGGCTATGCCCAATAATAACCCTTTTTAAGGCAGAGAAGTGTAGCTTCCTATTACTTGTATAGTTCTCCATATGCAGAACATTTCATGAAGGGACTAGAACAATCAGAAGCTGGAATATTGATTAGAGATGTGCCAGATGTCTGGATGACATCACTCCCATGGACACAAAGAGCATTGGTAGAGAGGCTCTTGTTAAAGATGAAAGCGCAGCTGCTGAAAGAAGTAACCCTTCAATGGGGAAAATGTCAAGGCAGAGACTGGCTTAATTATCCCAGGCCCAGAGATCTCTGTGGAGGGTGACTGCAGCCATTAGACTAAAAGTTCCTTCTAGGGATGAAAGCTATGGAGAATTCTATAAAGGGTAAAAACATGACACAGTGGCTGCAAGCCCTGTCTATTAAAAAGATTGCTGGAGACTTTGGAACCTTGGGGGAAAAAAAGATTCCATGGGCAGAGGAATTTCCTATGCAACTTTAGTGTTAAAAGAGCTGGTAGCAATGCGTTGACAGCATTTTAATAATGGGCTGTCCCTTAACAAACCTGGGCAGACATTAGTTAGATGCTGATGTCTATAAGACCATTCCATTCATAAAATAAACAGATTATTACCTGGTTACTAATTAAAGTTAAAAGCAGCGAGCAGTTTAACCCTGCATCGGATGTGTTCTATTATTCACAGAGAGGTGGTAGGAATAAGCTATCGCTCTGTACTGCCACAATTCCTAAAGTCACACTAACCCTTGAAACATTTCTGTAAGCAGAAAGCTGAACGTCCGCTGCTGCTATAAATCTAACAGGTGTACACTGGACATAGGCTTCTGTTCTGTGTGTGGCCTCCGGATTACTTAGCACAAGAAGCTATAGGGGAGCACACTACTATAGTGAATCCAAAATTTTATTTAAAAAACAGATACAACGTTGCGGGATGCCCTGTCCCTTCCTGAGGAAGGGACAGGGCGTCCCGAAACGTATCTGTTGTTTAAATAAAATTTTGGATTCACCATAGCATTGTGCTCCCCTATATCTTCTTGTGCTAAGAATCTTCTGGCCCTTGGAGTAGATGGCAGGGGGACTGCACCACGTGTCTAGCAAGCAGCCAAAAGTGGTGCGCTGGAATATTTCCTGGATTGTATTACCTACGGATTACTCCCCTTCCCCTTAGAACAGAATACACTGATTGGCTACTGCCAAGCAGTCTGTCTTTACTGGGATTATTAGATAAATCCCGTTTGGGGTGATAGTCTAACAATCGCTCCAAACAAGATTTATATAAACTTGTGTACTTAGGTTTAGACACTATATAAATACAGACATATCTAATGAGAAGCTGCTAGATTATATTTAGAGGTTTTTACCATAACAATACAGTCTCATGGATATTGTAGTTTAATGTTTGTTCATTCAGTGAGGTCATGAGTATGTCATGTTTTTTTTAATGAGATCATGATTATGTCATAGTTTATTTAGCAAGGTCATGATTATGTCATAGTTTATTGTAGTTTAGCGTCTCCCCATTCTAATGTCTCTTTAGTTACAGAATGATATGGGTTATGTTTCCAAACTTTGACTGCCCATGGGACCTTATTTTTCTCTGTAGTATGACATTGTTTTCTCATTTCTATCAGGCTTACCTTTACTTGTACAAAGGACCATTGCAAGAACGGTTGTCATTCAGGAACTAGTAGGCAAAGGGCGGTTCGGGGAGGTGTGGCGTGGAAAATGGTGCGGAGAAGATGTGGCTGTGAAGATTTTCTCATCCAGAGATGAAAGGTCCTGGTTCCGGGAGGCAGAGATATACCAGACAGTTATGCTGAGACATGAAAATATCCTAGGGTTTATTGCTGCTGACAACAAAGGTACAGTATGCACAAATCTACACATTCCTTATGGCAAGTTCGGTGCAAATTCATATACCGGTACTTTTAAGAAAAAAGAGCAGTATTTTCCATCCCAATGACCATAACCTGCCCATTCAGCATTGTGTCTGTGTATAAATAAATGCAACCGAAATACTGACTTCCTGTTTGCAGGACCCCTAATAGAGACCGTTATGGTCTTGCCCTTGACCCTGGGTTGATTCAGTTGCTCAGTAGAGATCTGAGCATGTTTAACCCATCCAACAGCCAATCAGTAGAAATTACTGTTAGGAACATTCCAAGGTAGGGTGCATTCTGGGAAGAAGATAATTGTTACATAACCTAATTGCAAGGGGTATCAACTGATTTTTCAAAATGGAAGAGAAAATGTAGAATAACAAGGTAAACTAAGACGTTTAAAAATAATGATATTTTCCACTCCCTTTTACCATCAAAAATTGGACAGGACAGTGACTTTTGTGCAATATTTGGGGGTCTATCCAAGTGCCCAAGTTACCTTGAGCGGATTTCACCTGGAAATCTACTCAGGATACATACCGCAATTTCCCGGTCGATTTTTTAAAATGGAAATATAGACAGCCTTTAGCCTGTTAAAAAGTTATAGGATTATAAGTAATTCCATTACAATCGAAAATGATAATGATAGTAAGCATTCAAAGGGGCAAACTGTGATGACTAAAGATGATAATCATAGCAAGCGTCAGCTCCAGTACCAGTGCATGTGGCCACGTTTGTTGATGCCACGATGGTGAGTTTCTACAGTACTGAATAAACAATGCATTTTGCATAGTTACCAAGAGCCTTGCTTCTTTCCACAGATAACGGCACTTGGACACAACTTTGGCTTGTTTCAGAATTCCACGAACAAGGTTCTTTGTTTGATTACCTAAACCGAAACACCGTAACAATCAGTGGAATGATGAAACTAGCACTGTCGATTGTGAGCGGGCTCGCACATCTACACATGGAAATTGTCGGGACACAGGGTATGTAGAAGTTAATACACTTTCCCATAAGCTTTTGCAATGTCTCTAATTTGTTTGATATGTCTGTGCCCTTAATGGGGTGTACTTTGTCCATTATAGGTAGATGTAAGTAATGGAATGGGGACATAAAGGGACTGATGCAATAATAGTTAACCTGGCCGATTTATATGGCACCAATATCTTCTGTGGTTAGATTGACACATACAAGGAACATGTTACATATAATACAAACTCGTGTACTACTCAGGGTGTGACAAAGTTGTTATTCAGCAATGTGAAAGAGAGCCAGTATATGGAGGTGATGGATGGAATATTATATATGAATGACATCAGGCTTCCTGGGTACAAGTCAAGGATCTCTGGTTGGAGTGAAGATGACCTCCTGTCATCAGCAATAAAATTAAGCAACATGGTCCAGGTGAATCACTAGTCTTATGTAAGGGGAAAGAGATGTTGGAAAGCCAATGGGTCTCTCTATAAGAAGATAGACGAGGCATAGAGAGGCAGTAGGTAAACTGGGATATAAACTAAACAGAGACAGGAGCATTGGAGTTGGACACATTTAGGGGAGGGACTGGTGGAAAGAGAAGATCTAGAGAAATTAAACCAATACGGGTGTAATCATTCTGGACCTTGTATCAAGGATAGAAACCCTTTTGTTTTATAACTTTAATTTTGTATTTAAAGGAAAACCAGCCATCGCACACAGGGATTTGAAGTCCAAGAACATTCTAGTGAAACGGAACGAGACATGCTGCATTGCTGATCTAGGTCTGGCAGTAAAACACGATTCTATCACCAACACAATAGATATCCCTCAAAATTCCAGAGTAGGAACTAAAAGGTAAGGAAGGGCCCATACACCTATTGTATTGATTCCATGTTCAATCATGGAATATGTCTAATATCTAAAAACACCAGCGGTTTATTTCCCCCCCAACATTCCCAGTACTGGCCCATCTTGACCAAAGGGTCCAAATATTGTTCCTATGATGTTAAATAAGTTTTATTTCAAAAGTTTGGGCAGGCCGATTTAATCTTGGCAACCAGATCTGCTTTCCAAACCAATGGGCACAGCTGTAATTACTATATGCTGCCTGTCACCAGATACGTGTATTGATAAGCAGAGCAGGATTATCCATGAAGGCAACCTAGGCAGCTGCCTAGGGCCTGGTAAACTTTAGGGGCCAGCTTCAGTACTACAGCCATACTGTACAAGAACAAGGGGCCCCAAAATATCAGCCCTGATAGTAACTTTTGTGTTATAAAATAGAAATAAAATGAAACCACAGATCAACATTAAATTGTTAAAGGTCTCTAGTGTGTTTTTTTTAATTATTACTTTATTTACATGAAACCTCAGGCCTTAGTGCGGATTAACCATTAACCTGTATATTTATGAGCTTGTATCTCATATAATGTCCTTTTTCCAATATTTGCTCTCTGTTTCCTATTGAAAGGTATATGGCCCCAGAATTACTAGATGACTCGATAAACATCTATCACTTCGACTCCTACAAATGTGCAGATATCTATTCCCTGGGCTTGGTGTACTGGGAGATTGCTAGGAGATGTTCTGTGGGAGGTAATGTTTATTCTCAGTGTTAAATGACACCGTATTTTATCACCTTGCCATATGGTTTAGTGTCGACCTGTCCAGTCCTCCCTGAAATTAAGCTGCAGATTAGGCTAATCCCAAGAAATCCTTGTTCACAGGCAGAGACTAGAATTTTGCAGCTTGTTTATATGGTTCCCACGTAAAACGAGAATCCCTATGATCCTGATCAGCATTCCCTGCCCTCAAAAATATTGATAAACAGGTCTGGATGGATTATTCCTCAGCAGCCAATAGCTGTTCTTCTCATGCATCTATTTTCAGATGTACCTCCGACGTTCCCACAACGTTCCTCATTGTTACAGGCGTAACATTAATACAAAGCATTATCCGTCTGCTTTACTGAGAGACTGGATGATGGCTTTCTGATTGTCCTTAAACACACAATGATTGGTTGAGGCTAGGAACAGATGGGCTACAATAAGCCAAGATTTTCAGCAATGTGAGAGTAGCCAAACATGTCTCCAATGACCCACACTGTGAATATGTTGTTTCCAGACCAGGAACTGTCACAAAAGTGCCCTGAATTATTACCGCTCTGCATATTTCTAGAAGGGTTAGTCTTTTTTTCTAGACTGCATCCATTTGTGATGGGTACAGCAGTGGATTTTAATCTGCCTGGCTACAGTGTGCGCCGTGATTCCGCCCCACACATAACAGGAATACAAGCGCACGCATGTAAATCATTTTGTCTTCTGTGTGGTTTGATGTGACCTAAAGGCTCGTACACACTGTTGATTCTATGACCGATGTCTGTTCTGTGAACGATAATTATGTGCGTAGCTGTTCAGTCGCGGGGCCATTAATGGATACGACCGGCGTATCCACAAATGACACCAACCAAATGGCTACGGTTATTGCCCGAACTGGCTATTCGTTGCATGCACGTCACCTGCTTATTTGCCTTGCATCAGTGTGTACGATCCTTTATATCTCTATAGCCTTACACAGTGTTAATGTATTAATCATATCTAATATTGGCTCTGTACACTATGGGAATCCATGTAGATATATTTTATGTTGTAATGATATATTTCCAGCTACACAGTTACACATCAATAACACAATTAGCCCGGCCATCCCTTTAGCAATAGAACATTTCCATAAAATGATCTTGGATTAAAGGAATGGGCTGACCACCTTTAATCATCTCCTTTAAATAAGTCTCACCGCTGCCTTATTGTAGGTGCCATTGATTAGCCAGTGGTGAGAACCCCACATCGGGTATGTTGAGTTTCTAGTTACTCTTCTTTTGATCCATAAATACTAATCGTCCCTAAATCCTACTAGTGTGAGGTTGTGGTGAATCAAAGAGAACAGGCAGCAGGTGCCTCCATGTGCTTTAATACCATAGACAATCTTGTTTTTTAACAGGCAATTAGTACTACATAGCAATCAGGGTTTTATAGGCTTTCATTTAAACCAAATCTTTATTTTGCCCATTACTTCTCCTTTACATCTATTAACCCTTCCTTATCCTCCCTCTGCTGATCCACCAGTCAAGCCATTCATTCCTGTGGTATAATACGTGCTCTATTCCTGCCATCAGGTAACTAACAAATAGCCTGAGTCTGGGTCTGAACCTACTATTGGTCCTTATACTCAATATAATGTATTTGATTGGTTGGTTTGTTGCCCAGTGCATTATAAGAATGCTGTTGCTATTGTAGGGGTGGTGGATGAGTACCAGCTGCCTTATTATGATATGGTGCCGTCAGACCCTTCTCTGGAAGACATGAGGAAGGTGGCCTGTGAACAGAAGTTACGACCCAGCATTCCGAACCAGTGGCAGAGTTTTGAGGTAAGTCAAAAGCCAAAGCTTCTCAATGTCTGCTATGCTGGTAGAGATATGTTGCCATAGGGTTTTTATCTTTATTTACACGCATGCTACAACTTACGCATGCCATACTGGTAATTCAGAAGAGGAAGTGTTATATAGAAAGTCAATAAAGTCCCTGGGGACAGGAAGGCAACAGGCCCGTAGTCTTGTGGTGCTCCAGTCTAGGCACCTATAAAATCGCAAATACAATTGGAGTGTAGACAACAGGGCACAAGGAAATTACTGCTAGTTGTTTATTGAGATAAACACACGTTTCGGGTCTACAAACCCTAGAAAAAGGGTTGTGTGTATCGCAATAAACAACTAGCAGCAATTTCCTCGTGCCCTGTTGTCTTCACTCCAGTTGTATTTAGGAAGTGTTATGCCTCAACCATAGACCAATAAACTTCTTTTGTCACAAAGATCACCATGAAAGTTGTCTTTTGTCCCTGAAATGGGGTGTGCGGTTGTTTGGACTGTTTATATTTGGGTATTGCTGCTGTTTTAACCCGTTTAATTGCCAGCGTCCTAATTGGATAAGTCCCATGAATGGAAAATGCATAAAGAACGAAATCCACTTCCTCATGTACAAGTTTTATATGAACTGTTTTCCTAATTGAAAGAGGGCTCAGCCAATAGAAACCAGTAACAACATCATTTGCTTAGGGTATTAGCCAATAGAAACACATCATCTGTTTGCTTGATACTCATTACTGCAAAATGAAAAGGTCTGATTGGTTTATGTAGCAAACCTTTGGACAGTTGATTACATAATACCTTTTCTACACCCCTATCACTACATTACATGAGAGACGCTTATACATTTGTCATTCCAGGCATTGCGGATTGTGGGCAGAATAATGCGGGAATGTTGGTACGCCAACGGGAAGGCTCGCTTGACTGCCCTTAGGATCAAGAAAACCATCTCTCAGCTTTGCGTGCAGGAGGATTTCAAGCTGTAAACTCAATGCCTGTGAAACGTACAGAGACTGTGATGGTTTGTTTTTGGATTTAATGGTCCCTGTGTTTGCTCTACCTCACAAGTAGCAAGTGCCAGGCAGAAACAATTACCAAGAAATAGCCATGGCAGTGTTCTTGGTGACCTGCGTAAACAACTCATGCGATAAACTATTTTTTATAAAGAGATTTTAACGATAAATGTATATTTGTTAGAGGGAAATAGACAGATATATTTTAATACGTTAAACCAGGAACGGCCTTGAATTTTAGTTTATCAGATTAGATGTCATTTACTTAAAATAGTTAAAGAGCACTACACCTGTGCAAAATCTGTCAGCTCTCTGGATCCGCCCTCTTCTTCTTTAACACATGCTTGCCTACGTTAGTGATGGCAGAAGTGTCAGTGGCACCTACTGGGGGAGGAGCTTCATTGTAAGCTTAGATCTAATTGGGCGATAGAGGGCTCCACCATCAGTTTTCATAATGCATAATATCTGGATACAGAAGGGATTCATAACTAGATTTATTCAAGAAATACAAAGACTAAACTAATTTGCTTTTCATTTTATTCAATAATTATTTTTTTATTTATTAGATTTTACTTTTTTACCATGCGTAACAAGTGCGAGTGTATTGAAAAAATTTACGTCTGTTGTCCAGGCACATTTATATTACATATATTCTACATATAAAGACTAAACATGGAAGACATTTTATCATATAAATGTTTTTAAGCTAATCCGCTCTTACTGAATGTATTGGGTATGTTTGTTTTGTAATTCAGGTCATTTGTATTTAGCTTCTTGTGGATTTACTTCTGTAACAGTTTAAAGCAACACAACTCAATGACGTATAAAAAAAAAAGGGGGGGTTCATGTGTGTTACTGTATAAAAGGGAATAGTTTTATTAATTATTGATGATGTGCAAAACCATAATCATATACCATACCGAGTACAGGCTTTATCATAGACCACACTGAGAACATGGCTTTATTATAGATCACACTGTGTACATGGATTTATCATAGACCACACTGAGAACTTGGCTTTATTATAGACCACACTGAGTACATGGCTTTATTTTAGATCACACTGTGTACATGGATTTATCATAGACCACACTGAGAACATGGCTTTATCATAGACCACACTGTGTACATGGATTTATCATAGACCACACTGAGTACATGGTTTTATCATAGACCACACTGTGTACATGGCTTTATCATAGACCACACTGTGTACATGGATTTATCATAGACCACACTGTGTACATGAATTCATCATAAACCACACCAAGTACATGGATTTATTATAGACCACACCGAGTACATGGCTTTATTATAGATCACACTGTGTACATAGATTTATCATAGACCACACTGTGTACATGGCGTTATCATAGACCACACTGTGTATATGGCTTTATCATAGACCACACTGTGTACATGGATTTATGATAGACCACAGTGAGTACATGGCTTTATCATAGACCATATTGAGTACATGGCTTTTTCATAGACCACACCGAGTACATGGATTCATTCATCATAGACAAGACCAAGTACATGGATTTATCTTAGACCATACTGAAGACATGGAATTTTTTTAAGACCACACTGAGTACATGGATTTATCATAGACCACATGGCTAGTAATACATTCCTAATATTTCAGATTTTTATAGAATCTGATTGATATCTGCATGTGTATATCTATCACCTATTTTCATGTTAGTGGGATTTTTGTGTCAGTGTTTCATTACAGCACCAATGAATAAGGGGCGTGGCCTGTATTGATGGTATAGGATTTAGGGCACTGGGCTTTTTGTGCCTATAGGCTCCTGAGCTGTAGATCCAACTCTTAGTCTGTGTCTTGCTATTCAGACCCCACTGCCTCGCACAGAAAAATACTACGCAAATGCATCATTTCTGCATTTCCAATCAGTGGGATTAAAACAATGCAGGGACCAAAAATGTTTTTTGAGAGAATGTTTCAATATTAATTTGGTGATTTTTTTTTTTAATGTTTTGATGTGGCTTAAACCTTAAAGTAACAATTCACATTTTCATTAGTATGACATTGGAATAGCGGTGAACACATAACATAGTTTGTGTTAAGGGACCCTCTAGTGGTCAGAATGTGTAATTGCTTCTTATAGAATTTTTCAAAATATCCACAATTCATTTCTAACCGCACAGAATAGAGAATGCAGATGGTCCATTTAGAATCGTGGCAGATTCGTGGAATAATTTATATCAAACTGTCTACCGCTGCAACATTCATTTCTGTGCAATCTCCAGGCACACAGCAGTTTTATTTAGAAACATTTGGTGCAAATGGTGGAGAATAGTTTATGGTTATTTATAAAGATTGAACTATGTAGGTTTTTTCTGTAATATACTAGTGTATATTATATATTATATTGTATAAATAAAAGCCCACTCAGTAACTGTCATTATATTAAAGGAAATAATTAGGCTGAATCCCATTTTAACAGAGGGAAACAACGTAGCTGGTTTATCTCACTATCTTCGGATGAAACGCAATGGGCATGTTTGGGTCATAAAACAGAGAAGGGGGCAGGTACCAGGAACTTTGTGGATTTCTGTATAGACATCACTTATAATGACAATAGATTTTTATGATTAACAAGTCAGGAAAGATTTGATTTTAGCTATTTTTACAAAGTTACCTTGCAGAGATCCCACAATGTACTTAACACTGAGATTCAGCACATTGTGGGGTCTCGGAGAGGTAAGTTGTACTGCTCTTACACCTCAATACAATTTTCAGTAAATTGTATTGCATCGCTTGTGCTGTATAAAGCCTAAGACTCTTAAGGCTCACGCAGTCACTGTAAAATCAGATTAAAACCCACCTTAATCCGGTAATCCATCAGGTAGTGTGGGTTTTACACTGATTTGGTTGCTATTACAGAAAACAGATGCTCATTTAAAATTACTGTATATACTCGAATATAAGTCGATCAGAGTATAAATCAAGGTACCTATTTTTACCAGAAAAATGAGTAAACATGATTGACTCGAGTATAGGGCAAAGGTAGAAATTACCGTATATACTCGAGTACAAGCCGAGGTTTTCAGGTCTTAAATTTGAGGCTTTAGTTGCCCTTTAAATGGACAGCAGAATTCCCATACAGTAATAGCCAAATCCAGTATGGCTATTACTGTATAGGACTACTGTATGGGAATTCTGCTGTTCATTTAAAGGGAAACTAAAGCCTCAAAACAATACAGAATCAGAAGGCAATCTTTAACAATAGATACCATCCTCCTGATTCTCTGTTGCTTTAAAGCATTAGTTGCCCTTTAAATAGAGTGTAATCACACACAGTAACCCCCAATTCCTTGCCACTCCTGATGTTTGGAAACTACAACTCCCAGCAGGGTTTAGTTGCTGGGAGTTGTAGTTTCCAAACATTTGCAGGGGCAAGCACTGCACTCCCCCCCCCCCCCCCCCAGAGCCCACTCTTTTTAGTGGACTTGCCTTTGTGGGAATTCAGTGAGCGGTCAGTGGATTACTGCACTACAAAGGTGAGTGACTCGAGTTTAATTAAAGGCTCGATTTTTAGGCTGGGTACAGCCCAGCCGATATTTTCACGACCGACATCGATCGATCCAATGATATGGGAACGCTTGATCAATCGTTCGCATTTTCATCCACGGCCGAATTTGCCGCGCCCGACAGACATTTGTCCCGGCCGAGCGCTGGCTCGGGACAAATAGTCCCTCAGTGTGTACCCAGCCTTAGGCTATTTTTATAACCCTAAAAACCTCGACTTATACTCAAGTATATACGGTATGTCAGTAACACATTTTCGACTGTGCGATTGGGCAAAATTTAACAGTCTGTGGATCAAAAAGTCCATTACACCATTGGGTAATAAAATTGAATATCATTTGGGGTATTACCGGATTGTCTACAGTAGATAGCATGATAAACTTTCATGTAAATCCAGTGCTCCTACCGACCCCAGTATCGTAGGATTCTATTGGTGTAGAAACAGGTGGAATTTGGAATGTTCTACTGCTCCCTTCACACGTAACTTTATTTAAGGGTTTACGCTGCTTAGACAAAGGAAACATTTTCCATTTAATGGTATATAGTTAACCACATTACATCTAATTATCTAGCACAATAACAGCTATCTTCTAAGATCTCTTGACTAATCTGGAAATACTTAAGCTAGGTACACACTGTACAGATTTCTGAAAGATGACAGACAGGATCTGCAAGATCCTGTCTGCCATCTTTCAAAGATCTGCAAACACACAGTCCCGAGCGTTCTCCTATGTGAGAACGCTCGGGACTGTTGTGTTACCATCGGCCGCGCTAGACTCCTCTATAGGGAGTCTAGCGCGGCCGATGGAAATTTCGGCCTTTCCCGAACGAGGTTCGGCCGACCGATCGTTTGGCGCCGCGCGCTCGTTCGGGAAACGACGTACACACGTAACGATTAAGCCCCGATACCGTCGGATCCGATGGTATCGGGGCTAATCGTTAATGTGTGTACCCAGCTTTATTCCCTTTATGTATTTTGTATCCTAACCATGTTGATATTGCCCTGCCCTTAATTTGTAGACGTCCGGTTTTGTGTTGTGTAGCTAAAAGTGTGTCTTTTATACAGTCGGTAGACATATGCCTACAGCTGCTTGTGGTACACTGAAAGTTGCAGTTTGGTGCAACGAGAGCCACAGACTGGAAATCCTTTCAGTACCCTAATGTATTTTATAAAATAAACCAAAAATAATTATCTCTAACACGTGAAAGTATTTATTTCATATTGAAGCGAATGGCTTTTAGTCGTAACTCTATAAATGTATTTTTTGATGCATTATTTTTATGGACATGTATTGTTTTGTAAAGTGATATAGTAAAACCTCCAATCAGTGTTTCAGTGAAATATTAAATTCTATTTTAAATAAAAAAAACTGAAAACGAACTGCCCGTGTCTGATCCATTAAAGGGATGTCCACTTGTTTGCTTGGTATTGCCACACACTTGGTAACCCTAGCACCTGTATATGGCTAATGGAACATTTTTAATATTAATCAATAAAGCATACACACTGGATGAAGACCACTGGACATAACTTGAATACTGGGTGATGAGCAAATAGGAAATATGTGTTTTGTGATTAGAATTTTAATACATTGCAGCCACAAGCACAAGTGTCCCATCCTGATATTTAGATTTTCCAACTTTCCCTCTATGTTTCTTCAATGGTTGCCAGATTTTCACCGCCGAGTGGGATTGGACCAGGTGACGACTGGACGGGACCACTCCCGGTGGGCGAGGTTATGGGCGTAATGGGGTGGGCATTCCTGGGGCGGGGTTGCCAGTTCCCTCTGTAGGATACAATTTCAGCCCTGACTGCAGGACTTGGGATTTTGTCCATGCAGTCGGAGTAATCACGACCAAATAGGGGCGCCTGGCAAACCGGATTTTTTCATTCACTTCCATTATTTACGTTTTATGTTGCCAAACTGCTTATCCTGCTGACCTAGTCAACCTATTTCTTGTCTGCAATGCTAATTAAGTGAAAGTAATTTTTTTCCACCAGTGAAAACCATTTTCCTCCCTGCACCCCACTAAACATTCTATAAACCATTGTCATTGTTATTTGTATGGCTGAAGTCACTGTTAAATATAACACAGTGACTGCTAAACTTTCTTGGGCATGCTGGGAGTTGTAGTTTCTTAACATTTGAAGTGACAAGGTTTGCCATCACTGTTATATAGGTACTGGCCCCAGCAGCCCCATAGAGGAAGTGTGTCAGTCCCTGTACACAGCAGTGAGACAGAGGGTAACAATGCCCCCCCCCCCCCCCCCATGGTCTCTCACAAACAGAAATGGGATCAGTATAACTTACAGATACTCCCTCCTGCTCTCTATGGAGATCACAGCACAGAAGAGCTACAAGTCCATGCAAGGGGTGGTCCATCTAGGAACAGAGCTCCTGTGTATGCAGTATTGCAGGAAAAACATTTTTTCCCATTTCCCTCACTCTACAGACCCCTGGAAAATCCAGGCCCAGAGTTGCCAGAAGTCCCTATTTGGACTGGTTTATCCCGACTGCAGGGACAAATTCCGGAGTCCCGCAGTCAGGGCTGAAATCCCGTCCAAATATCGGTACCAGAAGCCCACTCCCCTCCCAGTTATGCCCCTAATTCCTCTCCCAACCGCGTCTCCACCCGAACCCTTCCCACTCTAATGGCACTGTGACATCACTGCCTCGCCCCCTCCTTACACCTCCCCCTCTGGAATATGGCAACCCTGTCCAGGCCTACTACAGGAGTACCACCTTTACCCCCTGATCAATAATAATCAACAGGGCCGGCCTTTGTGTTTGGTTAAAGGGCATGTCCACCCCCAAAACTATAATCCCCCCAACTACTGGCCCCATCATGTAGTGTAGTGTAATCCTTACCTCACATCCCAGCTCCATCTGGTTCTCCTGTAGCCCAACCCCCCAAAGTCCCAAAAACTGCCCACCAGGAGGATAGCAGGACTCTGCCTCCTACCTGGCCTCCGGGAGAATTTTGGCGTGCGTACTGCAGCCCTTCTCCCCCTCCCTCTCCCTCCCTCTAAGGATTCCCTCCCCCTAGCGTAAATCCCTTTAGCTATAGGATTCCCCCTGTCCCCCCAGCCTCAACCGCTATATTTATATGCTTAGAAAGCTCCCCAAACTTTACTTACCTTCCCTCTTTCCCCCGCCGAAATGAACACCCGGCAGCCGCGTCCGTGATTGGCTGCCGCTAGGCCAATCACAGACGCGACTGCCGGTCCCGCCCCTCTGCTTGCATTTTCTCGCAAGCAGAGGGCCGGCAGTGCGGCGGAGGAAAGAAGGGAGGTAAGTAAAGTTTGGGGAGCTTTCTAAAAATATAAATATAGCGGTTGGGGCTGGGGGACAGGGGCAACCATATAGCAAGCATATATAAAAAAGAGATACAAAATGAAGCCCGTGCCCTTCTGTGCCCTTCTGCAGCAGCCAACCAGTTAATATATTTTTACTGGACTGGTGCAGGCACTTTATTGGTTAATGCAAAATAAGCCCCTAGTGTATTAAATGGGAGACATTAATCCTAAAGCCCATCCTGATAATTAATTATTGGACATGGGGTGATCAATATTAATATCAGGCATGGGGATGGGCATGGTGGGTTGTTCGCTGCAATCATGGGCACATAGATTTCCCTACCTGTCATTTTGGAAACCTGACAACCCTACCTCAGACTGGGTACATTTAATTAAGAAAGGGTTGTAGGTGGCCTTTAATTACATGTAATATTAGTAAAATGTCTGGAAATTGGCAAATAACTTCAGGTTCCTAGAATCCAAATGAACTAAAGAGATGAAATGGGCAAAATGGTTTTAGACAGTAGGAGGCAATCAGATAACTCTAGGAGCCATTTATAATCAGCGACTTTAAAAGGTGTCGATAAGCCCATTGTCTACCTGTCTGCTGGGATTTGAACATCCCTCTCACCCATACAATGTGCCATTCAAGGATATGTACACCTTAAAAGAACATTAGGTTAGTGGCAAGCTGTGGCTTTAAAACTAAAGTTGGCTAAAAACATTTTATTTTATCCCCCCCAAAGCCTACGGTACCTTTATTACTTTAAACTTGCTGGCTTCTAACCAGGGCCATTTCTAGCCATTTTAGTGCCCTAGGTGTACCCCCCCCCCCCTCTAAAAAAAAATTGGCCTGTCAAACTACAGCTGGGTTTCCTCCTTTTGCTTCTGACACCGTCTACTGCGACTGTTCTTTATAGTGGAACCGCTTTACTAGTTGGTAAGGGACACACGCTGTACCAGGTGAGGCGGGCATGTATACATACGTTACTAGTTGGTAAGGGACACACTCTGTACCAGGTGAGGTGGGCGTGTATACATACGTTACTAGTTGGTAAGGGGCACACGCTGTACCAGGTGAGGTGGGCGTGTATACATAGGTTACTAGTTGGTAAGGGACACACGCTGTACCAGGTGAGGTGGGCATGTATGCATACGTTACTAGTTGGTAAGGGACACACGCTGTACCAGGTGAGGCGGGCGTGTATACATAGGTTACTAGTTGGTAAGGGACACGCTGTACCGGGTGAGGTGGGCGTGTATACATACGTTACTAGTTGGTAAGGGACACGCTGTACCAGGTGAGGCGGGCGTGTATACATACGTTACTAGTTGGTAAGGGGCACACGCTGTACCAGGTGAGGTGGGCGTGTATACATAGGTTACTAGTTGGTAAGGGACACACGCTGTACCAGGTGAGGTGGGCATGTATCATACGTTACTAGTTGGTAAGGGACACACGCTGTACCAGGTGAGGCGGGCGTGTATACATACGTTACTAGTTGGTAAGGGACACACGCTGTACCAGGTGAGGCGGGCGTGTATACATACGTTACTAGTTGGTAAGGGACACGCTGTACCAGGTGAGGTGGGCGTGTATACATACGTTACTAGTTGGTAAGGGGCACAAGCTGTACCAGGTGAGGTGGGCGTGTATGCATACGTTACTAGTTGGTAAGGGACACACGCTGTACCAGGTGAGGCGGGCGTGTATACATAGGTTACTAGTTGGTAAGGGACACGCTGTACCAGGTGAGGTGGGCGTGTATACATACGTTACTAGTTGGTAAGGGGCACAAGCTGTACCAGGTGAGGTGGGCGTGTATGCATACGTTACTAGTTGGTAAGGGACACACGCTGTACCAGGTGAGGTGGGCGTGAATACATACGTTACTAGTTGGTAAGGGACACACGCTGTACCAGGTGAGGGGGCGTGTATACATACATTACTAGTTGGTAAGGGACACACGCTGTACCAGGTGAGGTGGGCGTGTATACATACGTTACTAGTTGGTAAAGAGAACAAGCTGTACCTGGTGAGGCGGGCGTGTATACATATGTTACTAGTTGGTAAGGGACACGCTGTACCAGGTGAGGCGGGCATGTATACATACGTTACTAGTTGGTAAGGGACACACGCTGTACCAGGTGAGGTGGGCGTGTATACATACGTTACTAGTTGGTAAGGGACACACGCTGTACCAGGTGAGGTGGGCGTGTGTACATAGGTTACTAGTTGGTAAGAGGCACACGCTGTACCAGGTGAGGGGGCGTGTATACATACGTTACTAGTTGGTAAGAGGCACACGCTGTACCAGGTGAGGCGGGGCGTGATACATAGTTACTAGTTGGTAAGGGACACACGCTGTACCAGGTGAGGTGGGCGTGTATACAAGTTACTAGTTGTGGTAGGGACATACGCTGTACCAGGTGAGGCGGGCGTGTATACATACGTTACTAGTTGGTAAGGGACACACGCTGTACCAGGTGAGCGTGGGCGTGTATACATACGTTACTAGTTGGTAAGGGACACGCTGTACCAGGTGAGGTGGGCGTGTATACATACGTTACTAGTTGGTAAGAGGCACACGCGTACCAGGTGAGGGGGCGTGTATACATACGTTACTGTTGGTAAGGGGCACACGCTGTACCAGGTGAGGTGGGCGTGTATACATACGTTACTAGTTGGTAGGGACAACGCTGTACCAGGTGAGGCGGCGTGTATACATACGTTACTAGTTGGTAAGGACAACGCTGTACCAGGTGAGGCTGGGCGTGTATACATATGTTACTAGTTGGTAAGAGGGACACGCTGTACGTGAGCGTGAGGTGGGGCGTGTATACATACGTTACTAGTTGGTAAGAGGCACACGCTGTACCAGGTGAGGCGGGCGTGTATACATACGTTACTAGTTGGTAAGAGGCACACGTTGTACAGGTGAGGCGGGCTGTATACATACGTTACTAGTTGGTAAGAGGCACACGCTGTACCAGGTGAGGCGGGCGTGTATACATACGTTACTAGGGTAAGAGGCACACCGTTGTACCAGGTGAGGCGGGCGTGAACATACGTTACTAGTTGTAAGGGAACGCTGTACCAGGGGAGTGCAGGGCGTGCGTATACATACGTTACTAGTTGGTAAGAGGCACACGTTGTACCAGGTGAGGTGGGCGTGTATACATACATTACTAGTTGTGTAAGGGAAACGCTGTACCAGGTGAGGCGGGCGTGTATACATACGTTACTAGTTGGTAAGGGAACGCTGTACCAGGTGAGGCGGGCGTGTATACATACGTTACTAGTTGGTAAGGGGACACACGCTGTACCAGGTGAGGTGGGCGTGTATACATACTTACTAGTTGGTAAGGGGCACACGCTGTACCAGTGAGGTGGGCGTGTATATGTATACATACTTACAGTTGGTAAGGGGCACACGCTGTACCGGCGAGGGTGGGCGTGTATACATACGTTAGTAGGGTAAGGGACACACTGTACCGGTGAGGCGGGCGTGTATACATACTTACTAGTTGGTAAGAGGCACACGTGTACCAGGTGAGGGGGCGTGTAACATCATTACTAGTTGGTAGAGGGAACACGCTGTACCAGTGAGGCGGGGCGGTATACATACGTTACTAGTTGGTAAGGGACACGCTGTACCAGGTGAGGCGGGCGTGTATACATACGTTACTAGTTGGTAAGGACACGCTGTACCGGGTGAGGCGGGCGTGTATACATAATTACTAGTTGGTAAGGGGCACACGCTGTACAGGTGAGGTGGGCGTGTATACATACGTTACTAGTTGGTAAGGGAAATGCTGTACCAGGTGAGGCGGGCGTGTATACATACGTTACTAGTTGGTAAGGGACACACGCTGTACCAGGTGGTGAGGGGGGGCGTGTATACATACGTTACTAGTTGGTAAGAGGCACACGCTGTACCAGGTGAGGGGCGTGTATACATACGTTACTAGTTGGTAAGGGACACGCGCTGTACCAGGTGAGGTGGGCGTGTATACATACGTTACTAGTTGGTAGGTAGGGAAACGCTGTAACAGGGGAGGCAGGCGTGTATACATATTTCTAGTTGGTAAGAGGGACACGCGCTGTACACGGGTGAGGGGGCGTGTTATACATACGTTACTAGGTGGTAAGAGGCACAATTCTGTACCAGGTGAGGCGGGCGTGTATACATATGTACTAGTTGGTAAGAGGGACACGCTGTACCAGGTGAGGTGGGCTGTGTATACATACGTTACTAGTTGGTAAGAGGCACACGTGTACCAGGTGAGGCGGGCGTGTATACATACGTTACTAGTTGGTAAGGGAAACGCTGTACCAGGTGAGGCGGGGCGTGTATACATACGTTACTAGTTGGTAAGGGACACGCTGTACCAGGTGAGGCGGGGTGTATACATACGTTACTAGTTGGTAAGGGAAACGCTGTACCAGGTGAGGCGGGGTGTATACATAGTTACTAGTTGGTAAGGGGCATACGCTGTACAGGTGAGGCGGGCGGGTATACATACGTTACTAGTTGGTAAGGGACACACGTTTTACCGGGTGAGGCGGGCGTGTATACATACATTATAGTTGGTAAGGGGCACACGCTGTACCAGGTGAGGTGGGCGTGTATACATACGTTATAGTTGGTAAGAGACACACGCTGTACCGGGGAGGCGGGCGTGTAACATACGTTACTAGTTGGTAGGGCACACGCTGTACCAGGTGAGGTGGGCGTGTATACATACGTTACTAGTTGGTAAGGGACACACGCTGTACCAGGTGAGGGGGCGTGTATACATACGGTACTAGTTGGTAAGAGGGCACACCTGTACCAGGTGGGGGGGCGTGTATACATACGTTACTAGTTGGTAAGGGACAACGCGTTGTACCAGGTGAGGTGGGCGTGTATACATACGTTACAGTTGGTAAGGGACACAAGCCTGTACCATGGAGGCGGGCGTGTATACAAGTTACTAGTTGGTAAGAGGCACACGTGTACCAGGTGAGGTGGGCAGGTATGCATACGTTACTAGTTGGTAAGGGACACACGCTGTACCAGGTGAGGCGGGCGTGTATACATACGTACTAGTTGGTAAGGGAAACGCTGTACCAGGTGAGGGGGCGTGTATTCATACGTTACTAGTTGGTAAGGGCACACGCTGTACCAGGTGAGGGGCGGGTGTATACATACGTTACTAGTTGGTAAGGGCACACGCTGTACCAGGTGAGGGCGGGCGTGTATACATCGTTACTAGTTGGTAAGAGCACACGCTGTACCAGGGTGTGCGGGCGTGTATACATACAGTTACTAGTTGGTAAGAGGCACACGCTGTACCAGGTGAGGCGGGCGTGTATACATACGTTACTAGTTGGTAAGGGACACACGCTGTACCATGTGGGCGGGCGTGTATAAATACGTTACTAGTTGGTAAGAGGCACACGTGTACCAGGTGAGGTGGGCGTGTATACATACGTTACTAGTTGGTAAGGGACACAGCTGTACCAGTGTGAGGCGGGCGTGTATACATACGTTACTAGTTGGTAAGAGGCACACGCTGTACCAGGTGGGGTGGCGTGTATGCATACGTTACTAGTGGTAAGGGACACACGCTGTACCATGTGAGGCGGGCGTGTATACATAAGTTAATAGTGGTAAGGGAACCGCTGTACCAGTTGAGGGGGCGTGTATTCATACGTTACTAGTTGGTAAGGGGCACACGCTGTACCAGGTGAGGCGGGCGTGATACATACGTTACTAGTTGGTAAGGGACACATGCTGTACCAGGTGAGGGGCGTGTATACATACGTTACTAGTTGGTAAAGGGACACACGCTTGTACCGGGTGAGGGGGCGTGTATACATACGTTACTAGTTGGTAAGAGGGCACACGCTGTACAGGTGAGGCGGGCGTGTATACATACGTTACTGTTGGTAAGGGACACACGCTGTACCAGGTGAGGGGGGCGTGTGATAACTACGTTACTAGTTGGTAAGGGAAAAGCTGTTTGTACCAGTGACGGTGGGCGTGTATACATACGTTACTAGTTGGTAAGGGACACACGCTGTACCAGGTGAGGCGGGCGTGTATACATACGTTACTAGTTGGTAAGGGGCACACGCTGTACCAGGTGAGGTGGGCGTGTATACATACGTTTTTATGAATGCAGCAACACTGGCCACCAATGAAATACTGATTGGAAGGGCAGGATAGGTTTCAGTGGATGTGCGGTATGTGGCACCAGTGTTCTGCACAGAAATTGTTTCCAGCTTGGTAGGGCAGAACAGGGAAATTTGGTGAGATCTGAGATGTTTTACTCTTTCAGTGCTTTTCCAAGAATATTGGCATTAATAATTTCAGTGCCAGCAGAACATTACCATTCACACTTTAGTGCCAACAGACTTTACTATTAATACTTTCAGTGCAGGCACCTTTCTAGAGAATTGCTATTATCCCTTCAGGGCCAGCAGACTTCCCCATAGTATTGCCATTAACACTTTCAGTGCCAGAAGAGTATTACCATAAACCATTCAATGCCAACAGACTTTCCTATTAACACTTTTAGCGCCAGAAGAGTATTACCATGAACCATTCAATGCCAACAGACTTTCCTATTAACACTTTCAGTACCAGCATTGACATGATATACAGTATGTGCCTGCTTTTCATGCCTCCTCTATTGAATTGTTCACTCCTCACCTACTCTAAGTTCTAATTGGAGAGTTGGATGGAAGGAAGAAAGAGGCAGGGATAGGGATCTCATGACTGCTAGTCACAGGGGTCACTGTTATAAATTCTGCAGCAGCTTTTACCTGGCATTTTAGATCTGTTTTCCTCAGTACTATTAGCTGAGCTCATCCTCCCCCCTCCTTCCTTCACCTTCAGTTAATTTGCAAATTGCAACATTTGTTTCTATGTAGAGTGTGTGGAGTTCAGGCTCTGTACTAGATACAATGTTGCAGATTACAGCTGAACAAGGAGAGCAGTTCTAACACAGCAAGTAACAGCTGACAGGGACATGCTAGGGAGAAGAATAGGTGCCCTGGATCAACATAGACGCCCTAGTTCTTTGCCTAGGTGGCCTATGCCTAAAAACGGCCCTGCCTTACTGGCACTCCTCTCACTGCTCGTTCCCAGCTGTCAGGCGAATTGTACCGTTAGCGTGCTAATCTTATGTACTGGTGCGCAAGTACTGCAGATAGGCGCTCGGTCAGGACAGTGTGCCTGACAGCGGCAAAGGAGAACAGCCACAGATTTTCTGGAATTGACACGGAATACCTGTAACTGCCACAGATTACCTGGAATTAACACAGAATAACTGGAATTGAAACAGAATACCTGGAACTGCCACAGATTACCTGGAATCAACACAGAATAACTGGAATTGATACAGAATACCTGGAACTGCCACAGATTACCCGGAATTAACACAGATTACCTGGAATTAACACAGAATAACTGGAATTGATACAGAATACCTGGAACTGCCACAGATTACCCGGAATTAACACAGATTACCTGGAATTAACACAGAATAACTGGAATTGACACAGATTACCTGGAACTGCCACTGAATACCTGGAACTGCCACTGAATACCTGGAACTGCCATAGATAACCTGGAATTGACACATAACACCTGGAACTACCACATAATAACTGGAACTGCCACAGATTACCTGTAATTGACAGAGATTAATATACAAAAAATGGGCTAAAAATATGACTTTATTCAGGCATGAGAGAGAGGTAGAACACAAATACACCAGACACCGAGAGCAGGTACCACATCCTTTGGATTACCTAGAATTACCTAAAACCAGTGTCCCTCATATTTTTGCATCTATGGCCACCTACATTCACACAGACCATGCCCATCCTTCTACTGTTTATATCCCACCCAGCACAAGCAAATAACCAGTCACATTCTGTAAGTACACCTATGGATATTCTCTAAACCTGAAATCCTCTTCCTTTCCTAGACTCAGAGACCATTAGATTGTTACATGATTGAATCATTTAGTAGAGTAAATTAAATTTTCTTTCCCGACAGACAAATCATTTCTGTCCATTATATATAAAAATATGAATCTATTAACAGTGCTGGACTTGGGTGTTGGAGCCCACCAGGAAGTATAAGACCAAGGGCCCACCAGGAATTATAAGACCAGGCCAGGGGGCCTCCAGGAAACATTAAAGGGCCGACCCAACATTTATATCTTTGTTCTTCATTCTTTTACGTGTATTTCTCTCTCCACCTGACTCGTATACGATTTAACAGAGAAGAGATTTAAAAATAAAAATAAAAGTAAAGATTGAAAATGGAGCTTTAAATGAAAAATATATTTTTAATTTTATATCCAATTTCTACATTACATTGGACTGAAGGTTCTGTACACTAAATATTATTTACTGCAGTAAATTAAATGCAGTATTAAGAAAACTGTAGTTTAAATAAAGATCGATATTCAACAGTGAATCATAACCTCCGAACATAAGCAGAAATTCAATGTCATCGCCTGCCCCTACTGGTAAATTACGATCTGGGCTCTAGGTCAAAAATTCATTTTAGGGAAAACATTACCATAAAACAGATTGACGGAGCAGAAATGCAATAAATCTATATTTATTAACCTTACCGTCTTTATATACAAAAATACCGAAAATAAATATGTCAAATAAAAAACTAGCTCCGCATTATGTGTGAATGCACCCAGGCATTTTTTAGAAGACAGTAAAGAGTACTGGGCATGTTTATTAGGGTGCAGTATTGTAAAATGGTTAAACTATTCACCTTAAAGGGCAACTCACCCAGTAAAGTACAGAGTGCCTGAATTGCTAGGTCTTCAACCCTGGGCTTGCAATGGTTTTGAAGCTATGCTAGTTTAGCTCTCAAGGTCTAGTCTTCATTGTCAACCATCCACTGTCAAAACACAGGGTGGGGGCAAGGTACCAAAATAGAGGGTAGAGGAAACTATTGCACATTCATACTGTGTCAAGAAAAATATACTATAAGGCTGAGGCCCCACTACAATGCACTAAATAGTGCACGCAATCGCGAGCGTTATGGCACGCTATTGCCTGTGCGATTTCTGTGCTTTGTCGCGCGTTGTGCCGCATTTGCGCATGCATTCTTGTAATTTAATATTATAAAAACGCATGCGTTTGCGTAAAAAAATGGCGAGCACATTGGAAATCGCAGGAACCTTCACGCTCTCGCGATCTCCATGTTAGCAAAAATCATGAGCGAGAAACGCATGCACAAACGTGCAAAAAACGTGTGCACAAACGTGCGAAAAGTGCGTGCACAAACGTGCGAAAAACGCGTGCACAAACGTGCAAAAAATGCGCTAGTGTGGCCCAGCCCTAAGATCAATGCTAATTTTGCATCATTTTCTATTGCAAGATATTTAACATGCTACATCCGCAAGGCTATAAAAATGCAAATACTCTGATGACGAGCGAATGTACGCAAAGCCCTAGAAATCACGGAGGAACCATTGAACACATGGTGCCTTGATAGGCTCTGCAGAAGCTTCCCATAAAATACAAAGAAGCCACTGAATTAACCAGTTTGTAATGTAATAATTCTACATGTAAAGGCATTGCTAGTTATCTTATTTAGTAAATGTGCCAAGCCAAGTATCAACAGGAAAGATCCTAGGAATAATAAAGGTTTAAAGGGACACTAATCCCCAAAATGACAATTGCTAAATTAAAAGTGGAGATCTGGCCTGGCTAGTTATACTTAGGGGCCAATGGGGCGTTAAGTGTCCCTTTAACACTTTCATACATTATCAGTGCTGAATTAAGGTGTTTTGGGGGATTCTTTGTAATACTTAAATCATTTAAAGCCATATAAGGGACAATATTTCACCCAATCGACATTTTAGTTAATCAGGTCAAAATATTAGTAGTAATTTTTGTCCATGATTGACCGATCAGCCAATCACATGTTCTTTAATGTCCTGTTCGATTGGACGAAAAATAGAAGAGAATCCAGCAACTTTTGAAGGATGAATGTAGGAAATGGGTTAAAATCTCACAGTATCTACATGTGTCTAGAACTACACGGCCTGTCTGGAAGTTATACAGTATGACCTGGTGTGTTTTCTTTTTAATGGCTCCTTATTTAATTTTTAATCTTGCTAGGTCCAAACAACTGATCCGAATAGTAAAGACATAGGCAGGCCAATATTTTCATTAGTATAAAGTGTTTATTGACAAACAATTTTGGTTAGTGGAAAACGCCGTTAAAGGGCCACTGAAACAACCTCCTCTCCAAAAAAATCAGAAAAACAAAAACACGTTCGATTTAAGGGAGGTAGGGGGTCCTTCTTCCATCACCTTGTGTGGTCGTTTGCAGGAGTAGAGAGCTGTAAAAGTGTGTAGCAGTTGACAGCTCACTGCTCTATATACTATGCCCACATGACTATGTGCCATAATGTTAAAGATGCATCCTGAACATATGCCCCAACCATCCTGTTTTGGCTAAAACAAACCTGTCCAAAATCCTGTCCTTGGTCAAACTGGACTGCCCAGCCATGCCCTTGACCCATTCAGCAACACCCTGGAATGCTTTGGCCATTCCATCAATACCAGAACATGTCTTTCCATTGGCCAGTTTGGGAATAGTCTTAGACTGTAATAGGGGGACGGGACTACAGAGAAACTTTGGGCCAAATATATATTGAACCAAGGATCCTCAACCTGGGTCATTTTTTTTTTTTCTGGGAGGGTTGTTATTTTGAAGGGTATAACTGCCCTTTAAACTGGCTGTAAATGTGTATGGGGCAGCAACTTTCTAATTTATTTATTTTTGGAAATGAATAGCGATATTAGAGAGGGATTTAGGGCTGTAGCTATATGAGGATAATAAGATTAAGATGATATGACATTAAGATTTATGATTACAAGTAAATAAATTTAAATAAAAAGGCTTTTCCCTTTAATCATTGTAGAATTTGAATTTGCAAAGGATTATTTCAGGATACATTACACGTAAATCTAACTATAAAAAAAAGTTTCTCACTTTTGATATGGTAATAGATTATTTTGTAAGAATATTCCATTAAATCTTTTTAACACACTTGGCAAAGAAAGCCAATTGAAATAGACTGTTAAAATATATTATAAATGTTTGCTCAGTTGGAAAAGAGAATTAAGTCAATAGTCCTTAGAATAAAACGAGAGCACTTGATCCTCTAGTTAATTTTATTCATCAGCTAAAAATAAATTTTCTTTAGTTTGGAATAATAACGGGATAAATGTCTGACTGTGTGTTCTAGCCACTAATGGTCAATCATTTAGTAGAAGAGTAAACTTTCTTCAGGAGCATAATTCAGTTTTGTTATATTTAAATTATTCTGCTCTACAATGAACTTTCGAAAAGTGGACCCTGATTAATGCTGTTTTCCAAATGCCCAGGCATACTAGGTGTTCAGCACAGAAGAGCCAATTCCTCGGGTCAAGGCTCAGGCATGTACCTGCAACTTATGGAAAAAGGACACACGTAATTTTAACATCTTGACCAAAGAAGAGGACTGGTTCAAAAGAGTTGTCAAGGAAGCCATTTATGTCAAAATAAAGATGCCAAGCCTGAATAGAGGTGGTGGAGGTTCAGCACCATTTGTCTGCCGTGTACAATGCTGTTTTGGCACCTTACCCTGGGCAGTTCTCATAACTACAATGCAATTAACACCTTGCATTCAGGAGGTCCCTGCACCTAGCGGTTATATGCCCTATACATTCCAGAGTATTTAATGTCAACAGTTTCTTGTGCAGGTCATTCTAAACTGAGAAACCCCATCGAATGACTAGCAAAATGTCTTTAAGTCCATTTCCAGTCCAGATCTAATTGAATATTACAGATATACCATGACCTAGATGAATGTGAACCTTCACAAGCAAATTCATATGCACCCATTCTCCTTTAAATCGTTTGTGAACCAGCAGTAATATCTGCACATTTTATTTTGTAGCTTGTTAGCTACACTTGGGGCTCACTCTGAATTTGCCTAAAACAATTAGCTGTTTGTTCCCAAGACAAGTGTGATCCTGTTACAGGGGATTTAAGCAACAATGCACTGGAATTAATCTTTAAATCCTCCATCACTTCTGACAGAATGGGACTTTAAATATCCTTAGGAGTACATAATAGACTAAGGCCACACTGCACACGTGCATGAAAAATGCAGAGCTCTTCAATCGGGTTACCGTGTGTTTGCGCTGCAATTCCGTCAATAATCTGTTATCTCACTAATGGATTGCAAAATATGATCTTAAGTGTGTGAGAAGCGTGCCAGTGTGGCCCAGCCCTTAAAGTACATTAGAACTCACCTCCCGAGCGATTCCATGAAATTCAATCAATTCATCAGGACCGTTTTATCCGTTCTTTTTTGCAACCAACAAATGAATGGGCCAGGTGGGGCTGTCATGATCGTATGACAGGAAAGGCGGTTCCTGAAGAATTTAATGTCGTGGGATCAGTCGGGAGGTGAGTTCAATGTATGTTTTACCCCGATTCCCTATATATGTTATACCCCGATTCCCTATATATGTTTACGTTACTAGTTGGTAAGAGACACACGCTGTACCAGGTGAGGCGGGCGTGTATACATACGTTACTAGTTGGTAAGAGGCACACGCTGTACCAGGTGAGGCGGGTGTGTATACATACGTTACTAGTTGGTAAGAGGGACACGCTGTACCAGGTGAGGCGGGTGTGTATACATATGTTACTAGTTGGTAAGAGGCACATGCTGTACCAGGTGAGGCGGGCGTGTATACATACGTTACTAGTTGGTAAGAGCCACACGCTGTACCAGGTGAGACGGGAGTGTATACATACGTTACTAGTTGGTAAGAGGCACAAGCTGTCCTAGGTGAGGCGGGCTTGTATACATACGTTACTAGTTTGTAAGAGGCACACGCTGTACCAGGTGAGGCGGGCGTGTATACATACGTTACTAGTTGGTAAGCGGCACATGCTGTACCAGGTGAGGCGGGTGTGTATACATATACGTTACTAGTTGGTTAGAGGCACATGCTGTACCAGGTGAGGCGGGTGTGTATACATATACGTTACTAGTTGGTTAGAGGCACATGCTGTACCAGGTGAGGCGGGTGTGTATACATATACATTACTAGTTGGTTAGAGGCACATACTGTACCAGGTGAGCCAGGCGTGTATACATACCTTACTAGTTGGTAAGAGGCACACGCTGTACCAGGTGAGGCGGGCGTGTATACATACGTTACTAGTTGGTAAGAGGCACAAGCTGTACCAGGTGAGGTGGCGTGAAACTACGTTACTAGTTTGGTAAGGGACACACGCTGTACCGGTGAGGTGGGCGTTGTATACATCGTTACTAGTTGGTAAGGGACACACGCTGTACCAGGTGAGGTGGGCGTGTATACATACGTTACTAGTTGGTAGGGACAACACTGTACCGGTGAGGGGGCGTGTATACATACGTATAGTTGGTAAGGAGACACGCTGTACCAGGTGAGGCGGGCGTATACATACGTTACTAGTTGGTAAGGGACACACGCTGTACCAGGTGAGGTGGGCTGTGTATACATACGTTATAGTTGGTAAGGGACACACTCTGTACCAGGTGAGGCGGGCGTGTATACATACGTTACTAGTTGGTAGAGGCACACGCTGTACCAGGTGACGGGCGTGTATACATACGTTACTAGTGGTAAGGCACACCTGTACCAGGTGATGCGGCGTGTATACTACGTTACTAGTTGGTAAGGGACACACGCTGTACCATGTGAGGGCGGGCGTGTATACATACGTTACTAGTTGGTAAGAGGCACACGCTGTACCACAAGATCCCGCATACATACATTGCATGTACCGAAGGAAAGAAAGGTGAGGTGGGCGTGTATCATACGTTACTAGTTGTAAGGGCACACGCTGTACCATGTGAGCGGGGCGGGGCGTGTATACATACGTACTAGTTGGTAAGGGCCCACGCTGTACCAGGTGAGCGGGCGTGTATACATACGTTACTAGTTGGTAAGGGACACACGCTGTACAGTGAGGTGGGCGTGTATCATACGTTACTAGTTGGTAAGGGACACACGCTGTACCAGTGAGGGGGGCGTGTATACATACGTTACTAGTTGGTAAGGGGCACACGCTGTACCAGTTGAGGCGGGGTGTATCATACGTTACTAGTTGGTAAGGGCACACGCTGTACCAGGTGAGGCGGGCGTGTATACATACGTTACTAGTTGGTAAGGGACCACGCTGTACCAGGTGAGGGGCGTGTATACATACGTTACTAGTTGGTAAGAGGCACACGCTGTACCAGTGAGGCGGCGTGTATACATACGTTACTAGTTGGTAAGGGCACACTCTGTACCAGGTAGGCGGGCGTGTATCATACGTTACTGGTTGGTAAGGGACACAGCTGTACCAGGTGAGGTGGGCGTGTATACATACGTTACTAGTTGGTAAGGGACACACGCTGTACCGGTGAGGCGGGCGTGTATCATACGTTACTAGTTGGTAAGAGGCACACGCTGTACCAGGTGAGGCGGGCGTGTATACATACGTTACTAGTTTGGTAAGGGACACACGCTGTACCAGGTGAGGCGGGGCGTGTATACATACTTACTAGTTGGTAAGGGAAACAGCTGTACCAGTGAGGTGGGCGTGTATACATACGTTACTAGTTGGTAGGGCACACGCTGTACCAGGTGAGGCGGGCGTGTATACATACGTTACTAGTTGGTAAGGGGCACACGCTGTACCAGGTGAGTTGGGCGTGTATACATACTTTTGAATGAATGCAGCGACACTGGCCACCAATGAAATACTGATTGGAGGGACAGGATAGGTTTCAGTGGATGTGCGGCGTTTGCTCGCCAGTGTAGCGCTGCATTCATTCAAAAGTATGTATACACGCCCAACTCACCTGGTACAGCGTGTGCCCCTTACCAACTAGTAACGTAGTATACACGCCCGCCTCACCTGGTACAGCGTGTGCCCCTTACCAACTAGTAACGTATGTATACACGCCCACCTCAACTGGTACAGCGTTTCCCTTACCAACTAGTAATGTATGTATACACGCCCGCCTCACCTGGTCAGCGTGTGTCCCTTACCAACTAGTAACGTATGTATACACGCCCGCCTCACCTGGTACAGCGTGTGCTCTTACCAACTAGTAACGTATGTATACACGCCCGCCTCACCCGGTACGCGTGTGTCCCTTACCAACTAGTAACGTATGTATACACGCCCACCTCACCTGGTACAGCATGTGTCCCTTACCAACCAGTAACGTATGATACACGCCCGCCTACCTGGTACAGCGTGTGCCCCTTACCAACTAGTAACGTATGTATACACGCCGCCATCACTGGTACAGCGTGTGCCTCTTACCAACTAGTAAGTATGTATACACGCCCGCCTCACCTGGTACAGCGTGTCCCTTACCAACTAGTAACGTATGTATAACACGCCCCGCCTCACCTGGTACAGCGTGTGCCCTTACCAACTAGTAACGTATGAATACACCCCGCTCAACTGGTACAGCGTGTGCCCCTTACCAACTAGTAACGTATGTATACACGCCCGCCTCACCTGGTACAGCGTGTGTCCCTTACCAACTAGTAACGTATGCATACACGCCCACCTCAACCTGTACAGCGTGTGTCCCTTACCAACTAGTAACGTATGTATACACGCCCGCTCACCTGGTACAGCGTGGGCCCCTTACCAACTAGTAACGTATGTATACACGCCCGCCCGCTCACATGGTACAGCGTGTGTCCCTATACCAACTAGTAACGTATGCATACACGCCCCACCTCACTGTTCCTTTTCCTTGTTTCGTACAGTCAATGTAGTGCGGGTATCTTGTGGTACAGCGTGTGCCTCTTACCAACTAGTAACGTATGTATACACGCCCGCCCTCACATGGTACAGGTGTGTCCCTTACCAACTAGTAACGTATGTATACACGCCGGCATCACCTGGTACAGGTGTGCCTTACCACTAGTAACGTATGTATACACGCCCGATCACCTGGTACAGCGTGTGCCTCTACCAAACTAGTAACGTATGTATACACGCCCGCCTCACCTGGTACAGAGTGTGTCCCTTACCAACTATAACGTATGTATACAACGCCCACCTCACCTGGTACAGCGTGTGTCCCTTACCAACTAGTAACGTATGTATACTGCCCGCCTCACCTGGTTACAGCGTGTCCTCCTTACCAACTATACGTATGTATACACGCCCGCCTCACCAGGTTCAGGTTGTCCCTTACCAACTAGTAACGTATGTATACACGCCCACCTCACCTGGTACAGCGTGTGTCCCTTACCAACTAGTAACGTATGTATACACACGCCCACCTCACCTGTACAGCGTGTGTCCCTTACCAACTAGTAACGTAGTTTCACGCCACCTCACCTGGTACAGGTGTGTCCCTACCAACTAGTAACGTATGCATACACGCCCACCTCACCTGGTAAGCTTGTGCCCCTTACCAACTAGTAACGTATGATACACGCCCACCTCACCTGGTACAGCGTTGTCCTTACCAACTAGTAACCTATGTATACACGAGCCTCACCTGGTACAGCGTGTGTCCCTCTTACCAACTAGTAACGTATGATACACGCCCACCTCACCTGGTACAGCTGTGCCCCTTACCAACTAGTAACGTATGTATACACGCCCCCTCACCTGGTACAGCGTGTGTGCCCTTACAACTAGAACGTATGTATACACGCCCGCCTCACCTGGTACAGCGTGTGTCCTTACCAACTAGTACGTATGTATACAAGCCCCCCTCACTGGTACAGGTGTGTCCCTTACCAACTAGTAACGTATGCATACATGCCCACCTCACCTGGTACAGCGTGTGTCCCTTACCAATAGTAACTATGTATACACGCCCCCCCTCACTGGTACAGCGTGTGCCCTTACCAACTAGTAACGTATGTATACACGCCCGCCTCACTGGTACAGCGTGTCCCTTACCAACTAGTAACGTATGTATACACGCCCACCTACCTGGTACAGCGTGTCCCTTACCAATATAACTATGTATACAAGCCCCTCACCTGGTACAGCGTGTGTCCCTTACCAACTAGTAACGTATGCATACACCACCTCACCGGTACAGCGTGTGTCCTTACCAACTAGTAACGTATGTATACAAGCCCCGCCTCACCTGGTAACAGCGTGTGCCCCTACCAACTAGTAACGTATGTATACACGCCCACCTCACCTGGTACAGCGTGGTCCCTTACAACTAGTAACGTATGTATACACGCCCGCCTCACCTGGTACAGCGTGTGCCCTTACCAACTAGTAACATATGTATACAGCCCCGCCTCACCTGGTACGCGTGTGTCCCTTACCAACTAGAACGTATGTATACACGCCCGCCTCACCGGTAACAGGTGTGCCCTTACCAACTAGTAACGTATGTATACCCCCCCTCACCTGGTACAGCGTGTTTTCCTCTTACCAACTAGTAACGTAGTATACACGCCGCCTCACCCGGTACAGCGTGTGCCCCTTACCAACTAGTAACGTATGTATACACGCCCGCCTCACCCGGTAAAGCGTGGTCCTTACAAACTAGTAACGTATGTATACAAGCCCGCCCACCCGGTACAGCGTGTGTCCCTTACCAACTAGTAACGTATGTATACACGCCCGCCTCACCCCGTACAGCGTGTGTCCCTACCAACTAGTAATATGTATACACGCCCGCCTCACCCGTACAGCGTGTGCTTTACAACTAGACGAGGTAAATAAGGCCGACTCACCGGTACAGCGTGGTCCCTTACCAACTAGTAACGTATGTATAAATGCCCGCCTCACCTGGTACAGCGTGTGTCCCTACCAACTAGCAAGCGGTTCCACTATAAAGAACAGTCGCAGTAGACGGTGTCAGAAGCAAAAGGAGGAAACCCAGCTGTAGTCTGACAGGCCAGTTTTTTTTTTAGAGGGGGGGGGGGGGGGACCCTAGGGCACTAAATGGCTAGAAATGGCCCTGGTGGAAGCCAGCAAGTTTAAAGTAATAAAGGTACCGTAGGCTTTGGGGGGGATAAAAGAAAAAGTTTTAGCCACTTTAGTATTTATCAACAGCCACAGCGCTGTGGCTGTGAAAAACTAAAGTGGCTAAAAACTTTTCTTTTATCCCCCCCAAAGCCTACGGTACCTTTATTACTTTAAACTTGCTGGCTTCCACCAGGGCCATTTCTAGCCATTTTAGTGCCCTAGGGTCCCCCCCCCCCCCCTCTAAAAAAAAACTGGCCTGTCAGACTACAGCTGGGTTTCCTCCTTTTGCTTCTGACACCGTCTACTGCGACTGTTCTTTATAGTGGAACCGCTTTGCTAGTTGGTAAGGGACACACGCTGTACCAGGTGAGGCGGGCATGTTATACATACGTTACTAGTTGGTAAGGGACACACCGCTGTACCGGTGAGCGGCGTGTATTTACTCCGTCTAGTTGGTAAAGCACACGCTGTACCGGGTGAGGCGGGCGTGTATACATACGTTACTAGTTGGTAAGGGACACACGCTGTACCGGGTGAGGCGGGCGTGTATACATACGTTACTAGTTGGTAAGGGACACACGCTGTACCGGGTGGGCGGGCTTGTATACATACGTTACTAGTTTGTAAGGACGCACACTTACCGGGTGAGAGCGGGCGTGTATACATACGTTACTAGTTGGTAAGGGGCACACGCTGTACCGGGTGAGGCGGCGTGTATACTACGTTACTAGTTGGTAAGAGGAAACACGCTGTACCAGGTGAGGGGGGTGTATACATACGTTACTAGTTGGTAAGGGGCACACGCTGTGTACCAGGTGAGGCGGGGCGTGTATACATACGTTACTAGTTGGTAAGGGACACACGCGTACCAGGTGAGGCGGGGCATGTATACATATGTTACTAGTTGGTAAGGGCACACGCTGTACCAGGTGAGGCGGGCGTGTATACAACGTTACTAGTTGTAAGGGACACACGCTGTACCAGGTGAGGTGGGCGTGTAACATACGTTACTAGTTGGTAAGGGGCACACGCTGTTACCAGGTGAGGCGGGGCTGTGTATACATACGTTACTAGTTGGTAAGGGACACACGCTGTACCGGTGAGGTGGTGTATGCATACGTTACTAGTTGGTAAGGGACACACGCTGTACCAGTGGAGCGGGCTTGTATACATAGTTATATTTGGTAAGGGACACGCTGTACCAGGTGAGGTGGGCGTGTATACATCGTTACTAGTTGGTAAGGGACACGCTGTACCAGGTGAGGCGGGCGTGTATACATACGTTACTAGTTGGTAAGGGGCACACGCTGTACCAGTGAGGGGGGGCGTGTATACATAGGTTACTATTGGTAAGGGACACACGCTGTACCAGGTGAGGTGGGCATGTATCATACGTTACTAGTTGGTAAGGGACACACCTGTACCAGTGAGGGGGGCTTGTATACATACGTACTAGTTGGTAAGGACACACGCTGTACCAGGTGAGGCGGGCGTGTATACATACGTTTAGTTGGTAAGGGCACACACGCTGTACCAGGTGAGGGGGCGTGTATACATACGTTACTAGTTGGTAAGGGCACAAGCTGTACCAGGTGAGGTGGGCGTGTATCATACGTTACTAGTTGGTAAGGGACCACGCTGTACCAGGTGAGGCTCGTGTATACATAGGTTACTAGTTGGTAAGGACACGCTGTACCAGGTGAGGTGGGCGTGTATCATACGTTACTAGTTGGTAAGGGGCACAAGCTGTACCAGGTGAGGTGGGCGTGTATGCATACGTTACTAGTTGGTAAGGGACACACCTGTACCAGGTGAGGTGGGCGTGAAACTACGTTACTAGTTGGTAAGGGACACACGCTGTACCGGTGAGGTGGGCGTGTATATACATACGTTACTAGTTGGTAAGGGACACACGCTGTACCAGGTGAGGTGGGCGTGTATACATACGTTACTAGTTGGTAAGGGACAACACTGTAACCTGGTGAGGCGGGCGTGTATACATACGTATAGTTGGTAAGGAGGACACGCTGTACCAGGTGAGGCGGGCAGTATACATACGTTACTAGTTGGTAAGGGACACACGCTGTACCAGGTGAGGTGGGCGTTGTATACATACGTTCTAGTTGGTAAGGGACACACTCTGTACCAGGTGAGGCGGGCGTGTATACATACGTTACTAGTTTGGTAGAGGCACACGCTGTACCAGGTGATCGGGCGTGTATACATACGTTACTAGTTGGTAAAGGCCACGCTGTACCAGGTGATGCCGGCGTGTATACATACGTTACTAGTTGGTAAGGGACACACGCTGTACCATGTGAGGCGGGCGTGTATACATACGTTACTAGTTGGTAAGAGGCACACGCTGTACCACGTCCGCACTCTTGACTGTAGAGGAAGACAGGTGAGGGGGGCGTGTATGCATACGTTACTAGTTGTTAGGGACACACGCTGTACATGTGAGCGGAGCGGGCGTGTATACATACGTACTAGTTGGTAAGGGCACACACGCTGTACCAGGTGAGCGGGCGTGTATACATACGTTACTAGTTGGTAAGGGACACACGCTGTACAGGTGAGGTGGGCGTGTATGCATACGTTACTAGTTGGTAAGGGACACACGCTGTACCAGTGAGGCGGGCGTGTATACATACGTTACTAGTTGGTAAGGGGCACACGCTGTACCAGTTGAGCGGGCGTGTATTCATACGTTACTAGTTGGTAAGGGCACACGCTGTACCAGGTGAGGCGGGCGTGTATACATACGTTACTAGTTGGTAAGGGACACGCTGTACCAGGTGAGGCGGGCGTGTATACATACTTACTAGTTGGTAAGAGGCACACGCTGTACCAGTGATGGCGGCGTGTATACATACGTTACTAGTTGGTAAGGGGCACACCTGTACCAGGTAGGCGGGCGTGTATACATACGTTACTAGTTGGTAAGGGACACATGCTGTACCAGGTGAGGTGGGCGTGTATACATACGTTACTAGTTGGTAAGGGACACACGCTGTACCAGGTGAGGCGGGCGTGTATACATACGTTACTAGTTGGTAAGGGGCACACGCTGTACCAGGTGAGGCGGGCGTGTATACATACGTTACTAGTTGGTAAGGGACACACGCTGTACCAGGTGAGGCGGGCGTGTATACATACATTACTAGTTGGTAAGGGAAACGCTGTACCAGTTGAGGTGGGCGTGTATACATACGTTACTAGTTGGTAAGGGGCACACGCTGTACCAGGTGAGGCGGGCGTGTATACATACGTTACTAGTTGGTAAGGGGCACACGCTGTACCAGGTGAGGTGGGCGTGTATACATACTTTTGAATGAATGCAGTCCACTGGCGAGCAAACGCC
>CM033477.1:137068940-137339939 GCA_019447015.1 Hymenochirus boettgeri
GCTACTGTGTGTATGTACAGAGATGTATACCTGTATTAGTCAATATGGTAATGTGTTGTGTGTACCAGTATGTATACTGTATGTGTCATTATAGTAATGTGTGTGTGTACAGTATGTAACCTGTATTAGTTTATGGTTAATTGTGTGTACAGTGATACGCATTATAGTCATTATAGTTAATGTGTGTAGTACAGTATGTATACCTGTATTAGTCATTATGGTTAATGTGTGTGTGGGTACAGTATGTATACCTATGAGTCTTATGGTTAATGTGTGTGGGTACAGTATGTATACCTGATTAGTCATTATGGTTAGTGTGTATGTACAGTATGTATACCTGCATTGTCTATAGTTAATGTGTGTATGTACGTATATACGTATAGTCATATAGTTAATGTGTGTGTACAGTATGTATACCTGTATTAGTCATATGGTTAATGTGGTATGTGTACAGTAATACCTGTATTAGTCATTATGGTTAATGTGGTGGGTACAGTATGTATACCTGCATTAGTCATTATGTTAATGGTGATGTACAGTTGTATACTGCATTGTCATTAGTTTAATGTGTGTATGTACAGTATGTATACCTGATTAGTCAATAGTTAATGTGTGTATGTACAGTAGTATACCTGATTAGTCATTATAGTTAATGTGTGTTGTACAGTATGTATACCTGCATTAGTCATTATGGTAAGTGTGTGTGTATGTACAGTATGTATACCTGATTAGTCATTATGTTAATGGGTGGATGTACAGTATGTATACCTGATTAGTCATTATGGTTAAGGTGGTGTGTACAGTATGTATACCTGTATTAGTCATTATGGTTAATGTGTGTATGTACAGTATGTATACCTGATTAGTCATTATGGTTAGGGTTGTGTGTACAGTATGTATACTGTCATTAGTCATTATGGTTAAGGTGTGGTGTACAGTATGTTACCTGTATTAGTTATATAGTTAATGTGTGTATGTTACAGTATATACCTGTATTAGTCATTATGGTTATGTGGTTGTACAGTATGTATACCTGATTAGTCATTATGGTAATGTGTTGTGGTACAGTAGATACCTGTATTAGTCATTATGGTTAATGTGTGTTGTACAGTAGTATACCTGTATAGTCATTAGTTAATGTGTGTATGTACAGTATGTATACCTGTATTAGTCATTATGGGTTATGTGTGTGGGACAGTATGTACGTATTAGCATATGGTAATGTGTGTATGTACAGATGTATACTGTATTAGCATTATGGTAATGTGTGTGGTTACAGTATGTATACCTGTTAGTCATTATGGTTAATGTGTGTATGTACAGTATGTATACCTGATAGTCTTATGGTTAATGTGTGATGTACAGTATGTATACCTGTATTAGTCATTATGTTAATGTGTGTTTAGTAGTATACCTGTATTAGTCATTATGGTTAATGTGTTGTACAGTATGTATACCTGTATTAGTCATTATGGTTATGTGTGTGTGTACGTATGTATACTGTATTAGTCATTATGGTAATGTGTGTATGTACAGTATGTATACCTGTATTGTCGTTAATGGTTGTATGTACAGTATGTTATACCTGATAGTCATATGGTAATGTGTATTGTATGTATAACCTGTATTAGCATATGGTAATGTGGTATGTATGTATACCTGTATTAGTCATTATGGTTAATGTGTGTATGTACAGTATGTATACCTGTATTAGTCTTATAGTTAATGTGTGTATGTACCGTATGTATACTGTATTAGTCATTATAGTTAATGTGGTGTATGTAAGTATGTATACCTGTATTAGTCATTATGGTTAATGTGTGTATGTACAGTATGTATACCTGTATATAGTATTATAGTAATGTGTGTGGGTACAGATGTATACCGCATTAGTATTATAGTTAAGTGTGATGTAATACCTGTATAGTCATTATAGTTAAGTGTGTGTGTACAGTATGTATACCTGTATTAGTCATTATGGTTAATGTGTGTATTTACAGTATGTATACCTGTATTAGTCATTATGGTTAATGTGTGTGGTACAGTATGTATACCTATTAGTCATTATGGTTAATGTGTGTATGTACAAGTATGTATACTGATTAGTCATTTAGTTAATGTGTGTATGTAAAGTGTATACCTGTATTAGTTATTATGGTTAATGTGTGTATGTACAGTATGTATACCTGCATTAGTCATTATGTTAATGTGTGGTGTACAGTTGTATACCGTATTAGTCATTATGGTTAATGTGTTGATGTACAGTTGTATACCTGATTAGTCATTATAGTTAAATGTGTGTATGTACAGTATGTATACCTGTATTAGTCATTATGTTAATGGGTGTGTACAGTATGTATACCTGTATTAGTCATATGGTTAATGTGTGTATGTACAGTATGTATACCTGTATAGTCATTATGTTAATGGTGTGTGTACAGTATGTATACCTGCTATAGTCATTATAGTTATGTGTGTATGTACAGTATGTACCTGTATTAGTCATTATGGTTAATGTGTGTATGTACAGTATGTAACCTGGCATTAGTCATTAGGTTAATGTGTGTGGGTACAGTATGTATACCGTATTAGTCATATGGTTAATGTGTGTATGTACAGTATGTATACCTGCATTAGTCATTATAGTTAATGGTTATGTAGTCATGTTTACCTGTATTAGTCATTATAGTTAATGTGTGTTGTGTACAGTATGTATCCTGTATAGTCATTATGGTTAGTGTGTGTATGTACAGTAGTAACCTGTATTAGTCATTATAGTTAATGTGTGTGTGTACAAGTAGTATACCTGCATAGTCATTATAGTTAATGTGTGTAGTACAGTATGTAACCGTGATTAGTCATAGTAGTTATGTGTGTGTGTACAGTATGTATACCTGTATTATCATTATGGTTAATGTGTGTGTACAGTATGTATACCTGATTAGTCATTATGGTTAATGTGTGGGGTTACAGTATGTATAACTGCATTAGTCATTAGGTTAATGTGTGTATGTACAGTATGTATACCTGCATTAGTCATATAGTTAATGTGTGATGTACAGTATGTATACCTGTATTAGTTATTATGGTTAGTGTGGTACAGTATGTATACCTGTATAGTCATTATGTTAATGTGTGTATGTACAGGATGTATACCTGTAGTTATATGGTTATGTGTGTATGTACAGTATGTATACCTGCATTAGTCATTATGTTAATGTGTGTGGGTACAGTATGTATACACTGTATTAGTCATATAGTTAAGTTAATGTTGTATGTACAGTATGTATACCTGTATTAGTCATTATGGTTAATGTGTGTTGTGTACAGTATGTATACAGTATAGTCATTATTGTTAATGTGTGTGTGTACAGTATGTATACCTGTATTAGTCATTATGGTTAATGTGTGTATGTACAGTATGTATACCTGATAGTCATATATATGTGGTGTATTGTAGTATGTATAACTGATTAGTCATTATGGTTAATGTGTGTGGGTACAGTATGTATACCTGTATTAGTCATTATGGTTAATGTGTGTGGGTACAGTATGTATACCTGCATTAGTCATTATAGTTAATGTGTGTATGTACAGTATGTATACCTGCATTAGTCATTATAGTTAATGTGTGTATGTACAGTATGTATACCTGTATTAGTCATTATAGTTAATGTGTGTGTGTACAGTATGTATACCTGTATTAGTCATTATGGTTAATGTGTGTATGTACAGTATGTATACCTGTATTAGTCATTATGGTTAATGTGTGTGGTACAGTATGTATACCTGCATTAGTTATGGTTAATGGTGTGGTGTACAGTATGTATACCTGATTAGTCTTATGGTTAATGTGTGTATGTACAGTAGTATACCTGATTAGTCATTATAGTTAATGTGTGTATGTACAGTATGTATACCTGCATAGTCATTATAGTTAATGTGTGTTGTACAGTAGTATACCTGATTAGCATTATGGTTAATGTGTGTGTGTTACAGTATATGTATACCTGCATAGTCATTATGGTTAATGTGTGGTGGGTACAGTATGTATACCTGCATTAGTCATTATGGTTAATGTGTGTGTGTACAGTATGTATACCTGTATTAGTCATTATGGTTAATGTGTGTATGTACAGTATGTATACCTGCATTAGTCATTATGGTTAGTGTGTGTTGTACAGTATGTATACCTGCATAGTCATTATGGTTAGGTGGTGTGTACAGATGTATCTGTTTAAGTCATTATAGTTAATGTGTGTATGTACAGTATGATACCTGTATTAGTCATTATGGTTAATGTGTGTATGTACAGTATGTATACCTGTATAGTCATTATGGTTTAATGTGTGTGTGTACAGTATGTATACCTGTATTAGTCATATGGTTAATTGTGTGTCTGAGTAGTAACCGATATAGTTTATTAGTCTAAGTTGTGTGATGTACAGTATGTTACTTATTAGTCATTATGGTTAATGTGTGTTGTACAGTATGTATACTGTATTAGCATTATGGTAATGTGTGTATGTTACAGTATGTATACCTGTATTACTCTATGGTTAATGTGTGTGTGATACAGTATGTATACCTGTATAGTCATTATGGTTAATGGTGTGTTGTACAGTATGTATACTGTAAGTCCTTAGGGTAATGTGTGTGTACAGTATGGATACTGATATATTCTGGTTTAGATGTGTGAGTACAGTAGTAACCTGTATTAGTCATTATGGTTAATGTGTGTATGTACAGTATGGTACCTGTATTAGTCATTAGGTTAATGTGTGTGTGTACAGTATGATTCGATCCTTATTATGCATTATGGTTAATGTGTGTATGTACAGTATGTAACCTGTATTAGTCTATGGTTAATGTATGTTACAGTATGTTTATACCGTATTAGTCATTATGGTTAATGTGTAGTATGTATACCTGTTAGTCATTATGGTTAAGGTTGTATGTATGTATACCTGTATTAGTCTTATGGTAATGTGTGTGTACAGTATGTAACCTGTATTAGTCATTATGTAATGTGTGTATGTACAGTATGTATACCTGTATTAGTCATTATAGTTAATGTGTTGTATGTACAGTATGTATACCTGTATTGTCTTTAGTAGTTATGGTGTATGTACAGTATGTATACCTATTAGTCATTATGGTTAATGGTGTGGTGTACGTATGTATACCTGTTAGTATTATAGTAAGTGTGTGTGTGTAGTATGTATACCTGTATTAGTCATTATAGTTAATGTGTGTGTGTACAGTATGTATACCTGTATGTTATTAGTTAATGGGGTGTGGTATAGTATGTATACCTGTATTAGTCATTATGGTGAATGTGGTGTGTACAGTATGTATACCTGTATTAGTCATTATAGTTAATGGTGTGTGTACAGTAGATACGTATAGTCATTATGTAATGTTGTGTTGTATATAAGTATTAAATGTATAGGATATGGTTAATGTGTTGTATATACAGTATGTATACCGTAGTTAGTCTTATAGTTAAATGTGTGTGTGTACAGTATGTATACCTGTATTAGTCATTATAGTTAATTGTGTGTGTTACAGTATGTATACCTGTTATAAGTCATATTGTTAATGGTGTGTGTACAGTATGTATACCTGTATAAGTCATTATAGGTAATGTGTGTGTGTACAGTATGTAACCTGTATTAGTCATTATGGTTAATGTGTTTTATATACAGTATGTATACCTGTATTAAGTCATTATAGTTAATGTGTGTGTGTACGTATGTATACCTGTATAGTCATAATGGTTAATGGTGTGTGTGTACAGTATGTATACCTGTATTAGTCATTATAGTTAATGTGTGTGGTACAGTATGTATTAACCGTATTAGTTATTATGGTTAATGTGTGTATGTACAGTATGTATACCTGATTAGTCATTATAGTTAATGTGTGTATGTAACAGTATGTATACCTGTATTAGTCATTATGGTTAATGTGTGTGGGTTACAGTATGTATACCTGTATTAGTCATTATGGTTAATGTGTGTGTGGGTACAGTATGTATACCTGGATTAGTCATTATAGTTAAGTGGTATGTACAGTATGTATACCGATAGTCATTATAGTTAATGTGTGTATGTACAGTATGTATACCTGTAGTAGTCATAATTAATGTGTGATGTGTACAGTAGTATACCTGTATTAGGTCATGGTTAATGTGTATGGTACAGTATGTATACCTGTTAGTCATTATGGTTAATGGTGTGTGTACAGTATGTATACCTGTATTAGTATATGGTTAATGTGTGGATGTACAGCTGTATACCTGCTATTAGTCATTATAGTTAATGGTGTATGTACAGTATGTATACCTGCATTAGTCATTATAGGTAATGTGTGTATGTACAGTATGTATCCTGTCATTAGTCATTATGGTTAATGTGTGTGTGTACAGTACGTACCTGTATAGTCATTATGGTTAATGTGTGTATGTACAGTATGTATACCTGCATTAGTCATTATGGTTTAATGTGTGTGGGTACAGTATGTATACCTGCATTAGTCATTTATGGTTAATGTGTGTGTGTACAGTATGTATACTGTATTAGTCATTATGGTTAATGTGTGTATGTACAGTATGTATACCTGCATTAGTCATTATGGTTAGTGTGTGTGTACAGTATGTATACCTGCATTAGTCATTATGGTTAATGTGTGTGTGTGTACAGTATGTATACCTGTATAAGTCATATAGTTATGTGTTTATGTACAGTATATATACCTGTATTAGTCATTAGGGTAGAGTGGTATGTACAGTATGTATACCTGTATTAGTCATTATGGTTAATGTGTGTGTAAAGTATGTATACCTGTATTGTCATTTGGTTAATGTGTGTATGTACAGTACGTAACCTGTAGTAGTCATTATGGTTAATTGTGTATGTACGTATGTTACCTGTATTAGTCATTATGGTAAGTGTGTGGTGTACAGTAGTATACCTGTATTAGCCATATGGTGATGTGTGTATGTACAGTATTGTATACCTGTATACTATTAGATATGGTTATGTGTGTGTGTACAGTATGACCTATACCTGTATTAGTTCATTATGTTAATGTGTGTATGTACAGTATGTATACCTGTATTAGTCATTATGGTAATGGTGTGTACAGTATGTATACCTGTATTGTCATTATGGTTAATGTGTGTATGTTACAGTAGTATACCCGTATTAGTCATTATGGAAAGTGTGTATGTACAGTTATGATACCTGTATTAGTCATTATGGTTAATGTGTGTGTGTACAGTATGTATACCTGTATTAGCCATTATGGTTAATGTGTGTATGTACAGTATGTATACCTGTATTAGCTATTATGGTTAATGTGTGTGTACAGTATGTATACCTGTATTAGTCATTATAGTTAATGTGTGTATGTACAGTATGTATACCTGTATTAGTCATTATGGTTAATGTTGTATGTGTAAGTATGTATACCTGTATTAGTCGTTATGGGTTAATGTAATGTACAGTATGTATACCTGTATTAGTCATTATGGTTAATGTGTATGTATGTTAGACCTGTATTCGTATTATGGTTAATGTGTTGTATGTTAGACCTGCTATTAGGTCCTTAGGTTAATGTGTGTATGTACAGTATGTATACCTGTATTAGTCATTATGGTTAATGTGTGTATGTACAGTATGTATACCTGCATTAGTCATTATAGTTAAATGTGTGTATGTACAGTATGTATACCTGTATTAGTCATTATAGTTAATGTGTGTGTGTACAGTATGTATACCTGTATTAGTCATTATGGTTAATGTGTGTATGTACAGTATGTATACCTGTATTAGTCATTATAGTTAATGTGTGTGTGTACAGTATGTATACCTGCATTAGTCATTATAGTTAATGTGTGTATGTATACCTGTATTAGTCATTATAGTTAATGTGTGTGTGTACAGTATGTATACCTGTATTAATCATTATGGTTAATGTGTGTATGTACAGTATGTATACCTGTATTAGTCATTATGGTTAATGTGTGTGGGTACAGTATGTATACCTGCATTAGTCATTATGGTTAATGTGTGTATGTACAGTATGTATACCTGCATTAGTCATTATAGTTAATGTGTGTATGTACAGTATGTATACCTGTATTAGTTATTATGGTTAATGTGTGTATGTACAGTATGTATACCTGCATTAGTCATTATGGTTAATGTGTGTGGGTACAGTATGTATACCTGTATTAGTCATTATGGTTAATGTGTGTATGTAAATATTACAAGTTACAGGGATATTAGGGATACGGCGATAGAAACCTGGTCCATACATAGTTATAATATAACAATGTTACAGGGATATTAGGGATACGGTCAGATAACCTGGTCCATACTAGTATAGTAAATATTACAATGTTACAGGATATTAGGGATACGGTCAGATAACCTGGTCCATACATAGTATAGTAAATATTACAATGTTACAGGGATATTAGGGAACGGACAGATAACCTGGTCCATACATAGTATAGTAATATTACAATGTTACAGGGATATAGGGATACGGTCAGATAACCTGGTCCATACATAGTATAGTAAATATTAACATGTTACAGGGATATTAGGGATACGGTCAGATAACCTGGTCCATACATAGTATAGTAAATAACAATGTTACAGGGATATTAGGGATACGGTCAGATAACCTGGTCATACATAGTATAGTAAATATACAATGTTAAGGGATATTAGGGATACGGTCAGATAACCTGGTCCATACATAGTATAGTAAATATTACAATGTTACAGGGATATTAGGGATACGGTCACGATAACCTGGTCCATACATAGTATAGTAAATATACAATGTTACAGGGATATTAGGGATACGGTCAGATAACCTGGTCTCATCATAGTATAGTAAATATTACAATGTTACAGGGATATTAGGGATATGGTCAGATAACCTGGTCCATACATAGTATAGTAAATATTACAATGTTACAGGGATATTAGGGATACGGTCAGATAACCTGGTCCATACATAGTATAGTAAATATTACAATGTTACAGGGATATTAGGGATACGGTCAGATAACTGGTCCATACATAGTATAGTAAATATACAATGTTACAGGGATATTAGGGATACGGTCAGATAACCTGGTCCATACATAGTATAGTAATATAACAATGTTACAGGATATTAGGGATACGGTCAGATAACCTGGTCCATACATAGTATAGTAAATATTACAATGTTACAGGGATATTAGGGATGGTCAGATAACCTGGTCCATACATAGTATAGTAAATATTACAATGTACAGGGATATTAGGATATCGTCAGATAACCTGGTCCAACATAGTATAGTAAATATTACAATGTTACAGGGATATTAGGGATATGGTCAGATAACCTGGTCCATACATAGTATAGTAAATATTACAATGTTACAGGATATAGGGATACGTCAGATAACCTGGTCCATACATAGTATAGTAAATATTACAATGTTACAGGGATATTAGGGATTACGGTCAGATAACCTGGTCCATACATAGTATAGTAAATATTACAATGTTACAGGGATATTAGGGATATGGTCAGATAACCTGGTCCATACATAGTATAGTAGTAAATATTACAATGTTACAGGATATTAGGGATACGGTCAGATAACCTGGTCCAACATAGTATAGTAAATATTACAATGCTACAGGGATATTAGGGATACGGTCAGATAACCTGGTCCATACATATTAGTAAATATTACAATGTTACAGGGATATAGGGATACGGTCAGATAACCTGGTCCATACATAGTATAGTAAATATTACAATGTTACAGGGAATTAGGGATACGGTCAGATAACCTGGTCCTTACATACATAGTATAGTAAATATACAATGTTACAGGGATATTAGGGATACGGTAGAGAACCTGGTCCATACATAGTATAGTAAATATTACAATGTTACAGGGATATTAGGGATACGGTCAGATAACCTGGTCCATACATAGTATAGTAAATATTACAATGTTACAGGGATATTAGGGATACGGTCAGATAACCTGGTCCATACATAGTATAGTAAATATACAATGTTACAGGGATATTAGGGATACGGTCAGATAACCTGGTCCATACATAGTATAGTAATATTACAATGTTACAGGGATATTAGGGATATGGTCAGATAACCTGGTCCATACATAGTATAGTAAATATTACAATGTTACAGGGATATTAGGGATACGGTCAGATAACCTGGTCCATACTAGTATAGTAAATATTAAATGTACAGGATATTAGGGATACGGTCAGAAACCTGGTCCATAATAGTATAGAAATATACAATGTTACAGGGATATTAGGATACGTCAGATAACCTGGTCCATACATAGTAAGTAAATATAACAATGTTACAGGATATTAGGGATACGGTCAGATAACCTGGTCCATACATAGTATAGTAAATATACAATGTTACAGGGATATTAGGGATACGGTCAGATAACCTGGTCCATACATATAGTATAGTAAATATTACAATGTTACAGGATATTAGGGATGGTCAGAATAACTGGTCCATACATAGTATAGTAAATCACTATGTATGGACCAGGTTATCTGACCGTATCCCTAATATCCCTGTATCATTGTAATATTTACTATACTATGTATGGACCAGGTTATCTGACCGTATCCCTAATATCCCTGTAGCATTGGAATATTTACTATACTATGTATGGACCAGGTTATCTGACTGTATCCCTAATTTCCCTATAGCATTGGAATATTTACTATACTATGTATGGACCAGGTTATCTGGCCATATCCCTAATATCCCTGTAACATTGTAATATTTACTATACTAAGTATGGACCAGGTTATCTGACCGTATTCCTAATATCCCTGTAACATTGTAATATTGACTATACTATGTATGGACCAGGTTATCTGACCATATCCCTAATATCCCTGTAACATTGTAATATTTACTATACTATGTATGGACCAGGTTATCTGACCATATCCCTAATATCCCTGTAACATTGTAATATTTACTATACTATGTATGGACCAGGTTATCTGACCATATCCCTAATATCCCTGTAACATTGTTATATTTACTATACTATGTATGGACCAGGTTATCTGACCGTATCCCTTATATCAATGTAACATTGTAATATTTACTATACTATGTATGGACCAGGTTATATATGGACAGATAACCTGGTCCTACATAGTAAGTAAAATATTACAATGTTACAGGGATATTAGGGATGGTCAGATAACTGGTCCATACACTAGTAAGTAAATATTACAATGTTACAGGGATATTGGGATACGGTCAGATAACCTGGTCCATACATAGTATAGTAAATATTACAATGTTACAGGGATATGGGATACGGTCAGAATAACCTGGTCCATACATAGTATAGTAAATATTACAATGTTACAGGGATATTAGGGATACGGTCAGATAACCTGGTCCAACATAGTATAGTAATATTACAATGTTACAGGGATATTAGGGATCGGTCAGATAACCTGGTCCATACATAGTATAGTAAATATTACAATGTTACAGGGATATTAGGATACGGTCAGATAACCTGGTCCATACATAGTATAGTAAATATTACAATGTTACAGGGATATTAGGATACGGTCAGATAACCTGGTCCAATATCATAGTAAATATTACAATGTTACAGGGATATTAGGGATACGGTCAGATAACCTGGTCCATACATAGTATAGTAAATATTACAATGTTACAGGGAATAGGGATACGGTCAGATAACCTGGTCCATACATAGTATAGTAAATATTACAATGTACGGATATTAGGGATACGGTCAGATAACCTGGTCCATACATAGTATAGTAAATATTACAATGTTACGGGATATTAGGGATAGGTCAGATAACCTGGTCCATACATAGTATAAGTAAATATTACAATGTTACAGGGATATTAGGGATACGGTCAGATAACCTGGTCCATACATAGTATAGTAATATTACAATGTTACAGGATATTAGGGATATGGTCAGATAACTGGTCCATAATAGTAGTAAATATACAATGTTACAGGGTATTAGGGATACGGTCAGATAACCTGGTCCATACATAGTATAGTAAATATTACAATGTTACAGGGATATTAGGGATATGGTCAGATAAACCGGTCCATACATAGTATAGAAATATTACAAAGTTACAGGGATATTAGGGATACGGTCAGATAACTGGTCCATACATAGTATAGTAAATATTACAATGTTACAGGGATATTAGGGATGGTCAGATAACCTGGTCCATACATAGTATAGTAAATATTACAATGTTACAGGGATATTAGGGATAGGTCAGATAACCTGGTCCATACATAGTATAGTAAATATTACAATGTTACAGGGATATTAGGGATGGTCAGATAACCTGGTCATACATAGTATAGTAAATATTACAATGTTAAGGGATATTAGGGATATGGTCAGATAACCTGGTCCATACATAGTATAGTAAATATTACAATGTTACAGGATATTAGGGATACGGTCGATAACCTGGTCCATACATAGTATGTAAATATACAATGTTACAGGATATTAGGGATATGGTCAGATAACCTGGTCCATACATAGTAAGTAAATATTACAATGTACAGGGATATTAGGATACGGTCAGATAACCTGGTCCATACATAGTATAGTAAATATTACAATGTTACAGGGATATTAGGGATATGGTCAGATAACCTGCAGTCATACATAGTATAGTAAATATTACAATGTTACAGGGATATTAGGGATAGGTCAGATAACCTGGTCCATACTAGTATAGTAAATATTACAAAGTTACAGGGATATTAGGGATACGGTCAGATAACCTGGTCCATACATAGTATAGTAAATATTACAATGTTAAAGGATATTAGGGATACGGTCAGATAACCTGGTCCATACATAGTATAGTAAATATACAATGTTACAGGGATATTAGGGTATAGGTCAGATAACCTGGTCCATACATAGTATAGTAAATATTACAAGTTACAGGGATATTAGGGATACGGTCAGATAACCTGGTCCATACATAGTATAGTAAATATTACATGTTACAGGGATATTAGGGATACGGTCAGATAACCTGGTCCATACATAGTATAGTAAATATTACAATGTTACGGGATATTAGGGATACGGTCAGTAACCTGGTCCATACATGTATAGTAATATTACAATGTACAGGGATATTAGGGATACGGTCAGATAACCTGGTCCATACATAGTATAGTAAATATTACAATGTTACAGGGATATTAGGGATATCGGTAGATAACCTGGTCCATACATAGTATAGTAAATATTACAATGTTACAGGGATATTAGGGATATGGTCAGATAACTGGTCCATACATAGTATAGTAAATATTACAATGTTACAGGGTATTAGGGATATCGGTCAGATAACCTGGTCCATACATAGTGTAGTAAATATTACATGTTACAGGGATATTAGGGTAGCACGGTGTGGCTCAGTGGCTAGCAATGATGCCTTGTTTGTTCGAATCACCCTTTGATATTCATCCTGTTGCGTTGGGATTCCTCGCGCACTCCTGGTTCCACCCACCAATTATAAAGTTTCCAGCTGAGTTACCTGGGATTAGATTGTTAAGCATCTTCAGGGAAAGGCTTTAGTGAATGTATATATATAATTGTAAAGCGCTACGGAGATCATGGCCTAAATCACAATAATAATAATTAAAAAATATGGTCAGATAACCTGGTGTAGCAAAATTACAATGCCTAAGAGGATGGAGGAGAACTTACCCGCTTATGGCTCCGGGGCAAAGTAGCCAAGGCTCTTGCACGGGAAATGGCTCCTTTCCCATCCATATCTGCCACCTGATAGTCTTAGAACAAGTTCGAAGGGATCCATGGTCTCTATTGGGTTCCTGTTTCCTGTGCAGTTTGGTAGACATCTGTCTACGGTTAGGGGACATTTCTGCAGTAGGTAAGGGTGCTGCTGTCTTGCCTAAATAGGAACGGGAAATAGAGTTTGTGGTTTTCGCTGCAGAACATGGCAAATCACTTTGTTCTACCAGTAAAGTATTCTGTTTCATTTAACCTCTTCCTACCTGAAATAGCCCCAATGGCTTTACGATTTTTTCAGCAGATAATTTCAACTCCTTAACAGAAAATAAGGGACTTTCCATTTTTGTTTTTTCTTTCTGCTAAACAATGGATGCTGGATGTAGGTAGTGGTTGCCTGCAGGGGTGTGGTTACTCATCCTAGTCATAGGGAACAGAAACTAACCGGTAAATGACCTCATAAAACTAAACCTTATAGAATGTGCTTGATGGTTAAAAGACCATAAACATGCTAAACACTCCCATAATCTATAATTCTATAGGAAGTTGGAGCAACTATTCCTATCCTGTTTTGCTTGGAAGCGTTGCATGTACTAGCATGGTGATACCTCACTTACCATCAGATGGCAGCACAAAGGGTCAATCTATCCACAATACGTATGTAACGTAGAGATCCTTTGCACCTGAACGGCTGTTCGCCACATCTTACCGGTTGGCCGGACGAAGGACGTTGTCATGGCAAAAGTAGTCACGGCCAAAATACGCAGCAACCAAGGCACAGCTGGACTGGCTTTCTGTGTGTAACCTGTATGCTTTTAAGGTTTGACATGCCCTTTCAGCTCATGCATTATAACTACATTGAAACCTATGCAACCTGCTTATATTTAACGGGACATTTACAGCTCTGATCTCTGACCACAGGGCTGGGGGGGTAAGTGCTCTTGGGAACACAATAAATGTTTTTGCCTGACATGTTCTGTCTGGGGCTCTTCTACATTTCCATATATGGTTAAATTTTTGCCCACTAGAGATGAAGTGGAGTGGAATTACAATCTGTTTTCAGATAATAGGTGCAAACCCAGCATCAAGGTCAGACAAAACCCCACCAAAACCGCTTGGTAAGACCCTTCAACTCATAAGATAAGTAAGCCCGCTTGCTAACTGTCACAAGGTCCTCAAGGTGTGAAAAGGTGGCACAGCAAATTTCTGCACTCCCTGATGAGGGTCAATGTTGAGGTGAGGTTATTCCTACAGTGTGCGCTACTCTGCCAACCAAATTACTGTTTGTTCTTCTTGTCTTTTATTCTTCATATTTTTTGTACCATATGTCAAATCCCCTCTTGATTAGATTACCTGTGAGCAGACCTAATAGCGGATATCTCCCTCTTGTTTGATTTACCTTGAGCAACTAATAAGCGCTGATTATCTCCATCTTGACCGGATTCACCGTTGTAGACTATCAGAGCTGATTATCTCCCTCTTGAATGATTCACCTGTGTGAGACTAGTCAGGCTGATTATCTCCCCTTGAATGTTCACCTGTGAGACAACCTAATCAGAGCTGATATCTCCTCTTGTTTGTATTTACCTGTGAGCAGACCTAATAAGCCACTGATTATCTCCCTCTGACCAGATTCACCTGTGTGTAGACCTAATCAGAGCTGATTATCTCCCTTTGAATGGATTCACCTGGGAGCAGGCCTAAGTCAGCGCTGATTATCTCCCTCTTGATTGGATTCACCTGTGAGGCAACCTAATCAGTGCTTGATTCCTCCCTCTTGACTGGATTCACCTGGGTGTAGACCTAATCAGTTCTGATTATCTGACTATTGATTGGATTCACCTGTGTGTAGACCTAATCAGTTCGATTATCTGACTATTGATTGGATTCACCTATGACCAGACCTAATCAGTACTGATTATCTTCCTCTTGATTGGATTCACCTGTGTGTAGACCTTATCAGTTCTGATTATCTGCCTCTTGATTTGATTCACCTGTGTGTAGACCTAACAGTCTGATTATCTGACATGATTTGATTCACCTGTGTGTAGACCTAATCAGTTCTGATTATCTGACTATTGATTTGATCACCTGGGAGCGTGCTATAGCCTGATTATCTCCCTCTTGATTGGGATTCACCTCGTGAGCAGACCTAATCAGTGCTGATTATCTCTCCTTGAATGATTACCTGGTGTGTAGACCTAATCAGTTCTGATTATCTGACTATTGATTGGATTCACCTGTGTGTAACCTATCAGTTGTGATTATCTGACTATTGAATTGGATTCACACTATGACCAGACCTAATCAGTATGATTATCTTCCTCTGATTGGATTACACCTGGTTGTAGACCTAATCAGTTCTGATTGATCTGACTCTTGATTTGATCAAGCTGTGTGTAGACCTAATCAGTTCTGATTATCTGCCTCTTGATTTGTGATCACCTGTGTGATAGACTAATCAGTTCTGATTATCTGCTCTTGTTGATCTCACTGTGTGTAGACCTAATCAGTTCTGATTATCTGAACTATTAATTTGTAACCTGTGTGTAGACTAATCAGTTCTGATATTGACTTTGATTTGATTCACTGGTGTAGACCTAATCAGTTCTGATTATCTGACTATTGATTGGATTCACCTATAGCACAGCAAGGAGCAAGGAGGAGGCATATACATGCCATTAAGGGATCGGTTCGGTAAGTAAGTTTGCAAAAAAGCATCTTAAAAGGTACAAAGTACAAATTCGGTTGGGATGGGGGGGTTCCTTTGCTATATAGTTTTTGTTAAAAGGGTATAGAGACCTTTAAAAAATAAATCAACTTATATATCAAGGCCTAACTAGCGTCTTCCTTCCTTGTTCTTTACAGTATGTGCTGGGGTTGTGCTATGAATTTGTTGGAGGGTAGGTCCCCTGGAGCAGTTGAACACCCAGGTAGCTGCTCCCCTGATGAGAACTTTAAACCTGCAGGCCAGCCTGACAAGGTCGCATCAGCCCATAGATTCCTCTCTCCTCTTGGTCCCTCCGATAGAGCGCCTGTTCTGGGCATTACAATTTATGGGCCCGTGATCTTCTAAAAAGACCGAAAATTGATGACTTGGTTGGCTATGTTCAAATTCCGGAAAGGAGGCCTATAAATGAAACGGTAGATTATCTCTTTATGTTAAAATATTAGAGGTTTTTGCCTACCATATTTTTGATAAATCTTACCCTCTCCACATAAATTCTATTCTAATGATTTCTTTACTATTCCGTCTCGATCTCCATCGACCCCTTTCATTATACAATCTCTGGATGAGAAGTTTCTGGTTCCCCTGGGTACCTGTACCTGGCATAAGTAGGAATCTATCATTTTTACTTTACGTTTATGCAAACTTTTAATTTTTCATATCTATTTAGCCCATCCAGTTCTCTGTAAAATACATTTGTTGGCAGAATAGCGGAAATCCCCATGATGGGTTTTATTATTTTTCTATATTTCATATTTCTGTTACTGTCTATGGCTGTTTAGATGGGAGTGAATGTCACACTGCTAACACAATATACAATGTCATTAGCAAGGGGGGGGGTGACAAGGGGTTGCTAACTTTTCTTTCTCTGTTCCTGTGTTACTGGACAGAAACGCGTGTTGTGGTTTATTTAATGTGATCTGATAGGCCTGGTCTGTTTTAAAAAAAAAAAGGTGTCCAGTAATGAGACGTGTTAATTAAAAAGATAGGGAAAAAGGACCAGAAAAAAAGGAATGTCCCTTGTGGTCCGTTTTGATTCAATCTAGTGTGACTGAATGAGGCCTAGCGGTAGTTATTGCCAGGGTCAGCTAGAGGTAACAACATGGCTGTAGTGTGAATGTTGGATAACGTATAAGACCTGCGGATCGCAGCTCTGACACGCTCAATGGTTTTATGGACACAAGTAGAAAGGTCACTTCTACTCAGTTAAACTGTAGGCTAAAGCTTAGAATGATTAATTATGATGATTTCCCGCACTCCTCTTCTTATATAGGTGCTGCTCTCTTTACTGAACCGTCCACCCCTGCGAGTTCTTATTCGTCTATAAGTTTTACACTTGGTTGAGAACGCAAATTGACCTTCTTGCTTTTTAGTGTTTTTAGTGTGACATGCTGCACACGTTTCGGGGAGTTGTGCACCTTCCTCAGATGCACTCCTGAGGAAGGGGACACTCCCGAACGTTGTAGGCAACATGTCACCTAAAAAACACTAAAAAGCCAGAAGGTCAATAGTGTGAGTTCTCAACCAAGTGTAACTTATAAGATAAAGCTGAGAATGTATTTTTTTAGTTAATGGTGCTCCGGATGTTAGACTTTAATTATACTTCATCTTGTAATGGAAAAAGAAAATGGACTTTTAAAATGTGAACAGACTTTTCGATGTTACATTTCCCAGGCAAGGTACTGTAGGAAATCCTATTTTACCTACCTTGGTAGTTATAGGAGCATGTACAAGCGGTTAGTGTTAATTTCCGCTCGCACAAAGGCTTGACTTCATTTTAGTGTGCAAGCGGCGTGAGCGTTTTTTTTAGGATAGCGGATGGAAGTTGCGCCTGTGGTATTGTAACAAAGGGAACTTGACAAGCTCACTGTTAATGTTTAGCGGCTTAACGAGGGAGGAAGGAGGAGGAGGAACAGGTTACAAGCCTTCCCTGTTTGCATTTGGCACAAGGATTGGTTCCAAATATCTTTGGATGATTAGCCTGGACGAAAACGCCGTTAGGCACACACTTAGGAACATTGGCTTAGTAGAGCGGAAAATAAAACATTGATGAAGTGGATAAAGAAAATTTTTAAGCTGCAGTAGGTGAGAGGGCGCTGGGAGGGCAGAGTAACCCCCAAAAAATGAGACCGTTCAGCTTTACAGTTGGTTATAACAACTAATGTATTGCCAATGGGAAACTATGATTTGAGATGGTTGATTTGTGAATTACCTACACAAACAAACCCCCCCTTCCACAAAAAAGAGAGGACATTGGTCCAAGCCAATCATTGTGGTGTTGTAGGCTACTATGAATGTTTTCACATGCTCTGTCTTTCTGTGGCCAAAACACAGGAAACCAGTTGCCCATCGCAAGGCACGCCTAGTACAGTGGGAATCTGGTGATAAAATAAGTAACTGCACTATATATCCCTAATATCCTGTTGACATTGTAATATTTACTATACAGTATGGACCAGGTTATCTGACCCTATCCCTAATATCCCTGTAACATTGTAATATTACTATACTATGTATGGACCAGGTTATCTGACCGTATCCCTAATATCCCTTGTATAACATTGATTACTATTTACTATTACTATGTATGGACCAGGTATCTGACCGTATCCCTAATATCCCTTAACATTGTAATATTTACTATACTATGTATGGACCAGGTTATCTGACCGTTTACCCTAATATCCCGTAACATGTAATTAATTTACTATACTATGTATGGACCAGGTTATCTGACCGTATCCCTAATATCCCTGTAACATTGTTATATTACTTACTTCATGTATGGACCAGGTTATCTGACCGTATCCCTAATATCCCTGTAACATTGTTATATACTTAACTATGTATGGACCAGGTATCTGACCGTATCCCTAATTCCCTGTAACATTGTAATATTTACTATACTATGTAGGGACCAGGTTATTCTGACGTATCCCTAATATCCCTGCATTGTAATTGTAATACTATTCTATACTATGTATGGACCCAGGTTATCTGACCGTATCCCTAATATCCCTGGAACATTGTAATATTATATACTATGAATGGACCAGGTTATCTGACCATATCCCTAAATCACTGTAACATTGAATATTTACATACTATGTATGGACCGGTATATGACCGTATTCCCTAATATCCCTGTAACATTGTAATATTTACTATACTATGTATGGACCAGGTTATATGACCATACCCCTAATATCCCTGTAACATTGTAATATTTACTATACTATGTATGGACCAGGTTTATCTGACCATATCCCTAATATCCCTGTAACATTGTAATATTTACTATACTATGTATGGACAGGTTATCTGACCATATCCCTAATATCCCTGTACATTGTAATATTTACTATACTATGTATGGACCAGGTTATCTGACCGTATCCCTAATATCCCTGTAACATTGTTATATTTACTATACTATGTATGGACCAGGTTATCTGACCGTATCCCTAATATCCCTGTAACATTGTTAATTTACTATACTATGTATGGACAGGTTATCTGACCGATCCCTAATATCCCTGTAACAATGTTATATTTACTATACTATGTCTGGACCAGGTTATCTGACCGTATCCCTAAATCCCTGTAGCATTGAAATTTACTATACTATGTATGGACCAGGTTATCTGACGTATCCTAATATCCTGTAACATTGTAATATTTACACTAACTATGTATGGACCAGGTATTGACCATATCCTATATATCCTGTAACATTGTAATATTTACTATACTATGTATGGACCAGGTTATCTGACCGTATCCCTAATATCCCTGTAACATTGTTATATTACTATACTATGTATGGACCAGGTTATCTGACCGTACCCTAATATCCCTGTAACATTGTAATATTTACTATAATATGTATGGAACAAGTTATCTGACCGTATCCCTAATACCCAGTAACATTGTAATATTTACTATACTATGTATGGACCCGGTTATCTGACCGTATCCCTAATATCCCTGTAACATTGTATATTTACTATACTAGTATGGACCAGGTTTATCTGACCGTATCCCTAATATCCCTTCCCTGTAACATTGTAATATTTACTATACTATGTATGGACAGGTTATCTGACCGTATCCTAATATCCTGTAACATTGTAATATTTACTATACTATGTATGGACCAGGTTATCTGTCCGTATCCCTAATTCCCTGTAACATTGTAATATTTTACTAATATGTATGGACCAGGTTATTGACCGTTATCCCTAATATCCCTGTAACATTGTAATATTTACTATACTATGTATGGACCAGGTTATCTGACCGTATCCCTAATTCCTGTAAACATTGTTATATTTACTATACTATGTATGGACCAGGTTATCGACACGTATCCCTAATACCCTGTAACATTGTAATATTTACTATACTATGTAGGACCAGGTTATCTGACCTATCCCTAATATCCCTGTAACATGTAATATTACTATACTATGTATGGACCAGGTTATCTGTCCCTAATCCCTAATATCCCTGTAACATTGTAATATTACTATACTTGTAGGACCAGGTTATCTGACCGTATCCCTAATATCCCTGTAATGTAATATTTACTATATAGTATGGACCAGGTTATCTGACCGTATCCCTATATCCCTGTAACATTGTAATATTTACTATACTATGTATGGACCAGGTTATCTGACCGTATCCCTAATATCCACAGGTGTAACATTGTAATATTTACTATACTATGTATGGACCAGGTTATCTGACCACTATCCCTAATATCCCTGTAACATTGTAATATTTACTATACTATGTGGACCAGGTTATTGACCATATCCCTAATATCCCTGTAACATTGTAATATTTACTATACTATGTATGGACCAGGTTATCTGACGTATCCCTAATATCCCTGTAACATTGTACATTTATATATTATGACCAGTTATCTGCGATCCCTAATATCTGTAACATTGTAATATTTACTACACTATGTATGGACCAGGTTATCTGACCGTATCCCTAATATCCCTGTAACATTGTAATATTTACTATACATGTATGGACCAGGTTATCTGACTATCCCTAATATCCCTGTAACATTGTAATATTTACTATACTATGTATGGACCAGGTTATCTGACATATCCCTAATATCCCTGTAACATTGTATATTTACTATACTATGTATGGACCAGGTTATTCTGACCGTATCCCTAATATCCCTGTAGCATTGAATATTTACTATACTATGTATGGACCAGGTTATCTGACGTATCCCTAATATCCCTGTAGTAGCATTGGAATATTTACTATACTATGTATGGACCAGGTTATCTGACCGTATCCCTAATATCCCTGTTAGCATGAATATTACTATACTATGTATGGACCAGGTTATCTGACCGTATCCCTAATATCCCGTTAACATTGTAATATTTACTATACTATGTATGGACCAGGTATCTGACCTATCCCTAATATCCCTGTAACATTGTTATATTTACATATATGTATGGACCAGGTTATCTGACCGTATCCCTAATATCCCTGTAACATTGTAATATTTACTATACTATGTATGGACCAGGTTATCTGACCATATCCCTAAATCCCTGTTGAACATTGTTATATTTACTATCATAGTATGGACCAGGTTATCTGACCGTATCCCTAATATCCCTGTTGAACATTGTAATATTTACTATACTATGTATGGACCAGGTTATCTGACCGTATCCTAATATCCCTGTAACATTGTAATATGTATATACTATGTATGGACCAGGTTATCTGACCGTATCCCTAATATCCTGTAACATGGAATATTTACTATACTATGTATGGACCAGGTTATTGACCGTATCCCTAATATCCCGTGAACATGTTGTAATATTTACTATACTATGTATGGACCAGGTTATCTGACCGTTACCCTAATATCCCTGTGAACATTGTAAATATTACTAACTATGTATGGACCAGGTGTATCTGACCGTATCCCAATATCCCTGTAACATTGTAATATTTACTATACTATGTAGGACCAGGTTATCTGACCGTATCCCTAATATCCCTGTAACATTGTAATATTTACTATACTATGTATGGACCAGGTTATCTGACCGTATCCCTAATATCCCTGTAACATTGGAATATTTACTATACTATGTATGGCCAGGTTATCTGACCGTATCCCTAATATCCCTGTAACATTGGAATATTTACTATATATGTATGGACCAGGTTATCTGACCGTATCCCTAATATCCCTGTAGCATTGTAATATTTACTATACTATGTATGGACCAGGTTATCTGACAATATCCCTAATCTCCTGTAAAATTGTAATATTACTATAATGTATGGACCAGGTATCTGACCGTTATCCCTAATACGTAGCATGTAATATTTATAATACTTGTATGGACCAGGTTATCTGACCAATCCCTAATATCCCTGTAACATTGTATATTTACTATACTATGTATGGACCAGGTATCTGATCCCTATCCCTAATATCCCTGTAACATTGTAATATTTACTATACTATGTATGGACCAGGTTTATCTGACTGTATCCCTATCCCTTAACATTGAATATTACTATACTATGTATGGACCAGGTTATCTGACCATATCCCAAATCCCTGTAACATTGTATTATTTACTATACTATGTATGGACCAGTTATCTGACCGTATCCCTAATATCCCTAACATTGATATATTGCTATACTATGTATGGACCAGGTTATCGGACCGTATCCCTAATATCCCTGTAACATTGTAATATTTATATATACTATGTATGGACCAGGTTATCGACCGTATCCCTAATATCCCTGTAACATTGAATATTTACTATACTATGTATGGACCAGGTTATCTGACCATATCCTAAATATCCTTGTAGCATTGGATATTTACTATATATGTATGGACCAGGTTATCTGACCATATCCCTAATATCCCTGTAACATTGTAATATTACTATACTATGTATGGACCAGGTTATCTGACCGTATCCCTAATATCCTGTACATTGTTATATTACTATACTATGTATGGACCAGGTTATCTGACCGTATCCCTAATATCCCTGTAGCATTGGAATTATTACTATACTATGTATGGACCAGGTTATCTACTGTATCCTAATTTCCCTATAGACATTGGATATTTACTATACTATGTATGGACCAGGTTATCTGGCCTATCCCTAATATCCCGTAACATTGTAATATTTTACTATACTAAGTATGGACCAGGTTATCTGACCGTATTCCTAATATCCTGTAACATTGTAAATATTGTCTATACTATGTATGGACCAGGTTATCTGACCATATCCTTAAATCCCTGTAACATTGTAATATTTACTATACTATGTATGGACCAGGTTATCTGACCCATATCCCTAATATCCCTGTAACATTGTAATATTTACTATAAGATGTATGGACCAGGGTTATATGACCGTATCCCTATATCAATGTAACATGTAATATTTACTTATACTATGTATGGACCAGGTTATTTGACCGATATCCCTCCCCGAATATCCCTGTAGCATTGCTTAATATTTACTATACTATGTATGGACCAGGTTATCTGACCGTATCCCTAATATCCCTGTAACATTGTAATATTTACTATACTATGTATGGACCAGGTTATCTGACCGTATCCTAATATCCCTGTAGCATTGTAATATTTAATATACTGTGTATGGACCAGGTTAACTGATCACTAATATCTCTGCTGGATTAGGTCAGTAAATGGGTCTACTTAACCTTTATATAACATAACACCTATGAAATAACAATGGTTCCCAGCTCTATACTCCTAACTGAAAGGAGTAGATTTTACTCCTAGTCCTCTGTGTCGTGTTTTGAGTTATCGTTTCGTATGTTGCACCTTAGCTCCCCCACAACTTTGTGTCTGTGAGCATCTTGGCAAAAGAAAGACATTTGCAGAACCTGAAAAAGCAGCTACTACAAAACTGGAAAATTTAAATGAATTAGATTTTTCCCCACGAACTTCCCCTTTAATGAAGAGGGTGTGAGCTAAGATGTGGCAGTACTGAAACCTGTCCTCTGAGTCTGCATTCAGTCTTGTGTAAGGATGGATTCTGTTATATGAGGTTACTGACTCAGGTCGCCTCATAATAGTGATTTCTCTGCTCATACATAAAAGTCTGTTACACTGCCACCACACCTGTGAGAGATGTGGTTTATACTGGATCTAAAACCCAATATTACCTGCTTAATTATTATCTGGAACTACATGAGGTGGGGTGGGGTCCCCATGTCCACAGAGTTTTGAATAAATTGGGGCTAATCAGAATCATGCACAAGGGTTCTGATTGTAGTAGCCTTCAGCCCTTTATTTGATCTCTTAAAGTGGCTTATGTACCGAGAGTTGCAAAAGGAATTAATCTTCAGCAGCAAATCAGATTTTCTACTGGTCTACTACAGTAAGCTGACCACTGATGATTAATAGCACATGCAAATATTTGCACCTTTTGGAACATTGACCCTTTAGAGTTTTAACTCAAATATCCACACGAGCAAGAGATACAAAAATGTCATTCTCTCTAAAGCATTGCAAAAAATGAATCAAAATTATTAGAACAAGTACTGAGGTTGTGAGCAACAGGACTTGTTAGCATAGCTTGCTAGGTAACAATCAAATCAATGTTTTATTTACAGCTTGCCCGTCCAGATCAAACTCTTTGGCTGAATCACATGGCAAAGGGCAAACAGAGGTTGGTTTTAAGATTTGTTAGTGCACCTAAACTTAGAAGGGACCACGTGCACCTAAACTTAGAAGGACCGCATGCACCTAGACTTAGAAGGACCGTGTGGTACCTAGAAGGACATGCAATATATTGACTTAGAAGGATCAGACACACCTAGCCTTTGAAGGACCATGTGCCACCAGCCTTAGAAGGACCACACACATCTAGCCTTAGAAGGAAAGCGCTCACCTAGTCTTAGAGGACCACCTGCACCTAGCCTTAGAAGGACCACGTGCACCTAGACTTAGAAGGACCGCATGCACCTAGACTTAGAAGGACCGTGTGTACCTAGAAGGACAAGCAATATATTGATTTAGAAGGATCAGACACACCTAGCCTTAGAAGGACCACGTGCACCTAGACTTAGATGGACCACGTCACCTAGACTTAGAAGGAAAGCGCTCACCTAGGGGCATATTTATAAAGGATTGTCTTTTTCGCCAAATAATTAGCGCAGCACATCGCAGCGAAAATAGCGCCATTTGGGGCTTCGTTTCGCCTTATTTATAAAAAAGCGAAAAAAACCACACTTCGCGGCTGAAAAAGGCGAACGGGCGCGATAAAGAGTGAAAAGTATCGCAGCGAAAACTTAACGCATCTAAGAAGACTGCATTGCGAAAACCATTCGAAACCAGAAAAGCCCACTAGAAAATGATGTCAAGTTCAAAATGGCCACCTCACATTTACCAAGAAGTCAGCCATGTCTTATTTAGTCAGTCTTCTTAGAATTTCTCAATTGGAATACAATTTTATTTTGCACTGCACATTCGCCCTTCTAATGCGCGATCGCTTTTCCAAGGCATATTCCATTATAATGCGCGGTTGCCTTTCTAATGTGCGTTCGCCTTTCTAATGCGCGATCGCCTTTCCAAGGCATATTCCATTATAATGCGCGGTCGCCTTTCTAATGTGCGTTTGCCCTTCTAATACGCGTTCGCTTTTCCAAGGCATATTACATTCTAATGCGCGATCGCCTTTCTAATGTCGGTTTTCCAAGGCATATTACATTCTAATGCGCGATCGCCCTTCTAATGCGCGTTCGCTTTTTCAAGACACATTACCCATTAGAATGCCTTTTCGCTCAAACAATGACTTTTCACCACCTTCAGGGTCGCGCTTATCTTTCGCTCTTTTTAACGCAAAAACCACCTTTCGCTCTTTTATAAATCGCGTAATGCCTTTTCGCTCCCTTTTTGCTAAAATTACCATTGCGAAGTAAGGCGAAAAGGGTTTTAGCGATAGCTCGCGGAAACGGTTTCGCCATTCGTTAACGCTACCTTTATGGCGAAAACGCTACCTTTATGGCGAAAACCCATGCGAAAAGCGAATGCGAAAACATTTCGCTACTTTTCGCTCTTTTGTAAATATGCCCCCTAGTCTTAGAAGGACCACCAGCACCTAGCCTGATAAGGACCACGTGCACCTAGACTTAGAAGGATCGCATGCACCTAGACTTAGTGGGACCGTGAGCTGGTGTCTTTAAAATGAAATGTATTGAAATTACCTGCATTACAGTAACTGTAAACAATTATTTTACTTTCCATCCTAGGAGATCATTGGTTATAATAAAACAAGATAACGAATCATTTGGTTTTGAAATTCAGGTGAGTGAACTGGCATTAAACTGTGAAATAATAAGTATAGCCTTCATAAAATAAATAACTTGTAAATAAAAAATTATATTTTTATAACAGAGTTTGTTGAATTTTAGACCTATAAGTTGCAACATCAAAATGTCCAAACCTGTGAGATGTGTACATACGTCTGTAAGGTGCATGAAGACAGCCCCTCCGATCGGGCTGGACTGAAAACGGGTCAGTCTTTATTTTTAACACTTTATTACTCTTAAAGGGCAGGTCCACCCCCACAGAAAAAAATATTTATAGCACTAGGACCCTAGGATTGCAATACTTTTTTTTTGCCTCCATAAACTGTAATTTGCCACTTAAGACAGAGTGGAGTAGACTTGAAGCCGAAAAGGACAATTAACTCTGTGAGTATCTACACCAGTTCTATTTGAGATTGCAATACTTTCACACTTCTAAAGGCTCACTCGTCTTCTAGCAGCCTTACAAGATAAAAAAGCTGCAAAGTAGGTAGCGGGGGAGCAGCCATAAGTCATGGGATCGAGATTGGGGCAATAAAAATGTTCCTATCTCCCCATAAGGCCCAAAATTGTCCGTACGATATTGCAATATCGTGCGACCAGAGATCGTATCGTGTATGGGCCCCTTGATTGTGGTAGACCTGCCTTTTAATTCTAATTTTATATGTTTTTCAGACTGTGACGCACTTTTCTGCAAATGCAAATTTCTGTTGTTGCACATCTGTATTCTCAATGCTGAAGCCTTTTGTAATTTATAGCATTTTATACAGTTTACAGGTGATAACGGAATAGAATTTAGATATAATCAGTGCAGAGTAAAGGAACACGACATTAACTGCATTCAAATTGTTTTAAAAAAATGTTGTGAAATGTGGTAAAAATTTTAATTAGGTTTCTAGAAATGTTCACCATTAAATATATGTAACCCTACCTAATACAAGTCTATGTTCCAGGTGACATGTTAATAGATATCAATGGGATCTGTACGGAAGGCTTTAACCATCAGCAGACGGTTGATCTAATCAAGGCATCAGGAAATCATCTTAGGTACAACTTGCTTAATATATATATTGAAATATTATTCAAATCGAAACCAGTGTTACATTATTATCCAATCCAAAACCTGTGTTACATTATTATCCAATCAGAAACCTGTGTTACATTATTATCCAATCCAAAACCTGTATTGCATTATTATCCATTATCCAATCAGAAACATGTGTTACATTATTATCCAATCAAAAACCTGTGATACATTATTATCCAATCCAAAACCTGTTACATTTTTATCCAATCCAAAACCTGTTTTACATTATTATCCAATCAGAAACATGTGTTACATTTTTATCCAATCCGAAACCTGTTACTGTACAAAGGTCCTACTTTCTACAAAACATTTTATATCTTTATTTGTATATTCAAATTGAATATCACACACTATAATTAGTGCTTCCTTCTGTTTATTTATAGTTATGTAGGTATTGTCATGTGATCCCTTAATGTCCTTGTGTGTATTTTAATGTATTGTAAGAATGTACAGCAAGTAGCACAATATTGATTTACATACTGTCCTGACCATCCATAATAATGGACAAACATGTCCAATGGGCCCTGGTCTTGGAAGTATGAATTTTTCTCTGCGCCTTGCTCTTTCAAAGGTTTTGATCAGCTGTGTTAAGGCGATTGATAGAATATACACAAAGCCACTGTCACTACTGTTCTTCAGAAATGGCTGCAGTGCTGTGTTTTAGGGTTAAAGTCACGCTAATACTGACCCAAAATACCGATCCAAACATCGTGAGTATCAGAAGAGACACCTGTGCAGCCACCGCAAGCCTATTTACCAGAGGCTGTGCGCCTCCTTTAGGCTGAGGCTACACCGCAATGTTGCGCAATCGGTGTGCATTCGATTGCGCAAAAAAAAGGGGCCACCTCAATTAGCCACATTAGTGTCCACTTTAAAAAGCACAATCGGATCGTAATCGCGGTTAAAAGGACTTGTGTGGCCTAGACCTAAGTGTAAGTATTTAACGCCAGCTGATAGCAATCAATAAACACTTACGCAAGGGTGAGATTCACCCAGGGCCCCACGCGCTTTGGTCAAATCTCCTAGAAGAGACTTACTAGAAGCTAGGGGAATCTCACTGGTAGGGTCCATATACTGATGTTCAAACTGTCAATTTATGTGTGCGACTTTTGTGCCTTGTCGCGCGTTGTGCTGCGTTTGCGCATGCGTTTTTGTAATCTAATATTATAAAACACATGCTATTGCGTAAAAAAATGGTGCACGCAAAGCACAAACACGCGCACATCAGAAATTGCAGGAATTTTCGTGTTCCCGCAATTTCCATGTTAACAAAAATGGCATGCGCAAAACGCGTTAGTGTGGCCTAGCCCTTACTTGTAATGAGAGATTATAATAAATTTCCCCTTTAACAGATACAACATAGTGAAAAGCTGCGGGGAGGATAATGAAGTGAACCTTACTAAGTGGTCTTAGTACAGCCCTGTGTAATGTATTTCTCAATAGTGTACCTATTTAAAGGAGAATGTTGGAGGGTAGGTACTTATAGAAACAACATAGTAAAGAGCTGCAGGGGGAGGATAATGAAGTGAACCTGATCTTAGCACAGCCCTGTGTAATGTATTTCTCAATAGTGTACCTATTTAAAGGGGAATGTTGGAGGGTAGGTACTTATAGAAACATTATAGTACAGAACTGCAGGGGGAGGATAATGAAGTGAACCTGATCTTGCCCAGCTCTGTGTAATGTATTTCTCAATAGTGTCCCTATTTAAAGGGAAATATTGGAGGATAGGTACTTATAGAAACAACATAGTACAGAGCTGCAGGGGGAGGATAATGAAGTGAACCTGATCGTAGTACAGCCCTGTGTAATGTATTTCTCATTAGTGTCCCTATTTAAAGGGGAATGTTGAAGGGTAGTTACTTATAGAAACATTATAGTACAGAACTGCAGGGGGAGGATAATGAAGTGAACCTGATCGTAGCACAGCCCTGTGTAATGTATTTCTCAATAGTGTACCTATTTAAAGGAGAATGTTGGAGGGTAGGTACTTATAGAAACAGTATAGTACAGAGAACTGCAGGGGGAGGATAATGAAGTGAACCTGATCGTAGCACAGCCCTGTGTAATGTATTTCTCATTAGTGTACCTATTTAAAGGGGAATGTTGGAGGGTAGGTACTTATAGTAACAACATAGTACAGAGCTGCAGGGGGAGGATAATGAAGTGAACCTGATCGTAGTACAGCCCTGTGCAATGCATTTCTCAATAGTGTCCCTATTTAAAGGGGAATGTTGGAGGGTAGGTACTTATAGAAACATTATAGTACAGAACTGCAGGGGGAGGATAATGAAGTGAACCTGATCGTAGCACAGCCCTGTGTAATGTATTTCTCATTAGTGTACCTATTTAAAGGGGAATGTTGGAGGGTAGGTACTTATAGAAACAACATAGTACAGAGCTGCAGGGGGAGGATAATGAAGTGAACCTGATCGTAGCACAGCCCTGTGTAATGTATTTCTCATTAGTGTACCTATTTAAAGGGGAATGTTGGAGGGTAGGTACTTATAGAAACATTATAGTACAGAACTGCAGGGGGAGGATAATGAAGTGAACCTGATCGTAGCACAGCCCTGTGTAATGTATTTCTCATTAGTGTACCTATTTAAAGGGGAATGTAGGAGGGTAGGTACATATAGAAACAACATAGTAAAGAGCTGCAGGGGGAGGATAATGAAGTGAACCTGATCGTAGCACAGCCCTGTGTAATACATGTCTCAATAGTGTCCCTATTTAAAGGGGAATGTTGGCGAAATTCTTGCTGCGTCTAATCTATTTTTAATTCGGTTTTAGCCAAAAATGGTCTTTACTATACAGTATATATTTACACAATATAAACAACTAATAAATATAAATAGAACCCTAATTTGTAACATTTTTTTTTCAAAAAACATTTATCCTTATAATCTCCAAGAATATGGATATTTACATAATATTTACATGATTTAATGCATCTCACTAATTGTGCAATGATGATATTAGAGATCCCCCCCCCCTTTTTATTTCTATAAAACAAGGGAAGTAAATTTGCATTCTCCTTCTGCTTCTATATTCCCAACAGAATACAAACAGTCAATGGAACAAAAATCAGAAGGTCTGAACTAGAGGCCAAGCTGCTCTACTTAAAGGTGAGTTTTATGGGTTTAACTGCCCCCCCATACAATAAGAGGGTGATACACCATCTCCCAATGCATTAAAGCTACAGAACATATCATCCAACTTCCCCCTAATACTTATAGAAACAACATAATGCAGAGCTGCAGGGGGAAGGATAATGAAGTGAACCTGATCTTATCACAGCCCTGTGCAAAGCATTTCTCAATAGCGTTCCTATTTAAAGGTAAAACGTTGAAGGATATGACAGCAGCCCTCATTGCATTGCAGTCCAACATTTAAAAGTCACACAGGAGATGCTGACATTGCTTTATTGGACTCACTGTGGTTTCAAACATTGTTAAAGAGGAACAGCAACCACAAAAATACATCTAAAGCTACACTAACTCTTTTTACATCAGTTAACATGGCTATAAGATGATTAATAGCAAAACCACCTCTGTGTGCATATCACCACAAAATGCCTTAATGCTGTTTAGGGTATTTCACACCAATGGATGTGGTAACAGTCTGTCTAATATAAATGTTAATGTATCAACATATATGAGGGTGAATTATATCACATGCCACTCTATAGCCATTTACACATTACACTAGAGATGAATCCCGGTTTCGAAAAAAACATGGTTATCAAAATTTCTGAAACTTTGAATTTCTTATTGAAAAATTGGAAAACTTTGAAAATCAAAAATTCCATTTAAAATAGAAATTAAGTTCTACGGAATCGCTGTCAGTTCCGTTAATTTCTTTAGAACAGTGGCCTAACTACTGACCCCGCCACCCACGCAGGGGGGGGGGAGGACGCCCGGACGGTAGGAGGGTCAGCCACAACCTCCACGATCATGCTGTTTTTAAACAGCTGATCACACGTATGAAGGAAAATACCGGACCTGAACTTCCAGAACCAAACCGGAAGTTGGGGTCCAGTCTTTTAAACAGCTGATCATGCATGTTTCCTTCGTACGTGTGATCAGCTGTTTAAAAACAGCTGATTGTGGAGGGGCATGGGTCAGGGGCCCGGACTCCAATCTCGCTGGGGGGCCCAGTTACACCACTGCTATAGAGATGTATGGCTTGTAATGGATTCAGTAGCCACAGTGGGTGTCCGATTGGCCCCCTGGATAAAATGGGCTCGGTCTGTGTTCTATAGACTGTAGAAAGGGTTATACAGGGAGATAAATAAGCAGTGCAAATTGCTGATCAACAAAGCACAAGACAGAAAAACATAAATAACCAATTGTGCCCACAAGAATATTGCTGACAACTTCATGATTTATTGTGTAAAGTACGATAAGTTTACTATAATGTTAAATGTAATATGAAGGTGTGAATGTAATGTTTGTAACGTGGCCAGTTACATTCCTGTTTATTTCAAACCCAACAGCAAGATTTCCGGGAGAAATGGGCCGAGCTGAGAACAGTTTTGAGGAAGGAGCAGGAGCTCATTTACGGTAATAATGCCTAATTATAAAAAGAAGTGGACGCTGTATATGGCACAGCTCTGTTTAATTGCTATTAATTTCACGGTGGCCTATTTATTAAGCATGATCACTGTGCTACAAATATCCTGTAAATTACATCTCTATTATTCATAAGAGCCATGAATATACTGTAAATTATATTATTATTGTAATGTTCTTATAATCGGTGCTCAGCTATGTCATCAGTCACATGCCCCAAAGGAACTTGTGTATTACAGGAAATTATCTCCCCCCTTGAATAAAAGCACTTGACCTGTAGCCTCATACTTTGATATGGTAATGAACCTCCTTGGTGGCTTGTTATATCTTTATATATTACAATAGGGGCGCATTATTTACTTTATAATTAAAATGTGTTACAGAGAAATTGCAAGCCGTGAATAAGAAATAATAATTAAAATGGGTTAACCATATATTTAACGTTAAACAGAAATACATTTAAAGGAGAATTATACTCATGCAGCAGCTGACATTTTCAAGCGCCTCCTCCTCCAACATTCACATTTGTTTTCCAATGTCAGAGGCAAAAAAGAGCTTAAAGCACAAGCTGTGTTTCAGCATGCCTGACAGAGTGCTCCCACTTCGTTGATAGCATTGTTGGTGTAGAGGTGGCCAATAAAGAGCTAAAGGCCGGGAGGCTCCTGGTAGAGATTGTGTTTGCGTTAAATTAAACTACTATGATTTAATTGGATAAGTAAATTCCTATCCTGTAAAATTGCCCATAGTAATAACCCAGAGGTGTAAGTAAATGTGTAAATTACTCACTGGCAGACTGAGACACCATTACCTCCTGTCATTTCCAGATACAAACAACTGGCAGTTGATAGTGAGCGTTAGGGGGTGTTTAAAGGGTTTTTCCACCCCCCAAACTAATTTTTTATGTTCTGTAGGAAATTGCTATAAACCTCGACCGCACGAGGTTTACAGCACTTAAAGATCTCCCCAATTGTACTTACCAGCTTTCGTTCCCCCGATGCCTTCTGCTTAACTTCCGTACCGTGCAAGAGGGGCTTGACTGGCATCCACTCCTGTGATTGGCTAAGGCGCGATGTAAGTACATTTGGGGAGATCTATATCTCGTCGAGGTTTACAGCAATTTCCTACAAGATATAAAAATGTAGTGTGGGGGTGGACATACCCTTTAACAGTTAATTATTAGAAAACAATGAGGTAAGGTTCATATCCAGGGATGGCCAACCTTCCAGAATTCTACATTTTAATAGTAACTTTTCCAATGTGTTTTATCAGGAACCGTCGATGAACAAAAACTACAAGAAACAATAGACTCCATTCAGTCCACCATCTTCCAGAACCCTACAGCATCCTGTTCGTTCCTCAATAAACACAGGGTCTCAAGTGGAAGCAGTTGGAAAAGTCAATCCAGTTCAATGACGGACACCAGCGACGATGGCTTATGGCAAATGTCTGTGTTTGAGGATGACTCCGCCAGTGAAGGTTACAGCCGCCAGTCTAGTTTAGATGAGGACTTTGTCTTCATGAAGCCTAACGGACTTTACTCTAAGAAGTCCTCACTGACTCGTCACAGGAGCATCAGTGTGACAAGTAGCGGAAGTGATTCCACGTCACCCAACTGGGACACAATGAGCCTTTCAAGTTTATTCGGAACTTTGCCAAGGAAAGGAAGGAGAGGCAGCATTAGGAAACAGTTCCTCAAATTCATTCCCGGTGTGCACAGATCAGTAGTGGAAGAAGAGAGTCCAGTGTGACGGTGACTCACTGGCATTAAACCAAAATATGGAATACTCATCACTGTAACATGTTCAGGGCCGGATTTCCCACTAGGCCACCTAGGCTGTGGCCTAGGGCGGTACAGCCACCAGGGGTGGCAAAAAACCCCAACAGCGAATAAATAAATAAATAAATAAATAAATAAATAAAACTAAAAAATGTTAGGCAGCATTGCATCCCCATAATAAATTTACACAACACACATTAGTTGGCACACAGCAGAGCCCTACCAGTTTCTGTTAAATGTGAAATGGGCAGCAATTGTTGATTTGCTAGGGGCGGGGCAGGCCTCTTTCCCACTCACAAAGCTCCGCTTCAGCCAATGAATGACCACGTATATGAAGGGGGGCACAGGCAGTACAAGTTAGCTGGCCTAGGGGAGAAAAAAGTATAAATCCGATTGGGAATTATTTGTACATGTGTTAAGTAGCTCAAGTATCTTTATTTATTTTGTGTATGAGGATGTATTTACATGGGATCCATAACAATACAATATTGTATCAAAGAGTCTTGTTAGTTCTAATTGTCTTTATGCACATCATGGAAAGAACATCTTTGTATGTGGCTTAAGATATACCAATCTGATATCAATAAAATCCATTACTGAAAAATTACCCTTCCATTCGCACAGGGAAAAAAGCTGATTGGAGAATTCCAATCTCTCTTTCTGGTGTAATCACTGTGAGCGTGTCTGAGCTCACTGAGCTATCGGATAGGGCAGTAACTGCAGGGATTTATGTGCTAAAAGATTGGAATTTGTGTCTTTGTTAGAAATATCTTCAAAATACTATTATTACAGCAATTTCGGGCCATAAATAAGTAAACTATGGTTCAGGGTAGAGGTATCCTTTAAAAAAAATGTTAGTGTACACAAGTATCAGGATAATAAAAACACAAACATACTATACTATACAGTATGTATTTATAATTGTGTTACATTTATATACATAAAGTAGCATTTCTACACAAACGTGGTGGTTGTGTGGCAGAGACTAGAAATACAGATTCCATCCTCCATTCTATATTACTAAAAGTCAAATGATTAGTAACTTTGTAGCCATGTACACATTAAATGCACAGTTTGTAAGTAAAGGAACATCCCCTAATAGGTGATGCCCAGTGAACAGAGGATTCCTTGATCTGTTTGGTTAAAGAGGTTCTGTTTGCAGTAAATTGGAAGGGAATTTATAAGGGTTTAGCACATTATTATGAGCCAACCAAGATATTATAGTAGGGTTGACCTTCTTATACATCCCAGGATAGGATATAATTGATTGATCATATACAAGGGTGTTTCTAGGGTTTTTGACATCTGAAACAATTTTAAATGTCGCCTATTGGCAGACGGGTGACGGCACATGAAGTAGGTGTGACTTCATCAGGGAACATAGGCATGGCTTGTGGAGGTGGGTGTGGTGGGCTGACTAACACAGATTGGTGGACTGGAGGCCTGACTTAACACTGATTGGTGGAATGGTGCTGAAATGCAGTATTGCTGGACAAAACTGCCAACTTTTGATTATTCCGCAGGGGTGAGCCCTGAGCAAAGGTTTCAGTTTGCTTCATGGTAGGGGCACCCCTGATCATACACCCTACAAATGATCTAGATATGGAAACTCCTATAAAGAAGCAAATTAATCTTGCTCAATGAAATATGTCAACCCAACTCAATAGTTTCTGTCAATAAACACTGCTTCACTTCTATTTTATATTATTTTATATATACTATTAGTAATAGTTATTTTATATTACTGTTAGACAACCCATATGATACTTTAGAATCCCCAGCATACATTGCCTTCACCATCCATAATATTAACTGATGCTGAATGTGAGTACAATATAAACAGTGATTTTAAAAAGATCTGGGCAGGATACAATCAAGTCACTGCAAACAAAAAAAACAGTGACTCTGTTTAACCTTTCTGAGTACCGTGTTCTTAAAGTGGTGCGTGATCTGTTTTTGAAAGCAGGATGTGGCTGGGTGTAATCTTTGCATGTATCTATGAACAGGATGTAGAGGTGCTCGCTTATGTAGGTAGGTAGCTACAGTGTATTTAGCATCACAAATTATTTTCAGTTCTCACTGCGATACAGAAGAAAATTGCTCAGACTTCAATAAACAGAAATTACACATTTCCTGAGATTTCACCAAGAAAATAGATACACAAACTGTGGATTTTGTTATATTAAAGCAATTCTGTCAGATCTTTAACAGTTATATTTATTCTGAGGTCTTGTGTTAAATTAAATCTTTACAACATGTTCTGCACTTTTAAAGGGACAGTAAGCCATAAAGTCATGTAGCTTGTATCTTCATCTAATATTCGCACTCCTATCTTTATTATTAACACACATGCACAAAGGAAAGGAGCTGGTCGAGAAGCGCACCATTTGCCATTAAAAAGCTGCGAGTGGAGCACCAGCAGGTAAGTTTAACTCCGGAAATTAGACGTTCTATTATTCACAGGAAGATGGAAATAAGCGACCTTATCTTCCTGTAAATAACAGATGATGATGCAACATACATGACTTTACCGGTTTAGTGTCCCTTTAAAATGACCAGTTATTATTGATTTGCATTAAGGCTGAGGCCTACATTATTGTGTGCTTTTTAACACACAATCAGATCTCGATCAAATAGTGCATAAAAACGTGCTGTTGTGGCCTATCCCTGTAAGAGCCAAATCACTGCTTCTTCTTCTTCGTCTTCTTCCATTTTAATTGTTTAATTGTTTTGACTGTATCTCCTCCCACAGTTTTCGAGTGAAGAAGTGCGCCATCTAGTTAAGGAATGCAAAAAAGCATCTCCGATTTATCTGTGAATTACACCTGCCTTTTGATTGGATTCACCGTGAGCAGTCCCAATCAGACCTGATCAGCTGTCTATTGATTGGATTCACCGTTAACAGACCCAATCAGACCTGATCAGTTGCCTATTGATTGGATTCACCGTGAGCAGACCCAATCAGACCTGATCAGCTGTCTATTGATTGAAATTCACCGTTAACAGACCCAATCAGACCTGATCAGCTGCCTTTTGATTGCATTCACCGTGAGCAGACCCAATCAGACCTGATCAGCTGCCTATTGATTGGATTCAACGTGAGCAGACCCAATCAGACCTGATTAGCTGCCTCTTGATTGCCTGTGTCACAGGAGCAGATTTGTGAAATCACAGCACACACAGACACTTACATTAATAGTGCTTTGTGCAAACATTCAACTTCAAGCCAAATTCAAAGTTTATACAGGAGCTGGGAAAATTACATAGACAAAACATCATCTCAATAAAGGAATTTCAGGGGTCGTACACATTTCTGACACACACAGCCCCCTTCCCCCCATGCAATTTAATATCACATTTGGAGACATTTAGCATTAAAGTGGCACTGCTCAGTTCTGGTCTGTACTGCTTACCAACTGTGTCTGGGGCCTGGCCTATGGGAACAAATGGCTGAGTGTGAACTCAGGAAGGGCCGCCCGTCCCAACAAGCACAACTTTAGCTTAGTATAACTTTGGAACTAATGCAAACTCCTGGGCACTTTAATGAGGGAGAAGAAGGATAGGTTGGCATTCTTAAAATCATCACCTGTGCTTTTCTGGCACTTTCTTTTTGACACTTCTAATAGTCATATGAGCAAGTTTACAATTTCCTAATAGTCATTGCTCAGCTCAACCAAACCTTACATTTAGCTAATGTTGGAAGCAGCCAAGGAGAATAATAAAGGCCAGTGGCTAGGGCGTTGCTATCAGGGGTGCAGGGGATGCGACTGCACCAGGTCCCTGGGCAAGAAGGTTGCCCCATTTTGTGCTAAGGTTCTAAAACTACCAGTCTGTGTGCCAACTGTTTTACCAGTGGTCTGTGTACAAAGCATTTTTACCATTGTCTGTGTGCCAAGCATTAAACCAGTGTCTGGCTGTGTGCAGTGCCAGTTTCCCAGCCAGTTTATCAGTGTCTGCTTGCCAAGCATTTAACCAGTCTTTGTGCCAACTATTTGTTAGGTGTATGGGTAAAGTATGTTTGTCTGTTTTAAGATGAGTGCCTTTAAAAAGAATGTAAATGATGAATTTGGATGTTTTTTATGGAAATGATTATTTGGTTTGCGGTGCCGATTTGTGTTTGGGGGGGCCCATGTCCAAATTTTGCATAAGGGCCCATAAGTCTGTAGCTACGCCATTGGCCAGTGGTGTAACTGCTGCCCCTGCCACCCCCACAACAGCGGTCCCCTGCTGAAAAATCTGCAACCAGCTGTTTTTAAAGGGACAGGTCAGTGTTTGTGTAATGCCTTCTTAGTTATTCTACATATTCTCTCCCATTTTGAAAAATCAGTTGATTTCATGCCCTTTGCTGTTCCCTGCTGTTGACATTAGTGAGCTGACATTTCAGGTTCTAACGGTCCTTCTTCTTCCCAGAATGCACCACTTCCTTGGAATGTTCCTAACAGTAATTTCTACTGATTGGCTGTTGGATGGGTCAAAGATGCTCAGATCTCTACTGAGCAACTGAATCAACCCAGGGACTGGGTCAAGGGCAAGACCATAACCCTCTCTATTAGGGGGTCCTGCAAAGAGGAAGTCAGTATTTCTGTTGCATTTATTTATACACAGACAAAATGCTGAATTGGCAAATTAAGGACATTTGAAAAAAGGATGAAAAAATGCTGCTTTTTTCTGAAAAGCATATGCATTTGCACTGAACTTCCCCTTTAAACACCTGATTGTGCATAAGTAAACACACATGCTATCAGCTGTTTAAAAGACCGGAAGCGACCTGGAAGTCTGGTTCTGGACTTTTAAACAGCTGGTTGTGCATATCTTTACTTCATATGCACGTCAGCTGTTTAAAAACAGCTGAGGGCAGATCAATTGGCTAGGGGAGGGGGTGAGGGTCTCAGGGGCCCAGTCTCCAATCTCGCGGGGTGCCCGGGCCCCTGCAGTTACCTTTCAAACAAGCTTAGGATAATGTCTCTAACTTCTATGGACGTTACGTTACACTTTCCAGACTGCCTTGTCTCACACTCTGTGTCTCTGGGACTGGCATGTCATAAGCCATGTCAAAAAAAAAATAAAATAAATTGTGACTGCCTTAAAGGTCATGTTCACCCCCAAAACTATAATGTAACCCACTACTGGCCCCACTGTGTAGTGTAATAAAATCCTTACCTTACATCCCAGCTCCAAATGGCTGCCCTGCTATGTCCCTCTAAAGTCCAGAAAACTGACCACCAGGAGCCTGACAGGATCCATATAGGACTCTGCCTCCTGTCTCTCCTCCGGGAGAATTTGCACATGCCCAGTGCAGCCCCCCTTCCCCCCCCGTTTTCCTCTCCCTCCCCCCTAGTTTAAAACCCCTTGGTCATATAGTAGGTCTCCCTTCCCCAGCCCCAACCGCTATAATAGTTCCCTGAACTCTACTTACCTTCCTTCTCTCCCCCGGGGTTCTAAGCAGCTGGCATCTGCGTCTGTGATTGGCTGCCTCTCAGCCAACCAGGGACGCGGCTGCCGGTCCCCTGCTGGCAGTTTCATGCAAGCAGAGCGCCGGGACAGTGCGGCAGAGGAAAGGTAAGTAAAGATCGGGGGAGTTTCTGATAATTCTATTATGGCGGGTGGGGCTAGGGGAAGAAGCCCTACAATATGTCAAAAAATTTTAATGGGTGGACATGCCCCTTAAAGCTAGCTTTAAAAATGTTTTAGAAATTTGGTGTTGGGGCTTATTACGCAGCTTATGATCCCCTGTCCCAGCAGGTTTCATGCGCAAGACTGAGACTTGGGGACAGAGCAGTGGTGCTGGTGATGTCACAGCTCACAGTACCAGCAAGAAAAAAACACCCTTTATACTGCTGTAACTTTGGATAGACTGCAGCTAGAATCATGATCCTGGAGTCATTTTAAAGGCAGGAGCATGATCTTTTCAATACAGGCCACTTGTATGGAGGCCACAGTTCTCCTTTAACTCCTATCTTAAGGCTGGGCCACACTAGCGCGTTTTTTGCTCACACATTTTCGCTTGTGATTGCGCCCGAAATTTTCGCTATCACGGGAACACAAAAATTCCTGCGATTTCCGTTGCGCATGCGATTGTGCGTCCGTTTGCGTTCAACCATTTTTTCGCGCAATTGCTTGCGTTTTCTCTTTGTAGATAGCGAAAACGCATGCGCAAATGTGAAACAAGGCCCGTGAACACACAGAAATATAAGAATAACGCTCGCGATTTTCTGCATTGTAGTGGGTCCTCAGCCTTAGGCCTTCATGTATATTTCCACTTTCCCTTGTATGAATTTTATTTAATATAATATTGTAGATCACTGTGCTCAATGAGGTGCTATAGAATGAAATGATACATCTGTTAGCAGGTAGATCAATGTATGGAACCATGTCTTTACTGTGACAGATAATGTTGCTTTAGTGCTGAGTCTTTGTTTCCAAATACACTAAAGGTTAATAGGATTTCAGATCAATGCAGGGATTGTTCATTGGGATTTATTTTACACTGACCCATTGTGAAGTTCTCAATCTGATTTGGTTTGTATCTTGACCAATGAGCAACAATTGAGGTGGTTGAGTTGTGGACAGTGACCTAACTAGCAATAACCCCCCCAGCAAAATTATAATGGGTGTTCCGTCTTTCATAGGGTGAGGCTGTACCTGGCACAGGGGAAGTACAGACACTTTTGCCTGTAAATTACCCCTGTAACTTGTAACACTGTAACTTGAGAGGCCCCCCTACTATTTTGCCACACTCTGCCTTCAACAATTGTAACAGCGACCATACTTTTATGATCGCGGATGTAAAATTACAATCGCCCATTCAATACCCATTCAATACCATTGCAGTAGTTTACTACCTCATGGTATTGTACAGCCGAACGGTCGTAAATGTAAGTCCGAGGCCATAATTTTACGCTATATCAGAAGTTTGCGATACCACAGGTTAATAGATATGCCCCCTAGTTTCAATTTAGAACTGACATTTTTAGAAAATCCGCAGATCCAACAGATTTTTTCTACCCGTATATACTCGAGTATAAGCCGACCCGAGTATAAGCCGATGTACCCATTTTTGCCTCCAAAATTAGAAAAAACATGATTGACTCGAGTATAAGCCGAGGGTATACAGTAACCCTAATACCTTTCCACTGTAGATGTTTGGAAACTACAACTCCCAGCATGCTTGGTTGCTGGGAGTTGTAGTTTCCAACCACCTATAGTAGAAAGGTATTGGGGGTTACTGCATGGCATACTGTCCCCCCAGCCCTCCACCCAGTCCCCCCCAGCTCACTTACCGTACCTGGTCTTCAGTCTTCATCTCTCTGCCGGCTGCCGCTCGCTCTGTGCAGAGCCGGCAGTTCCCAGTACTGCTTCGCGGCTGCGCGATGACGTCATCCCGCCAGCGTGCGTGATGACATCATCGCGCAACCGTGAAGAACTACTGGGAACTGCCGGCCTGACTCGCGGCTGCTTCTGGATTGAAGGTAAGTGTCTATTGACTCGAGTATAAGCCGAGGCAAGGTTTTTAGGTTGATTTTTAAACCTAAAAACCTCGGCTTATACTCGAGTATATACGGTAAATGTTCTTAATTTAGAACTATTAATTGAAAAATTCGAAAATTGGAAACTCAAAAAATTTAATCTGAAAATTAGAAAAATTAGATTCAATTGGGTTCGAATCAGATTTTCAGAACTGCAATAGGCTCCTCGAAACTGCTGTCAGAACGAAAATACTTTTCCAATATCCTTTATGAATACCGTCCTGCTATTTAAAAAACGTATGATTTATGAATTAATGTCATGGATCTTTTCTATCTCCTGGGATAAAACACTTGAATTAGACCTCAGATTAGAAGGAACACTGACGACTGATTAGCTGAGAAAATCTGAAAAAACCCTCAGCTAATTCCTTTATTCTGTGGATTATAAGAACAAATATCCAGTGAGGATTTTTAATCCTTTTTAGTGAACTCATTTTGCAAATATGGCCACTCGCTAGGGATTAAAGATTAGAACAATCAGTGCTGCTGTTGATCATGAAACATAAAGACCCATTATTTTAAGAAAACAATCTCTCTCTCTTAGTATTTATTGTCTGCTTGCACCAAACTCTCGTTTTGCTTGTTTATTTAGAGAGAGACTGAGCATATAACTATTCATAGAGAATCCAGGACACCAGACGGACAGATCTGGGGAAAGGAAATCTTGCTTTTGCCTGATCTAAACAACCATCATAATGTTATTACATTTCTACTGTGTTTATTCTGACAACAAGTTCTCCCAAGCTTAAGGCTGGACAGACTCTTTGTAGAGGATTGACCACCACTGGAATATTATATTTGGTGATAGCAATGGCTGATGAAACTAGGATTCTGGATCCCAATGATGACTTACCCTTAGAAGTAAAACTCATCCACATAACTGATGTTCCTGATGACATGGCAGATGAAGAAGTTGAGTGTGGAACTTTAGGAAATGACTGTGAACTTCCTGTTCCAATAGAAGATCACCACCCACGAAATGATACTGATGAAGACAAAGCAACACAAGGTACAGTATGGTGGCAAACTTCACGCATACAGATCAGTAGGCATTTACTTTGTAGCATTACACATTAAACAGAGCACTGTAACTGTATTTTTATTTATTTAGATGACATTTTTCCCTTCTTTGTAGATAATGAGAAAAATGCATTTCATGAACCCCAACCTGAAAACAAACTACAACCAGATACGGAGACTGGAGATGGAATATCAGGACAGTCCAGGGCATACACTGGTAAGAGGACAACTGTTTTTTTCTTAACATGTCTGGTGTTTGGAAAGATTCAATATGAGGATTCAATATCAGCTCAGATGTTCAATATTGAATCTATTTTTTGATTGGATGTCCCATCCATAGACTGTGAACACAAGAGTTATGGAAGCAACATAGGGGGAGATTCAATATGGGCCATTTCCATCTAAAACCCACGTTAACCCGAATAAATTGTGGGTTAACGTGGGTTTTAGACGGATTTTAGAGTGCAGCGCCATTTCCAAATGTTTTTGGAAATAGCGCCGTGCTATAGGTCCCAACCCCTACCGTTACGTTTTGCACTACTTAGTAGCGCGACACTTATTGGTAGTATGTGGGAGGCGTTAAACCCACGCTCTTACCTTAGCCCGATCCCGCAATGCAATAACTGACGTAATATCGTTTACGTCAGTTATTGTATCGCGGGATCAGGCTAAGGTAAGTAATGCGGCGTCCAGTATTGGATCTCCCTGATAGTTTATAACAGTAGGTTAATAGCTGGACGCTCATGCAACAAACCAAATACTGAACTTAAAGGGCATCTATACTGAAAAGTTATTTATTAAATTTAAGTTATTTTAAACTGACCATTACAGGAAATTACTTTAGATATCCAATATAAAACATCTTACATTTCAGTTCCTTGCTCTCATAAACTATTATTCTATGAGCAGTTTTGCTGTAGCTGGAATGATGATAGAGTTTTAACAGTTGGAATGCTGTATGTTGAGTGCAGTTTTGACAGTTGGTTTGTGGGGGGGAAAAGTCAGGTCAGATGGAAGTGGGAGTGGTCAAAAGAGGGAGGGGGAGACTGCTCCTGAGCAAAACATGTGTTGGATTGAAGGAATGCAGCAACAAACACACCTCAGAGTGCTACTTACACCTATTTATAGATTAAGATGAGGAAAAAAGATGTAAAGCTGTGGAAATATAGGGAGGATGTGTCGGAACATGATTTAGGCTATTTCTATAACATTCTGTAGATAGAATACAATGCTAGTAATGCATATTGGTATTTGACTACTGTACCACCTTATAATAATGGGTTGTATATGTATTCTATTGATATTGGCACTTTCCCTGTCTGCAGCTGCTTGTAGGGAAATGTTAGGTATTGTAGTTTTCAAAAATCTGGAGATCTGCTGGTTGCTTATCCCTGCATAGAGATATGAACAAACCTAGAGGCTGCTCCTTAAGTCCAATATAACCCTATATATGTGTGTAGACAAAACTGTATAGTACTTTAACTGTGTTCTTTTTTCAAACAGTCCATATTTTTCTTATACCTTTCATCTGCAGGATCAGACAACATTACTGCAGGTGATATAAATGAGAATACAAACTTCACTGAACATGGAAGAAGCTCAGCAGAACTTAAAGACCTTTTGCCCAGTGACCCAGCAATAGACCATTCAGTAGACCATTTAACTTGTCCAACAGATGACATGGAAGATGAAATTATTTCTACCGAGTGTGGTAGTGAAAATGGAAAAGAATCATTCACAGATGAGCAAGAATATGGGTCAAAACACTCCATGTCCCTTAGTCCAACTGGTAGCCACCAAGAATTACCTGATGGGCTATCAGTAGGGGGAGGAAGACCAGATATCTTAAAACACAGCTATTCACGATATGACACTGTCTCCTACCGCAAAATACGCAAAGGAAACACAAAGCAAAGAATTGATGAGTTTGAGTCTATGATGAATTTGTAATAACCATACAAAGTACTTTCAACCCTGCCATCTACTTTATCAATTTAACAAATTATTGTCATTTATAATCTATGTATTAATTCAATATATCTAAACAAACCAAGAAAATAATACTTTAACCATGTCTTCCATCTCTGTATGTTTTATATTTTGCAGAATATAACAGTGTAAATAACCAACAGTATGGGATAGGAGAGATACAGCACCATGGGTGGGCATGGGTTTGGGCAGACTAAAGCTCCCCATACATGGTATCAACGTTGACAATGTTGAAAACTGTTTTCCGTTTTCCCTATCGACAATGTTGAGCAGTTTATCGCAAAAATGAAGATCAGGACAGGCGGAAAAATTTTCCACCAAACCCATCTTCACTCTCTATCTCTCTAAGGGGAAAACCTCAAGGTGGGAATCTTTGAGTTGTTCTTCTGATCTGATTTATAATCGAGAGAAACTGATTAGAGGCACTGGGCCAGACAAAGCCCATGGCTAAATACAAGTTACTTTTTTAAATTGCGACACATTTCAGAAATTTAAGGGGATAATTTATTAAAAGGTAACTGTGGTCTCCGATTCTTCAAAACTAGTAAGGATTATATAAAAAGCCTTCCATCATACATTCAAAATAAAACCTAAATCACTTCTCTAGATAAAATTTGTGAGAAGTTATTGCTGAAGAAGTTCAGTAATATTACTTCCTGCTTGAACACTTCCTGTTTTTAGCCATGTGACCAGCTTGTAGTCATGTGACCAGCCCCTGTCTGCATTAATAGGCTCCTCTTCTCAACTGTCAATTTTTTCCCCCAGGTACTTCCTGATTTCCCCAGCATTAATTCTTTACTAAGCATGCTTCTCCCCCGGGGCAGAAGGGTGGGCAGAGGTCAGGTGATGTCACTAAAGCTACTGGAAGCAGGGAGTTTGAACATTCACCCCAATGTAATGTTTTACAGGCTGAAGCCAGATATGTGATTGTCGGCTCATTATAAAGGAAATACTGCAGGCTTTCATTTAATCCTAACTTGTTTGGATACCACAGTTGCCCTTTAACCTGCAGTATCAGACATTACCAATACCGCGGGTCTGTAGCAAACGGAGAGACAAATAATCGGTAGTTTACAACCATGGATATAAAATATCACTGCAGGGTTCTAATGCGGATAACGATTGGTGACAAAATATTGACTGTGGTGCCAAATAAAGATGATCATCAACGGTATTTACAATGTCGTTAAAAGTGCGATTCCACAAATTAGCACAAACAAATTCAAGTCAATTATTGGGAAACAAAACTCTAATTATTAAAAGGAAGGTTTCCCTTTTATTTTTAAAAATTCCCAGGGAAGCTAAAACTAGTCTATAAGTTTTGATGCCCTATACCAGGGGTGTCAAACTCAACCACATAAGAGTTGAGACAGGTTAAGTGATGGGCAAATTTTTTTTTAAAGATACTTATCAGGTGAAAGATTGTTCCTAGTGCTGTGTCCTGGCAGGGAAAGGGTGTGAAGCACACTCTTTTGGACTGGGACCTCTGCTAATGACCTGATCATGTGCTATTAAGGAACGCCCATTTTACTCTTCTGGCACAGTAATGGAACAGCCAACTCCAATGGAAGGCCCTTTGTCACACCTCCCCCCAATGCCAGCTAGATGCCACGATCTGTAGAGATGGCCGAAACTTCCCAGTTTCGTTCCGTTTTTGGATTTGCGGATCTCGGGAATATCCTGAAAATGGAAAGAATTTTCAACTATTATTGAATGTTCAAGGCTGTTTACATAGCCTTGAATGGAGACTACTTTCGAGTTTCTGAGCGTATTTTCCAACGTTCGATAATTAAAGAAAATAAGTTCCGAAGTCGTGTCCGGATTCGGACAGATCATTCGGATTTCGGTTGTTACAGTATTGACTGCATCCAAGCCTTTCTGGGCTGTTATCCATTTGTGCAAGTCCCATTTGTGCAGTCACAAGCAGTGTCATAACTCTACATCTGCCTGCTAGATACCACGATCAGCTATTTTTAAACAGCTGGTCGCATTTATCTATGTAAAGGTGCGTGTGGTCAGCTGTTTAAAAAGAACTGATCGTGGCAGATCTATAGTTATGCTTCTACTTGGGACTGCACAAATAGATAGCAATATACAGTAGCATGTCTTGAATGCTGTACAGTCACTGGGAGCCAAAAACTGGCAGAAGGGCCTGATTCGGCCCACGGCCTTGAGTTTGCCACGTGTGCCCTATACGGGGGAACAAAGCGATGTAAGTAGAGTTCTTCAGCTTTTTTAAGTAACTAACATGGCGGTTGGGGATGGGCTAGGCTTCCCTATACTACAGAAAAAGGGTTTTAAGCTAGGGAAAAGAAAGCCATGAAGGGATCCAGAGGGAGGGGGAAAAAGGGCTCCTCTGTGCATGCCAGAAACCTCCAGAGGACAGAGAGGAAGCAGGGACTCACTGACAAATTCTACTCCACTTTTCTTAACTTTGAACAGTTACTCCAGGGGAACCATTTGGAGCAGAGGCAGGGGTGTTCCTAGAGTTTTTGACACCTAAAATAACTTTTAAATGCCGCCTATTGGCAGATGGGGTTGGCACATGAAGCGGGCGTGGCTTCATCAGGGAACATAGGCGTGGCTTGTGGAGGTGGGTGGGCTGACTAACACTGACTGGTGAATTGGAGGGCTGACTTAACAGTGACTGGTGTACTGGAGGGCTAACTTAACACTGATTGGTGGACTGGTGCTGAAATGCGGTATTGCAGGAAGGAGGATTTTTTTAACTGCCGCCTTTAAAGTGTTCTACAGGGGCATGCCCTGAGCAAATGTTTCAGTTCGCTTCATGGAAGTGGTACCCCTGAGCAGAGGTGTAAGATAAGGATTTTTAAACACTAACAGTGGGGCCAGTAGTGGGTTAAATTTTAGTTTTGGTGGTGGACATGCCCTTTAAAATTAATCGATCCTGTTTCATACGCTTTCAGCTTTACATTTGCCAGGCTTCCTACTGGTTTCATCACTATCTTTATTACAGCAAAGCCCAAGACATTAAACTTGCAGTGCTGGCACTCCTCAAAATTGGGAGTCAGGGGCTTAAATGCAGGGACCCGGGTCTCCCTGCAAGATTGGAACGCGGGCCCCTGACACTCCTCCCTCCCCTCCCCAGAAGTAAAGATACACACAATCAGCTTTTTCAAAGGACCAGTGGAAGTTTCAAACAGTTTAAAACTTCCACCGGTTCTTTTAAACAGATGATTGCGGATCTTCTGGAGGAGATCATGGACCTTTTTACCTCCTGGGACCCCCGCAGTTGCGGGTCATGCAGTTATACCACTGTTGGGAGGTAAGAACACTAAATCCTACCTCCCTGCCCCAGGTACTTTTTATTTTAGCAGTGCAGAGGCAATTTAGCATGTACAATAATGCACAAATAGAAAAATGAAACCATTTTGTTGTATATGTCCCATTTGGCTTATGCTGATATAGGGAATTTACTACCGGTAATATTTTAAACAAAATCAAACAGAGCACCACATACTAATTATTAGAGTCCTGCGCGGGTCTAATTTTCCAGACCCGCACCCGACCTGACCTCAAAAACCCGTACCCGACCCCCAAACGCGCTTTTATACCCGTGACCCGACCCGCAAGCTTTCGGACCTGAAACACGCCCGATTCACTTTTAGTCTTTCTTCCAAAAATTTGTACAGGGAAGTTACAAAAAAGTCTAAAGTTAAAATAAAGTTTATTCATAAACAAAAATTTTCATAAAAACAAACCTACCATACCACTAAATGTATAGCAGGGGTCTTCAACTTGTAGGCATCCAAATGTGTGAAAACTACAACTCCCAGCATTCCCTAAAAGCCTTCTGATATTTTTAGTGCTGTAGTGGAATGCTGGGAGTTATATTTTTCTAACAAATGTAGGCCCACAGGTTGGAGATCCCTGGTATATGTACAATGTACATGTTATCTAATATAATGTAAAGTATCCCTACTGTCCCCAACTAGCTACCCATGGGCCTATACTGTCCCCAACGTCTACATACCCATGGGCTTATACTGTCCCCAATTACCTTCCCATGGGCCAATACTGTCCCCAAATACCTACCCATGGGCTAATACTGTCCCCAACTACTTACCCATTGGCCTATACTGTCCCCAACTACCTTCCCATGGGCCTATACTGTCGGACTTATCATCACTAGAATCATCCATATCCCATAGATCATTATGGCTAGAAGATCAATGAAATCACGTCATCTGTTCCATTTAGACACTTGCTCTGGTCTCATGCATAGGTGCAGGTGCAGATAGAAGTTTGTTACCTTGTTCTATGGAAGATTGTTACTTTGCTGGCTCTGACCTCTGCTAGTTAAACCAAGGTCAGAAGTTTAACTCCTGCCTTTCCAGTCACTCCAGCAATAACTGCTTTTTTACTCAGTGATCTCTGCAAAACCTTCAAAGCCAGGTACTACAAGAGTTACAGTTCAACATAGCCGTCTGTATTCCTACCCACAATGCCATCCTGTATAACATTCTAACTACATTACCCAGTGATCTCTGTAATACCTACCCAGGTACTACAAGAGTTACAGTTCAACATAGCCGTCTGTATTCCTACCCACAATGCCATCCTGTATAACATTCAAACTACATTACCCAGTGATCTCTGTAATACCTATCCAGGCACTACAAGAGTTAAAGTTGAACATAGCCATCTGTATTTCTACCCACAATGCCATCCTGTATAACATTCTAACTACATTACCCAGCGATCTCTGTAATTCCAAAACTGCATTCCAACTGTCAAAACCATTCCAGCTACAGCAGAACTTCTCAGAGCAGTGTTTATGATAATTAGGCACTTGATTGACAGCTGAAATGTAAGATGATTAAGATTGTATATCTAAAGAAATAGGGGGCAGACCATAAAAAAATATAGTGGTGGTTGGGAAGAATTATAGTTTCCAGTAATGTTTAATTTAAAATATTTATTTTTTTCAGTGGATTCCCTTTATAGAGATGTTCAAAACCACTAGTATATTTTCTCCAAGACCGTTTTTAAAAGGAATAAACTAACAATCGGTGCCCTATGTTATAGAGAAGGAATTAGATGGTCCATGACAACAATAACATCATCCTGTTCTCTGTTCTAGACAACAACAAATCTGCCTTTGTGTTTTTGTGTCTCCCGTCCCAAACAGAAAACAAAGTCTTACAAGGGATCATTGAACCAACAGCGCAGAGAGCGGATTTTTCTCTGTCCCTAAAAACTTTTACTGTGGGCACGGAATGGCACATTCACCATTGTGCGTTTACGCTTTAACTCATAAACAAAGTCATTCATTTTTACCTTCAGTGAGGCCTTGATAAAAAACATTAAAGGAACTTTACAAATTTCAATTCTAGACATTGTGGTAAATTAGTGACAGATAAGCAGATCACACGTGCAGTAGTGATTATACAGCAACTGATGAAATAGCTAATCACTGATTATAACTGTTGACATAGCTAAGCACTGATTATAACTGATGACATAGCTAAGCACTGATTATAACTGATGACATAGCTAAGCACTGATTATAACTGATGAAATAGCTATGCACTAATTATAAAGATAAAACTTAATGATATTTATTTCACACAGTATTAGAATAGCAGATATATGAAATATAATCATCTGTCTAGAAGAAAAGTCTTTCAGGGAGATTCAATGAAAGTTCTTATCGTTTAAAATGGTGCTAATTTTGCCCCAACCAATCAGATCTTATTTAACATATTTAATTTCCCGATTGTTATTGTTAATTTACAAAAACGATTGTAAATTAACGAACATTGAAATGATCAGAAATTTGAGATCCTAAAGAAAAAAAAATGACTGAATATGGTCCAGTGTTTTAATGCCCTTTAATAAGGGAGGTAAGAACCAACAGTCTAGTCCGCATACACATGAGATGCTATTTCCACTGTCAAATGCTGCGATCAGTTGATCACTCTGAAATATTGCCCCATGACTTGTACCTGGCTTTCTGTCTTTACCCCATTAGATGCCCCGAATGTTATAAGTTTAAAGGAGAACTAAACTGAATTTGTTATACTCCATAGTCTGAAAGCATCTCCCCTGAGAGCTCCAATAAACTGTAACTAAATGATTCTCATTGAATTTTCCTTAGTAACAGATATAATGTTGTTAAAATCATTTTATATGGTTAGGTTAGCTTTAGTTTGTGAGACTTGGTTAGTCTTGTTATGCTAGTTAGGGCCCTGCTGAGGAGTCTACCTTAATGTGGTGGTAGGCTTACTAATCTTTTGGCTAAAATATTTTATACTACAGAAAGTATGGCATTTCTAATGGATTGTAACAGTTCTACCAACATGTATAGCACAGGCTATAAAATAAGATATTTTAATTGGAGTAACAAAACACTGAAAGGAGCAATATGAAATTGGTAACACAAGCTGTTTGGGAATGGGATGTAATATCTGTTTCTAGTCATTTACATCATTGCTAATTGACTGTCTGAGGAACTGTTTAAATACCTATGTGATACAAAGTTCAAAACCGTAAAAGTTTACCCATGCCCTCCAGCGAAGCCACGCCATCTGCAAAACCATGCCCATGGAAAAAGCCACGCCCAATTTAATGCGGCGGCGCACATAGGGTGGCATTGAAAAGTTTGGCTCAGGTAGCAAAAACCCTAGAAGTGCCCCTGATGGGACTGTACCATGAATGTGCATGGTGATACCATGCAAATTCTGTATGATGGGACTGTACCATTAATGTGCATGGTGATACTGTGCAAATTCTGTGTGATGGGACTGTACCATTAATGTGCATGGTGATACTGTGCAAATTCTGTATGATGGGACTGTACCATTAGCAAATTCTTCACGATGACTCATTGAGGCTCCTGTCTGGGTAAGGTTGTTACACCTCTAGCATAATTAGAAAGGGGCTTAAAGCTAAAATCAGACCCATATTGCATTTGTATTTATTTTTTTATATAGCGATGCACATATTATGCGGTGCTTTTCAATTCGTTGCTTCATTCACATCAGGCCTATTTTGTGATGCCGCCCCTTTAACGATCATGGGCGTAAATCTACGATAGCGGGTGTAAAACTAAAACCATTCGTAAATGTACTTTTCAGATAACCCCTTTTTTAAAAATATGCCCCACAATGCCAATACCAGGCTGCAGACTTAACTGACCACACTGGTATTTTGTAATTGTTGAAATTATACTCACCATGGGAAAAGCAGCCATGAACTATGCATAATAATGGGTTTACAATAGGCCCCTTAACCACACATCAGTTGAAATGAGGAAGCAACTTGTAGGAGTGGTTAAGCATCTCAATTACTTAACAAGTCCAATTGAATTAACTCCATATTAATTCATGTTACAATATCATATGACATGGTTGACTGAACCTTCATAGACACAGTGATTAGAAAGTTAACAAAGAATATTTTTGCAATTTCAAAGGTAAAAAAATGCCGTTGTTTTTTCCATAATAGGGAAATATCCCCATTACCCTCTTTTATTATTACAGGGAGATTCAATAAAAGTTCTTAAAAATGGTGCTAATTTTGCCCCAACCAATGTTTAATAACATCTGATTGGTTGGGGCAAAATTAGCACCATTTTAAACAATAAGAACTTTTACTGAATCTCCCTGTTAGACTTTTCATTAGAGCATTACTTTTCATGGAAATCTACATGTTAATCAGCATATTAAATTGCTATTGGTCTGGAAAAAAGCTGCATCAGACAATCTGCCTAAAATGGTTCTTGTGACCTGTATGCCTGCCCGAGAGGTAATGGACCAATAGACTGATCAGCAGTTGCTGGGCGGGAATAAAATCGGTACCACTGATATTTCATATGACCTATTGATGGCTACACAATCAGGTAAAAATGTACAGACAAGTCTCATCTATTTTTTCTGAATTTGACAAAAAATAAAAAAAGTCAGTTGCAGTGAAAAAAATATTGGCCCAAAATATCGAACCATTTGAACCCATCCTTAGTTGTCAGTTGCCATTCATACCTGGGGTACGGCCTGCTTTATAGTTAGTAAAACATGTCATTCACATATTCCTATATTCCATCTTTTATCTATATACACATTCATTGTTATTGAATTCGAAAATACACCAAAATCTGTCCATGTAACTTCTCACCAAAAATCACAGAAAGTCAGTTTTCTTCTAGTTTCTTCTTTTTTAATAAATTATCCTGCTCCCATGAAAGAGAATTTGGCAGTTTCATATCATTTCCTTCTCCATCTCAGTTGGATGAACGTTAACTCCTTCAAACTCTGAGTCACCGTCTATCAGATGGGGACACGGTCCAAATCTGTTTTCCATCAGAGCCAGATTGTAAATTCCAGATCACGTAAGTAAAAACTCACAGCAGATGATAAAACCATTTGCCATTAGCTTTGCTGAGACTCGATTCCATAAATAAATAATTTTCCACTGGCAAATCCACGTTTTCTTCACTGTACAAAGTATTTCTCAAACTGCCACTTCTGATATCTACTTGATGGATTGCACCCACCTATTCGGACACTTCTACTGGGCAGATCTGCTTCTAGGCATGTTGGTGGCTGAAATCCTTCTAGCACAAGGTGATCTTGCTACAAAAAATGAAAATCAAAAGATTTAATTAGGGTTTATAGGACCGAATATGGCGATCGCACATGCTTTAGTATTGGACTGAAAAGGAGGTAGGATTAATAATGAAAGTTTCTGTGAGGAGTGCCCAGGCTTCCTCCTGGCTTTAGCACTAGCTGTAATACAGGACAGTCCAGGACAAACTGGCAGATGAAAACTATACAGTATGTGCTGGCAGTCCCGAACAAAATGATATAGGAAGGTAGGAATAAACTATCCTACCTCCCTGCTCCAGGTACTTTCCCTTTTTAAAGGGCATGTCCACCCTTGAAATTTTTTTTTATATAACATTCCCCCTGCCCCCCCAGCCCCAACCACTCTATTTTTACTATTAGAAAGTGCCCCAAACTTTACTTACCTTCCCTCTTTCCTCCGCCGCACTGCCAGGCCCTCTGCTTGCGAGAAAATGCAAGCAGAGGGGCGGGACCAGCAGTCGCGTCTGTGATTGGCTGAGCGGCAGCCAATCATGGACGCAGCTGCCAGGAGTTCAGTGGCTATCCTCCTGGTGGGCAGTTTTTGGGACTTTGGGGGGGGGGACTACAGGAGAACCATATGGAGCTGGTATGTGAGGTAAGGATTTTATTACACTACATGATGGGGCCATTACTGGGGGGATTATAGTTTTGGGGGTGGACATGCCCTTTAAAAGGTTAATTTTTTTACCTTAATTGTTCACAAAAGTTTGCCCGTGCTTTTAATCTGCAATAACAAATCAGATGATATCTAACTGCAGTAACCCAGTAAAAAGCTAAAATCTGATTTGTTGCTGCAAATTAACAACACAGGCAATTATTTTCAGCTCTTATTAAAGGGCAACTCCACTGTAAACATTAACAGAAGCAGAACAATATTTGGAGGTAGGAATTACCAATCTTAACACCCTGTCCCAGATACTTTCCATTTAAACTGTTTAAAAAAAACAAACTTTATATGTGAGTGGATATGCCCTTTAAATAAGCTATGCCTTTTACAATGCTTTGGCCTAATGTCAGTGTGGTTTGTTGCATGACTGGGTTCCAGGAAAAATTGTTGGTTCAGTCAATTCAGCTAAAAGGTTAAAAACAAAGCTTAATAGCCAAAAGCATAATTGGCTATTGATTGGCCATGAATTACAAGTCGATAAAATCAAGCCAGCATTCTCCTTCGACATTTGGAGTGGATAAAACATACTCAACCAGTAAAGGATTCCGTACTCTCTACTAAAGGGAGCCGATAACCACCCACTAAAAATGTTCAGCCTCGATAACAAACAGTACTTTACGACCCTGTCATTAGCAGCTGGTATAATCCTTCGGTATCAGACCTTTCCAATACCACGGGTTTATAAATATGTTCCATAACTATATGGGCCACAATTGTGGCTGTAAAATACCAGCGTGGCCAGCAAAGGCTGCAACGATAATCTATGGCAAACAACACGTGGTAACAAAAAACGTGCAGTGTCGGAACTTTTCACTATGATGTAAAATAAAGTTAACAATCTGTCTTTTGCAATGCTGGTAAAAGTGCGGTATTACAATTTAACAATTTAATTCCTTTCTTTATGACTTGTGTGCTAGAGACTCTACCTGTCCTGGGTTTATAAGGACAATAAGGGAATGAAAAAGTAACTGATGTTACTGGACAGTCTCTTTGGACTATGACACGTTATGCCAAGTGTTAATGGTTATTGGGAGGCACTTACCAGAGATGGATGAAAGGCGACTTGTGATTTGTGTAACCACCTCATCTGATGGTTCGTGTTGTTACAGTGACGTAAACTTAGTTTCAGTTCCCTCTCGGCTGGTGCGATGCACAATTCTCCATGTTTAATTAGCCGTAACCAAGTGTAGTTAAAGTGTTGACTCTGAGGAGATAATCACAATAGATTAATTCATCAACCAATTGTCTACCCACTTTTATTGTACCATTGTCTATTACTTTGTACACAATTTAGCAGGATTTATATAATTGGGATAAAATGAGCAATAACATCCAGTTGGCCAAGTCCAGAATCCTTAGACTTCCTAAAGGGTCTCCACACAAGTTATGGAGTCTTACCTTTAAAGCTGGGTACACACCTATCGATTTTTCCTCCTGACCGACCGTTCGATACTTTCGAACGGTCGGCCAGGAGGAAGGACTGTCGGTCGCGGCAAAAGCAGCCGCGTCCGATAGTCACCGCGACCGATCGTGCGGTCCATAGAGGACCGCACGATCGGATGAGGTTTTCCACCCTGTCTGATCGTCCTTTCGTCCGATTCGGACGAACGGTCGATCGGACATGGGCACTTTCGGATGCGATAATTTCGGTCCGATCGACCGATACACTGAACTATCGGTCGATCGGACCGAAATATCTCATCGTGTGTACCCAGCTTTAAACAAGCCCTGGATCATATTTGTAACTGCAGCCTGTCAGAAGTTATAATGCTGAAAACCTTCACATATCCTGATTCCAGTAGCTTGAGTGACATCACCTGTAACCCCTGTTCATCTGTCCTAGTGTCTGAGCATGCTCACTAAAAACAAAGTGATGGAAAACATAGGAAGTCCCTGCACTTACAACTGATAATTGATGCCACCAGTGTCTGATCCCCCCTCCAAAGTTAATGCAAGCAGGTAATGTTAACCTTTGTACACATTAACTTCAGAGAGGCTGCATTTTATAATATTTTATTTAACCCTACATTGTATAGAGACCACAGTTTCCCTTTAAATTCGTGTCCGAGTCTGGGACCAGTTGTGGCACTAAATATTTTCTATAGCCCAACTATGGGGCTATGTACAGAGTGCATTATCAGGTATTTGTGTCTTAAAGCTGTTTTTGCAAATGTACCAAGGGTTAATGCAGCTTTAAGACACAAATAACAGCAAATGTGCTGGTAAATTGGTTGTAGTGTTCGTGCAACTAACGCAACCAATGAATCAAGCCGAAAGCAGCTCTTTAGGAGCAAAATAGCTGGCATTAAAGATTCAGAATGGTTTAACAACATTCGCTAGGCTCTGAGAGACGCTATTGGTTCAAAGCATTGCCTAAAGGGGGCAATAAAGAGCGAAAGAGTCTCTCAGTACACAGCCCTAAAATTATCTAATGCACTGTACAAGCACTGAATCACTGTGCACCTAAGGGCATATAACCCCTTGCTACTGTAAACTATTTGTACCAATATTTCATAAGTTTAAGAATGTGCGTCCAGCAAGGTCTGAAATGTAGCTGTGTAAGTTATTGGAAAGGTAAATTCATAATTTCAAAATAATTTAGTGGCAACATAACCCATTTTGGATTCTGCCAATAAAACTTACCTGTTTACTTGCATCACAGTTATCAATGAGGATGGTTGAGTTTTCTATGGACAGACACTTCCCCAGCTCGGAGTTTGACAGCTGTAAACAGAAACAAATTGCTGCAAATTTGTAATTTCTTACTTAACCATTTTAGTAACTTTGACTTACTGCTTACACCCCTATGGGGCATGCTGTTAATTTGCAGCAACGAATCGGATGTTATCAATTGTTTTCTTACTGTAGTAAACCAGTAACAAGGGAAGATTTGATTGGTTTTGCACCTCTTATTAAATAAGCCTGGATGTCTTTTTAAACAATTTACTGCTGAACAACATTAGTGTTAGTGACCCCTAGTGGGATTAAGATTTACTGTATAGTGAATATGCTTGTGAAGGTTCTCATTCATCCAGGTCATGGTACTGTATTTCTGTTGTATTCAGTTAGATCAACTGGACTTAAAATTTAGTTATTGAAGACGTTTCGCTAGTCATCCGACTGGCTCAATTCAAAATGACAAGAATCTGTTGGAAATTATGTACCCTGGAAAGTCCCAATTAGCATATCACAGCCAGGTGATAGGGACCTTCTAAATGCAAGGTGTAATTGCATTGAGGCTAAGAGGTGTTATAGGAACGCCCAGGGAAAGGTGTCAAAACAGCATTGTACATGGCAAACGGTGTCAACCCCCCCCACCTCTATTCAGGCTTGGTTTCTTCATTTTCACATAAAAAGCCTCCTTGACACCTCTCTTGAACCAGTCACGTTCCTTTGCCAATATGTTAACATTACAATCTTCAAAGGTATGTCCTTTATCCTTAAGATGCAGGTACACGGCTGAGTCCTGACCCGAGGAATTGGCTCTTCTGTGCTGGGCCATATGTTGATGCAGTTGCTGTTTGGTCTCCCCAACATACAAATCAGAGCATTCTTCACTGCACTGCACTGCGTATATGATGTCGCTTTTCTTGTGTTTCGGTATTGGGTCTTTCAGATGTACCAATTTCTGCCTCAGTGTGTTGTTCGGTTTAAAGCAGACAGGGATACATTTTTTTTAATTCTTCTTAATTTCTCTGAGACCCCTGCTACATATGGGATGACCATGTTCTTTCTCCTGTCTTGCTTTTACCCTTCACTTTTGGTATTCATGTTCTTTTCTTTCCTTCTTCTTTCCTTTTGACAAAGGCCCAGTCTGGATATCCACAAGGTTTAAGGGCTTGTCTGAGATGTTTGATTTCTGTGTTGCAGGGTTCTGGTGACACCCATCTTGTGATCTACAGGATCGTAGGAATCAAATACTGATCTGTGTGTGTGTTGATTTTCTTTAAACCTCTACTTCCAGTTTCTCCCTGACTTCTACCAACAGTCCAAGAAAGCCAGTGTGTTGTTTTGTACCTCTTCCCTTATAAATGTGATGTTTTGGTCTACAGCATTGATGTGTTCTGTGAAGGCTTGTATTTCCTTCTGGTGGATTTTAACCCGGGTGTCATCCACGTATCTGAACCAGTGACTGGGTGCAGTGCCCTTGAAGGTATTATGAGCTTGTGTTTCCACTTCCTCCATGTAAAGGTTTGCCATGATGGGTAAAACTGGAGATCCCATTGCACATCCATGTTTTTCTCCTTGGTGGTTATACAGGTGAAGAGAGATGACACATGAAAAAGGAAACCTAGCCTGAATAATGGTGTGTGTGTGAGTGTGTGTGTGTGGGGGGGAGTGACACCAACTGTCTGCCATGTACAATGCTGTTTTGACACCTTACCCTGGGCGTTCCTATAACACCTCTTAGCCACTATCCAATCACACCCTTAACACTTGGCTGTGATATGCTAATTGGGACTTCCAGGATATTTATTGCCAACAGATTCTTGTACAAGTCATTCTGAATTGAGAGAGCCAGTCGGATGACTAGCGAACTAAACTAAAAGGGCATCTATAGTGAAAAAAACACATTGCCCCTTTGCAAAGTTAAATTCTTGTACTCTGTGCTGCCTTAATCCTGTCTCTGTTAGTAACTTTGTTTTTCCATGGTTTCAGAAATCTGTGCAGCACTCCCCCCTTCCCCCTCCCCTCTGTTACCTCCTCCATGTCTCAACTCCGGCTAACTGACAAGCTTATTGTGTGCAGTAGGAGTTAAAAGTTCAACATCCTGAAAAACACACCCACGCACAGTGGCCAATAGAAAGCAAGCTGTCCTGGAGACATGGAAGAAGAAAGAGAACAGTACAGTTTACAATCTCTCACTTTGTGACCCATCATCAATCAGTAAAAGCTATTAAGAAGGGGGGTCAAGTGCAGCCTTATATCTACCATCAAAGCTACCTCTCTCCCCCTGATAATGCTCTTATCTCTATGTTTATTACAGAGCAGGGAGGGGGGATCACGTCAATATGATTGACAGTCCAAGTAGGAGTAGAGGAATGCAATCACATATTCTTCTAACTGGTGTATCTCACGACAGAGAGGGAATCTGAAAAAAGTGAAGACACTCTGGGGGTTTTGGGGAATTCTGGAACACATGGAAAGAAAGAAAAAAAAAGATAATTTTCCCGCTATAGATGCCCTTTAAGTTCAGTTGATCTACCTGAAAACAACAGATAGTGTATAGTAAAGTTTTTTTAGCTTCTTTAGAGAGCATTTCAAGAAGTATAGATCAGTGTGTTATATTCTCGGTTTCTACATAAATAATTCCAAATGGAAGAATGTCACCAACACTAGACAAGGAAACAGACTGTTAACAAAGTTAGTCATGGATCAGCTGTTAAAAAGAGCATGTTCAACTTAAAGGGTATGTCCACCCTTAAAAAAAAATTTCCAGCAAAGATTCCCCCAGTCCCCCCAGCCCCAACCGCTATGTTAATATTATTAGAAAATGCCCCAAACTTAACTTACCCTTCCTCTTGCCTCAGCCGCGCTGCCAGGCCCTCTGCTTGCGAGTAAATGCAAGCAGAGGGGTGGGACCGGCAGTCGCGTCTGTGATTGGCTGAGCGGCAGCCAATCACGGACGCGGCTGCCGGGAGTTCAGTGCGGCGGAGGCAAGAGGGAAGGTAAGTAATGTTTCGAGCATTTTCTAATAATATTAACATAGCGGTTGGGGCTGGGGGGACAGGGGGAATCTTTGCTGGAAATTTTTTTTTAAGGGTAGACATACCCTTTAAGTTGAACATGCTCTTTTTAACAGCTGATCCATGACTAACTTTGTTAACAGTCTGTTTCCTTGTCTAGTGTTGGTGACATTCTTCCATTTGGAATTATTTATATATATTATTTATTATTACACTAGGGGGAGGGAATCCTAATCGGGAGGGAGAGGGAGGGGGAGACGGGCTGCAGTACGCATGCCAAACTTCTCCCGGAGGCCAGGTAGGAGGCAGAGTCCTATATGGACTTTGCTATCCTGCTGGTGGGCAGTTTTTGGGACTTTGGGGGGGGACTACAGGAGAACCTTATGGAGCTGGGATGTGAGGTAAGGATTAAACTACACTACATGATGGGGCCAGTAGTGGGGGGGATTATAGTTTTGGGGGTGGACATGCCCTTTAAAACAGTTATCTGCCTCCCCCCACCCTAACTGATATATTCAGCACATTATTATATGAATCATTAACTAGATACTTAATTAAAATTATTACATCATTCTGGCAAAGGAAGCTGGCTCCTCCCTCAATGCACAACCAATGATTGACTGCTGTTTCCCCTGCTGCCTCCACTGCACATGCCCAAGCTTATAAAAACTCATTGGGCAGAGGGAGGAAGCAGATACCTTTGCCAGAACGGAAGAAAATATCTGGTTACAAATACATGTAATAAACATGTAAAAGTGACTATATCTTAGCATGAATATATAGCTTAATGGAGCATGTGCTTGAACATTTAAGAAATGATCAAAATAAATAAGAAACCAATTTCTTTTATTTAATGATCACCACTAATTGCCCTAATTTTGAAGCCTGAAGAGGAACTGAACCTTTTCCCCACTTACTATCACCATTGAACTGGACCTACCACTCCCATAGCCTTGACCAGCGGTGCGTCCATGTCGGGATAGACATTTTCCAGGTACCATTTAAAGTTTTTGCAATGTAGTTTTTCCCTGAGCTGTTTTTGTTCCGTCAGGTTCCCGATGTTAGGTAGCTGCCGCAATAAATGGTGTCCGTGGCCGTAGAAGAGATCTTTGTATTGGTCCAGCCAAACCTCTGCAACTCGAACCAGATTCCTTTCTACGGTTTTTATCCGATCCTTGGGGAAGGAATAGGGATTGTCGTTCCTGAATATATGGCCGACCCTCGAGCACGGAATGATTTCGATTTCTCCTCCGCACATCCATATCTGCACAAGAGCAATGACTTAATTCAACTGAGAATGCGACTACATGATATTGATTTATTAAGAGTTATTTCTAATGGGAGATGCTCAATTTTTTTTGCAAGATGAGAGAAGAAGAGGCCACAGTGGAAGCTGTTAGTAAAGGGATAAGAATGAATGGAATAAAATAAAGCAAATCAAACCAAAAGAAGTTGGTAATGTTCAATGCAATGAGAAGGAAGAAGAAACGGAATATAAAGGGAGACATTATAGTGGAAGAATAATGGGGGGGAAATGGCCCTTTGTACTACTTGTCCTAGAGAAAAAGAACTTGTAACCCACTCCACGTCCATGCTATAAACATACAAACGTGTGAGTAAAGCTAGGTACACACAGTAATGATAAAGCCCCGATAACGTTGGATCCTGTTCCTATGCTGTGTATAGGGAGAACCCTCTGGACTGTTCCCTATGCTGTGTACAGGGAGAACGCTGGGGACTGTTTCCTATGCTGTATATAGGGAGAACACTCTGGACTGTTCCCTATGCTGTGTATAGGGAGAACACTCTGGACTGTTCTCTATGCTGTGTACAGGGAGAACGCTGGGGACTGTTCCCTATGCTGTATATAGGGAGAACACTCTGGACTGTTCCCTATGCTGTGTACAGGGAGAACGCTGGGGACTGTTTCCTATGCTGTATATAGGGAGAACACTCTGGACTGTTCCCTATGCTGTGTATAGGGAGAACACTCTGGACTGTTCTCTATGCTGTGTACAGGGAGAACGCTGGGGACTGTTCCCTATGCTGTGTATAGGGACAACGCTGGGGACTGTTCCCTATGCTGTGTACAGGGAGAACGCTGGGGACTGTTCCCTATGCTGTGTATAGGGAGAACGCTGGGGACTGTTCCCTATGCTGTGTATAGGGAGAACGCTGGGGACTGTTCCCTATGCTGTGTATAGGGAGAACATTGGGGACTGTTCCCTATGCTGTGTATAGGGAGAACACTGGGGACTGTTCCCTATGCTGTGTATAGGGAGAACGCTGGGGACTGTTCCCTATGCTTTGTATAGGGAAAACGCTGGGGACTGTTCCCTATGCTGTGTATAGGGAGAATGCTGGGGACTGTTCCCTATGCTGTGTACAGGGAGAAGGCTGGGGACTGTTCCCTATGCTGTGTACAGGGAGAACACTGGGGACTGTTCCCTATGCTGTGTACAGGGAGAACGCTGGGGAATGTTCCCTATGCTGTGTATAGGGAGAACGCTGGGGACTGTTCCCTATGCTGTGTATAGGGAGAACGCTGGGGAATGTTCCCTATGCTGTGTACAGGGAGAACGCTGGGGACTGTTCCCTATGCTGTGTATAGGGACAACGCTGGGGACTGTTCCCTATGCTGTGTATAGGAAGAACACTGGGGACTGTTCCCTATGCTGTGTACAGGGAGAACGCTGGGGACTGTTCCCTATGCTGTGTATAGGAAAACAAAGACATACAAACAATACCTTAAATGATATTTCCATATTTTCTCCTCCCCAAACATCTAGTCCAGGGTCATAGGTACCAAGCTCATAGAAATATTTCTTATCGATGGAAAACAACCCCCCAGCCATGACTGGGCACCTAAAACAGTGAAATCCAATGGTTACACCAACACATAACCAGGCAGTACTAAATATTAGGCATTTTTTATGCATTTAAGAGTCCACAGATTTATTTGCACATCACTTGGAATGTTCCTTAGACTGTACACACCACACAATATTTTTTTGGCCGAGCGACTGACGGACATTACCATGCATGGTGTGGGTGCCAATGGCAGTGACCAATCTCGGTCACCTGTTCATCTGGATCAGATGGGCATGCTGGTAAATCACAGCCGATCGTCACGGCGAACTGTTGGCTGTGGCTACTTTTGCTGCTACCAACAGTGATTTGTCCCGGCCGACCACTTGCTAGTGGCGAATGATCAGCTGGGACAAATGTTGTCTAAAGGTTTTACATGTAGTATCATCTTTACACACTCTGACACTGGCCTGTCTCTTGTCCCTCCCAGTGTCGGACTCGGGTAATGGGGCCTACTAGGAAACCAGAGTCCAGGAGCCCACCAGGATGCATTTCCAGGACCACCGAACACGTCATATCTCGATTATCACCCATTTACATATCTATCTTACTCCTACTATAAACTATAATTGTTTATTAAAATGCATTCCCCTGTAACCCTGTGGGTTGGTCAGACACTGATGCCTCCCATTTCCTGAGCATTCACTAGGTCCACCACCAGTCATACTGGTCCGTCTCTTTAAACTTCCTTTCTTCTATCTCTCTAAGCTGTTCCTTGAAATGCTTAGTCCGGGCACACAAACCAATCAGGAATTAGAGCGGTAGTGTCGGATTGATTGGTTTGACAGATTGTGTGGTCCATTGAAATCTGCGCAATTGGTTAGGATTTTCTGACATGTATGCTTGCTCGGACTTACTGTGTTTGCATAAAAATTGGTCTGTAGTGATAAGTTAGGTAGGAAATGATTGTTCTATTAACCACGGTGCTCAATATGGCTGTATTATTGGCTTAGCCTTTACTTACCCTGATCTGTTACTTGTAATACCCCAATAATGTCCTTGACCTGCGGCCTAAAAAGCTTCATCCCATCTCTATTCTAGATGTATCACTTTTATTTCCACTTTTACAAGTCTGGCACAATCCACAATGGAGTCAATGAAAGGATTTAAAGGCAAAGTATTTAAAGTTCCTTTGCATCTTCGAAAGTCAGTTATATCATCGTTATATCATTAAAAAGTCCTGAACTCACTTTATTGGATCCATCTCGGTAATTTTATGTCTCCGAACTTCCTCTGGTGGGATAGGTTTCCATCCGAAATTCATAGGCCAAGTGAATATTCCTCTCTGAAAATTATCAACTGTCATATAGCTGCAACGAGGAAAAATATAAAATCTGATTATTATATTATTTTCCTCCATCAATGTAATACATGAACTGTCCCATTCCTGTGTAGTTTCATCTACAGCCTAGTGCACAAAACTATTTGGGTCACCAAAATTGCCCCATTCACAGAAATTACCTCATATCCATATCACTTATCACATCTATCACCATACACAGACATTACCTCATATCCATATCACTAATCACATCTATCACCATACACAGACATTACCTCATATCCATATCATTGATCACTACTATCACCATACACAGACATTACCTCATATCCATATCATTGATCATTACTATCACCATACACAGGCATTACCTCATATCATTATCACTGATCACTGCTATCACGATACACAGATATTACCTCATAGCCAGATCACTACTAGGGATGGCCGGTTCGCGGATCCGAACCCAGATCCGCCGCACATTTATCCCGTTCGCGAACGGCGGATTTTTCCGGATTTTCCACCTTCCGAACTTCTGTACCGCGGATTTCTCGTATTTTCGAAATTACGAGTTTTCTCGTATTTTCGGGAATTTTCAAAAATATGAGAAAACTCGTAATTTCGAAAATACGAGGATTTCTCTTATTTCCGCAAATATGTATTTTCGAAAATTTTCGAAATTACGAGCATTACTCCTGCTTGTGAAGGTTCTCATTCATCCAGGTCATGGTATATCTGTTGTATTCAATTAGATCAACTGGACTTGAAATGTAGTTCTTGAAGACGTTTCGCTAGTCATCCGACTGGCTTTCTCAATTCAGAATGACTTGTACAAGAATCTGTGGCAATTATGTACACTTAGAAGGACCGCATGCACCTAGACTTAGAAGGACCGTGTGTACCTAGAAGGACAAGCAATATATTGATTTAGAAGGATCAGACACACCTAGCCTTAGAAGGACCACGTGCACCTAGACTTAGATGGACCACGTCACCTAGACTTAGAAGGAAAGCGCTCACCTAGGGGCATATTTATAAAGGATTGTCTTTTTCGCCAAATAATTAGCGCAGCACATCGCAGCGAAAATAGCGCCATTTGGGGCTTCGTTTCGCCTTATTTATAAAAAAGCGAAAAAAACCACACTTCGCGGCTGAAAAAGGCGAACGGGCGCGATAAAGAGTGAAAAGTATCGCAGCGAAAACTTAACGCATCTAAGAAGACTGCATTGCGAAAACCATTCGAAACCAGAAAAGCCCACTAGAAAATGATGTCAAGTTCAAAATGGCCACCTCACATTTACCAAGAAGTCAGCCATGTCTTATTTAGTCAGTCTTCTTAGAATTTCTCAATTGGAATACAATTTTATTTTGCACTGCACATTCGCCCTTCTAATGCGCGATCGCTTTTCCAAGGCATATTCCATTATAATGCGCGGTTGCCTTTCTAATGTGCGTTCGCCTTTCTAATGCGCGATCGCCTTTCCAAGGCATATTCCATTATAATGCGCGGTCGCCTTTCTAATGTGCGTTTGCCCTTCTAATACGCGTTCGCTTTTCCAAGGCATATTACATTCTAATGCGCGATCGCCTTTCTAATGTCGGTTTTCCAAGGCATATTACATTCTAATGCGCGATCGCCCTTCTAATGCGCGTTCGCTTTTTCAAGACACATTACCCATTAGAATGCCTTTTCGCTCAAACAATGACTTTTCACCACCTTCAGGGTCGCGCTTATCTTTCGCTCTTTTTAACGCAAAAACCACCTTTCGCTCTTTTATAAATCGCGTAATGCCTTTTCGCTCCCTTTTTGCTAAAATTACCATTGCGAAGTAAGGCGAAAAGGGTTTTAGCGATAGCTCGCGGAAACGGTTTCGCCATTCGTTAACGCTACCTTTATGGCGAAAACGCTACCTTTATGGCGAAAACCCATGCGAAAAGCGAATGCGAAAACATTTCGCTACTTTTCGCTCTTTTGTAAATATGCCCCCTAGTCTTAGAAGGACCACCAGCACCTAGCCTGATAAGGACCACGTGCACCTAGACTTAGAAGGATCGCATGCACCTAGACTTAGTGGGACCGTGAGCTGGTGTCTTTAAAATGAAATGTATTGAAATTACCTGCATTACAGTAACTGTAAACAATTATTTTACTTTCCATCCTAGGAGATCATTGGTTATAATAAAACAAGATAACGAATCATTTGGTTTTGAAATTCAGGTGAGTGAACTGGCATTAAACTGTGAAATAATAAGTATAGCCTTCATAAAATAAATAACTTGTAAATAAAAAATTATATTTTTATAACAGAGTTTGTTGAATTTTAGACCTATAAGTTGCAACATCAAAATGTCCAAACCTGTGAGATGTGTACATACGTCTGTAAGGTGCATGAAGACAGCCCCTCCGATCGGGCTGGACTGAAAACGGGTCAGTCTTTATTTTTAACACTTTATTACTCTTAAAGGGCAGGTCCACCCCCACAGAAAAAAATATTTATAGCACTAGGACCCTAGGATTGCAATACTTTTTTTTTGCCTCCATAAACTGTAATTTGCCACTTAAGACAGAGTGGAGTAGACTTGAAGCCGAAAAGGACAATTAACTCTGTGAGTATCTACACCAGTTCTATTTGAGATTGCAATACTTTCACACTTCTAAAGGCTCACTCGTCTTCTAGCAGCCTTACAAGATAAAAAAGCTGCAAAGTAGGTAGCGGGGGAGCAGCCATAAGTCATGGGATCGAGATTGGGGCAATAAAAATGTTCCTATCTCCCCATAAGGCCCAAAATTGTCCGTACGATATTGCAATATCGTGCGACCAGAGATCGTATCGTGTATGGGCCCCTTGATTGTGGTAGACCTGCCTTTTAATTCTAATTTTATATGTTTTTCAGACTGTGACGCACTTTTCTGCAAATGCAAATTTCTGTTGTTGCACATCTGTATTCTCAATGCTGAAGCCTTTTGTAATTTATAGCATTTTATACAGTTTACAGGTGATAACGGAATAGAATTTAGATATAATCAGTGCAGAGTAAAGGAACACGACATTAACTGCATTCAAATTGTTTTAAAAAAATGTTGTGAAATGTGGTAAAAATTTTAATTAGGTTTCTAGAAATGTTCACCATTAAATATATGTAACCCTACCTAATACAAGTCTATGTTCCAGGTGACATGTTAATAGATATCAATGGGATCTGTACGGAAGGCTTTAACCATCAGCAGACGGTTGATCTAATCAAGGCATCAGGAAATCATCTTAGGTACAACTTGCTTAATATATATATTGAAATATTATTCAAATCGAAACCAGTGTTACATTATTATCCAATCCAAAACCTGTGTTACATTATTATCCAATCAGAAACCTGTGTTACATTATTATCCAATCCAAAACCTGTATTGCATTATTATCCATTATCCAATCAGAAACATGTGTTACATTATTATCCAATCAAAAACCTGTGATACATTATTATCCAATCCAAAACCTGTTACATTTTTATCCAATCCAAAACCTGTTTTACATTATTATCCAATCAGAAACATGTGTTACATTTTTATCCAATCCGAAACCTGTTACTGTACAAAGGTCCTACTTTCTACAAAACATTTTATATCTTTATTTGTATATTCAAATTGAATATCACACACTATAATTAGTGCTTCCTTCTGTTTATTTATAGTTATGTAGGTATTGTCATGTGATCCCTTAATGTCCTTGTGTGTATTTTAATGTATTGTAAGAATGTACAGCAAGTAGCACAATATTGATTTACATACTGTCCTGACCATCCATAATAATGGACAAACATGTCCAATGGGCCCTGGTCTTGGAAGTATGAATTTTTCTCTGCGCCTTGCTCTTTCAAAGGTTTTGATCAGCTGTGTTAAGGCGATTGATAGAATATACACAAAGCCACTGTCACTACTGTTCTTCAGAAATGGCTGCAGTGCTGTGTTTTAGGGTTAAAGTCACGCTAATACTGACCCAAAATACCGATCCAAACATCGTGAGTATCAGAAGAGACACCTGTGCAGCCACCGCAAGCCTATTTACCAGAGGCTGTGCGCCTCCTTTAGGCTGAGGCTACACCGCAATGTTGCGCAATCGGTGTGCATTCGATTGCGCAAAAAAAAGGGGCCACCTCAATTAGCCACATTAGTGTCCACTTTAAAAAGCACAATCGGATCGTAATCGCGGTTAAAAGGACTTGTGTGGCCTAGACCTAAGTGTAAGTATTTAACGCCAGCTGATAGCAATCAATAAACACTTACGCAAGGGTGAGATTCACCCAGGGCCCCACGCGCTTTGGTCAAATCTCCTAGAAGAGACTTACTAGAAGCTAGGGGAATCTCACTGGTAGGGTCCATATACTGATGTTCAAACTGTCAATTTATGTGTGCGACTTTTGTGCCTTGTCGCGCGTTGTGCTGCGTTTGCGCATGCGTTTTTGTAATCTAATATTATAAAACACATGCTATTGCGTAAAAAAATGGTGCACGCAAAGCACAAACACGCGCACATCAGAAATTGCAGGAATTTTCGTGTTCCCGCAATTTCCATGTTAACAAAAATGGCATGCGCAAAACGCGTTAGTGTGGCCTAGCCCTTACTTGTAATGAGAGATTATAATAAATTTCCCCTTTAACAGATACAACATAGTGAAAAGCTGCGGGGAGGATAATGAAGTGAACCTTACTAAGTGGTCTTAGTACAGCCCTGTGTAATGTATTTCTCAATAGTGTACCTATTTAAAGGAGAATGTTGGAGGGTAGGTACTTATAGAAACAACATAGTAAAGAGCTGCAGGGGGAGGATAATGAAGTGAACCTGATCTTAGCACAGCCCTGTGTAATGTATTTCTCAATAGTGTACCTATTTAAAGGGGAATGTTGGAGGGTAGGTACTTATAGAAACATTATAGTACAGAACTGCAGGGGGAGGATAATGAAGTGAACCTGATCTTGCCCAGCTCTGTGTAATGTATTTCTCAATAGTGTCCCTATTTAAAGGGAAATATTGGAGGATAGGTACTTATAGAAACAACATAGTACAGAGCTGCAGGGGGAGGATAATGAAGTGAACCTGATCGTAGTACAGCCCTGTGTAATGTATTTCTCATTAGTGTCCCTATTTAAAGGGGAATGTTGAAGGGTAGTTACTTATAGAAACATTATAGTACAGAACTGCAGGGGGAGGATAATGAAGTGAACCTGATCGTAGCACAGCCCTGTGTAATGTATTTCTCAATAGTGTACCTATTTAAAGGAGAATGTTGGAGGGTAGGTACTTATAGAAACAGTATAGTACAGAGAACTGCAGGGGGAGGATAATGAAGTGAACCTGATCGTAGCACAGCCCTGTGTAATGTATTTCTCATTAGTGTACCTATTTAAAGGGGAATGTTGGAGGGTAGGTACTTATAGTAACAACATAGTACAGAGCTGCAGGGGGAGGATAATGAAGTGAACCTGATCGTAGTACAGCCCTGTGCAATGCATTTCTCAATAGTGTCCCTATTTAAAGGGGAATGTTGGAGGGTAGGTACTTATAGAAACATTATAGTACAGAACTGCAGGGGGAGGATAATGAAGTGAACCTGATCGTAGCACAGCCCTGTGTAATGTATTTCTCATTAGTGTACCTATTTAAAGGGGAATGTTGGAGGGTAGGTACTTATAGAAACAACATAGTACAGAGCTGCAGGGGGAGGATAATGAAGTGAACCTGATCGTAGCACAGCCCTGTGTAATGTATTTCTCATTAGTGTACCTATTTAAAGGGGAATGTTGGAGGGTAGGTACTTATAGAAACATTATAGTACAGAACTGCAGGGGGAGGATAATGAAGTGAACCTGATCGTAGCACAGCCCTGTGTAATGTATTTCTCATTAGTGTACCTATTTAAAGGGGAATGTAGGAGGGTAGGTACATATAGAAACAACATAGTAAAGAGCTGCAGGGGGAGGATAATGAAGTGAACCTGATCGTAGCACAGCCCTGTGTAATACATGTCTCAATAGTGTCCCTATTTAAAGGGGAATGTTGGCGAAATTCTTGCTGCGTCTAATCTATTTTTAATTCGGTTTTAGCCAAAAATGGTCTTTACTATACAGTATATATTTACACAATATAAACAACTAATAAATATAAATAGAACCCTAATTTGTAACATTTTTTTTTCAAAAAACATTTATCCTTATAATCTCCAAGAATATGGATATTTACATAATATTTACATGATTTAATGCATCTCACTAATTGTGCAATGATGATATTAGAGATCCCCCCCCCCTTTTTATTTCTATAAAACAAGGGAAGTAAATTTGCATTCTCCTTCTGCTTCTATATTCCCAACAGAATACAAACAGTCAATGGAACAAAAATCAGAAGGTCTGAACTAGAGGCCAAGCTGCTCTACTTAAAGGTGAGTTTTATGGGTTTAACTGCCCCCCCATACAATAAGAGGGTGATACACCATCTCCCAATGCATTAAAGCTACAGAACATATCATCCAACTTCCCCCTAATACTTATAGAAACAACATAATGCAGAGCTGCAGGGGGAAGGATAATGAAGTGAACCTGATCTTATCACAGCCCTGTGCAAAGCATTTCTCAATAGCGTTCCTATTTAAAGGTAAAACGTTGAAGGATATGACAGCAGCCCTCATTGCATTGCAGTCCAACATTTAAAAGTCACACAGGAGATGCTGACATTGCTTTATTGGACTCACTGTGGTTTCAAACATTGTTAAAGAGGAACAGCAACCACAAAAATACATCTAAAGCTACACTAACTCTTTTTACATCAGTTAACATGGCTATAAGATGATTAATAGCAAAACCACCTCTGTGTGCATATCACCACAAAATGCCTTAATGCTGTTTAGGGTATTTCACACCAATGGATGTGGTAACAGTCTGTCTAATATAAATGTTAATGTATCAACATATATGAGGGTGAATTATATCACATGCCACTCTATAGCCATTTACACATTACACTAGAGATGAATCCCGGTTTCGAAAAAAACATGGTTATCAAAATTTCTGAAACTTTGAATTTCTTATTGAAAAATTGGAAAACTTTGAAAATCAAAAATTCCATTTAAAATAGAAATTAAGTTCTACGGAATCGCTGTCAGTTCCGTTAATTTCTTTAGAACAGTGGCCTAACTACTGACCCCGCCACCCACGCAGGGGGGGGGGAGGACGCCCGGACGGTAGGAGGGTCAGCCACAACCTCCACGATCATGCTGTTTTTAAACAGCTGATCACACGTATGAAGGAAAATACCGGACCTGAACTTCCAGAACCAAACCGGAAGTTGGGGTCCAGTCTTTTAAACAGCTGATCATGCATGTTTCCTTCGTACGTGTGATCAGCTGTTTAAAAACAGCTGATTGTGGAGGGGCATGGGTCAGGGGCCCGGACTCCAATCTCGCTGGGGGGCCCAGTTACACCACTGCTATAGAGATGTATGGCTTGTAATGGATTCAGTAGCCACAGTGGGTGTCCGATTGGCCCCCTGGATAAAATGGGCTCGGTCTGTGTTCTATAGACTGTAGAAAGGGTTATACAGGGAGATAAATAAGCAGTGCAAATTGCTGATCAACAAAGCACAAGACAGAAAAACATAAATAACCAATTGTGCCCACAAGAATATTGCTGACAACTTCATGATTTATTGTGTAAAGTACGATAAGTTTACTATAATGTTAAATGTAATATGAAGGTGTGAATGTAATGTTTGTAACGTGGCCAGTTACATTCCTGTTTATTTCAAACCCAACAGCAAGATTTCCGGGAGAAATGGGCCGAGCTGAGAACAGTTTTGAGGAAGGAGCAGGAGCTCATTTACGGTAATAATGCCTAATTATAAAAAGAAGTGGACGCTGTATATGGCACAGCTCTGTTTAATTGCTATTAATTTCACGGTGGCCTATTTATTAAGCATGATCACTGTGCTACAAATATCCTGTAAATTACATCTCTATTATTCATAAGAGCCATGAATATACTGTAAATTATATTATTATTGTAATGTTCTTATAATCGGTGCTCAGCTATGTCATCAGTCACATGCCCCAAAGGAACTTGTGTATTACAGGAAATTATCTCCCCCCTTGAATAAAAGCACTTGACCTGTAGCCTCATACTTTGATATGGTAATGAACCTCCTTGGTGGCTTGTTATATCTTTATATATTACAATAGGGGCGCATTATTTACTTTATAATTAAAATGTGTTACAGAGAAATTGCAAGCCGTGAATAAGAAATAATAATTAAAATGGGTTAACCATATATTTAACGTTAAACAGAAATACATTTAAAGGAGAATTATACTCATGCAGCAGCTGACATTTTCAAGCGCCTCCTCCTCCAACATTCACATTTGTTTTCCAATGTCAGAGGCAAAAAAGAGCTTAAAGCACAAGCTGTGTTTCAGCATGCCTGACAGAGTGCTCCCACTTCGTTGATAGCATTGTTGGTGTAGAGGTGGCCAATAAAGAGCTAAAGGCCGGGAGGCTCCTGGTAGAGATTGTGTTTGCGTTAAATTAAACTACTATGATTTAATTGGATAAGTAAATTCCTATCCTGTAAAATTGCCCATAGTAATAACCCAGAGGTGTAAGTAAATGTGTAAATTACTCACTGGCAGACTGAGACACCATTACCTCCTGTCATTTCCAGATACAAACAACTGGCAGTTGATAGTGAGCGTTAGGGGGTGTTTAAAGGGTTTTTCCACCCCCCAAACTAATTTTTTATGTTCTGTAGGAAATTGCTATAAACCTCGACCGCACGAGGTTTACAGCACTTAAAGATCTCCCCAATTGTACTTACCAGCTTTCGTTCCCCCGATGCCTTCTGCTTAACTTCCGTACCGTGCAAGAGGGGCTTGACTGGCATCCACTCCTGTGATTGGCTAAGGCGCGATGTAAGTACATTTGGGGAGATCTATATCTCGTCGAGGTTTACAGCAATTTCCTACAAGATATAAAAATGTAGTGTGGGGGTGGACATACCCTTTAACAGTTAATTATTAGAAAACAATGAGGTAAGGTTCATATCCAGGGATGGCCAACCTTCCAGAATTCTACATTTTAATAGTAACTTTTCCAATGTGTTTTATCAGGAACCGTCGATGAACAAAAACTACAAGAAACAATAGACTCCATTCAGTCCACCATCTTCCAGAACCCTACAGCATCCTGTTCGTTCCTCAATAAACACAGGGTCTCAAGTGGAAGCAGTTGGAAAAGTCAATCCAGTTCAATGACGGACACCAGCGACGATGGCTTATGGCAAATGTCTGTGTTTGAGGATGACTCCGCCAGTGAAGGTTACAGCCGCCAGTCTAGTTTAGATGAGGACTTTGTCTTCATGAAGCCTAACGGACTTTACTCTAAGAAGTCCTCACTGACTCGTCACAGGAGCATCAGTGTGACAAGTAGCGGAAGTGATTCCACGTCACCCAACTGGGACACAATGAGCCTTTCAAGTTTATTCGGAACTTTGCCAAGGAAAGGAAGGAGAGGCAGCATTAGGAAACAGTTCCTCAAATTCATTCCCGGTGTGCACAGATCAGTAGTGGAAGAAGAGAGTCCAGTGTGACGGTGACTCACTGGCATTAAACCAAAATATGGAATACTCATCACTGTAACATGTTCAGGGCCGGATTTCCCACTAGGCCACCTAGGCTGTGGCCTAGGGCGGTACAGCCACCAGGGGTGGCAAAAAACCCCAACAGCGAATAAATAAATAAATAAATAAATAAATAAATAAAACTAAAAAATGTTAGGCAGCATTGCATCCCCATAATAAATTTACACAACACACATTAGTTGGCACACAGCAGAGCCCTACCAGTTTCTGTTAAATGTGAAATGGGCAGCAATTGTTGATTTGCTAGGGGCGGGGCAGGCCTCTTTCCCACTCACAAAGCTCCGCTTCAGCCAATGAATGACCACGTATATGAAGGGGGGCACAGGCAGTACAAGTTAGCTGGCCTAGGGGAGAAAAAAGTATAAATCCGATTGGGAATTATTTGTACATGTGTTAAGTAGCTCAAGTATCTTTATTTATTTTGTGTATGAGGATGTATTTACATGGGATCCATAACAATACAATATTGTATCAAAGAGTCTTGTTAGTTCTAATTGTCTTTATGCACATCATGGAAAGAACATCTTTGTATGTGGCTTAAGATATACCAATCTGATATCAATAAAATCCATTACTGAAAAATTACCCTTCCATTCGCACAGGGAAAAAAGCTGATTGGAGAATTCCAATCTCTCTTTCTGGTGTAATCACTGTGAGCGTGTCTGAGCTCACTGAGCTATCGGATAGGGCAGTAACTGCAGGGATTTATGTGCTAAAAGATTGGAATTTGTGTCTTTGTTAGAAATATCTTCAAAATACTATTATTACAGCAATTTCGGGCCATAAATAAGTAAACTATGGTTCAGGGTAGAGGTATCCTTTAAAAAAAATGTTAGTGTACACAAGTATCAGGATAATAAAAACACAAACATACTATACTATACAGTATGTATTTATAATTGTGTTACATTTATATACATAAAGTAGCATTTCTACACAAACGTGGTGGTTGTGTGGCAGAGACTAGAAATACAGATTCCATCCTCCATTCTATATTACTAAAAGTCAAATGATTAGTAACTTTGTAGCCATGTACACATTAAATGCACAGTTTGTAAGTAAAGGAACATCCCCTAATAGGTGATGCCCAGTGAACAGAGGATTCCTTGATCTGTTTGGTTAAAGAGGTTCTGTTTGCAGTAAATTGGAAGGGAATTTATAAGGGTTTAGCACATTATTATGAGCCAACCAAGATATTATAGTAGGGTTGACCTTCTTATACATCCCAGGATAGGATATAATTGATTGATCATATACAAGGGTGTTTCTAGGGTTTTTGACATCTGAAACAATTTTAAATGTCGCCTATTGGCAGACGGGTGACGGCACATGAAGTAGGTGTGACTTCATCAGGGAACATAGGCATGGCTTGTGGAGGTGGGTGTGGTGGGCTGACTAACACAGATTGGTGGACTGGAGGCCTGACTTAACACTGATTGGTGGAATGGTGCTGAAATGCAGTATTGCTGGACAAAACTGCCAACTTTTGATTATTCCGCAGGGGTGAGCCCTGAGCAAAGGTTTCAGTTTGCTTCATGGTAGGGGCACCCCTGATCATACACCCTACAAATGATCTAGATATGGAAACTCCTATAAAGAAGCAAATTAATCTTGCTCAATGAAATATGTCAACCCAACTCAATAGTTTCTGTCAATAAACACTGCTTCACTTCTATTTTATATTATTTTATATATACTATTAGTAATAGTTATTTTATATTACTGTTAGACAACCCATATGATACTTTAGAATCCCCAGCATACATTGCCTTCACCATCCATAATATTAACTGATGCTGAATGTGAGTACAATATAAACAGTGATTTTAAAAAGATCTGGGCAGGATACAATCAAGTCACTGCAAACAAAAAAAACAGTGACTCTGTTTAACCTTTCTGAGTACCGTGTTCTTAAAGTGGTGCGTGATCTGTTTTTGAAAGCAGGATGTGGCTGGGTGTAATCTTTGCATGTATCTATGAACAGGATGTAGAGGTGCTCGCTTATGTAGGTAGGTAGCTACAGTGTATTTAGCATCACAAATTATTTTCAGTTCTCACTGCGATACAGAAGAAAATTGCTCAGACTTCAATAAACAGAAATTACACATTTCCTGAGATTTCACCAAGAAAATAGATACACAAACTGTGGATTTTGTTATATTAAAGCAATTCTGTCAGATCTTTAACAGTTATATTTATTCTGAGGTCTTGTGTTAAATTAAATCTTTACAACATGTTCTGCACTTTTAAAGGGACAGTAAGCCATAAAGTCATGTAGCTTGTATCTTCATCTAATATTCGCACTCCTATCTTTATTATTAACACACATGCACAAAGGAAAGGAGCTGGTCGAGAAGCGCACCATTTGCCATTAAAAAGCTGCGAGTGGAGCACCAGCAGGTAAGTTTAACTCCGGAAATTAGACGTTCTATTATTCACAGGAAGATGGAAATAAGCGACCTTATCTTCCTGTAAATAACAGATGATGATGCAACATACATGACTTTACCGGTTTAGTGTCCCTTTAAAATGACCAGTTATTATTGATTTGCATTAAGGCTGAGGCCTACATTATTGTGTGCTTTTTAACACACAATCAGATCTCGATCAAATAGTGCATAAAAACGTGCTGTTGTGGCCTATCCCTGTAAGAGCCAAATCACTGCTTCTTCTTCTTCGTCTTCTTCCATTTTAATTGTTTAATTGTTTTGACTGTATCTCCTCCCACAGTTTTCGAGTGAAGAAGTGCGCCATCTAGTTAAGGAATGCAAAAAAGCATCTCCGATTTATCTGTGAATTACACCTGCCTTTTGATTGGATTCACCGTGAGCAGTCCCAATCAGACCTGATCAGCTGTCTATTGATTGGATTCACCGTTAACAGACCCAATCAGACCTGATCAGTTGCCTATTGATTGGATTCACCGTGAGCAGACCCAATCAGACCTGATCAGCTGTCTATTGATTGAAATTCACCGTTAACAGACCCAATCAGACCTGATCAGCTGCCTTTTGATTGCATTCACCGTGAGCAGACCCAATCAGACCTGATCAGCTGCCTATTGATTGGATTCAACGTGAGCAGACCCAATCAGACCTGATTAGCTGCCTCTTGATTGCCTGTGTCACAGGAGCAGATTTGTGAAATCACAGCACACACAGACACTTACATTAATAGTGCTTTGTGCAAACATTCAACTTCAAGCCAAATTCAAAGTTTATACAGGAGCTGGGAAAATTACATAGACAAAACATCATCTCAATAAAGGAATTTCAGGGGTCGTACACATTTCTGACACACACAGCCCCCTTCCCCCCATGCAATTTAATATCACATTTGGAGACATTTAGCATTAAAGTGGCACTGCTCAGTTCTGGTCTGTACTGCTTACCAACTGTGTCTGGGGCCTGGCCTATGGGAACAAATGGCTGAGTGTGAACTCAGGAAGGGCCGCCCGTCCCAACAAGCACAACTTTAGCTTAGTATAACTTTGGAACTAATGCAAACTCCTGGGCACTTTAATGAGGGAGAAGAAGGATAGGTTGGCATTCTTAAAATCATCACCTGTGCTTTTCTGGCACTTTCTTTTTGACACTTCTAATAGTCATATGAGCAAGTTTACAATTTCCTAATAGTCATTGCTCAGCTCAACCAAACCTTACATTTAGCTAATGTTGGAAGCAGCCAAGGAGAATAATAAAGGCCAGTGGCTAGGGCGTTGCTATCAGGGGTGCAGGGGATGCGACTGCACCAGGTCCCTGGGCAAGAAGGTTGCCCCATTTTGTGCTAAGGTTCTAAAACTACCAGTCTGTGTGCCAACTGTTTTACCAGTGGTCTGTGTACAAAGCATTTTTACCATTGTCTGTGTGCCAAGCATTAAACCAGTGTCTGGCTGTGTGCAGTGCCAGTTTCCCAGCCAGTTTATCAGTGTCTGCTTGCCAAGCATTTAACCAGTCTTTGTGCCAACTATTTGTTAGGTGTATGGGTAAAGTATGTTTGTCTGTTTTAAGATGAGTGCCTTTAAAAAGAATGTAAATGATGAATTTGGATGTTTTTTATGGAAATGATTATTTGGTTTGCGGTGCCGATTTGTGTTTGGGGGGGCCCATGTCCAAATTTTGCATAAGGGCCCATAAGTCTGTAGCTACGCCATTGGCCAGTGGTGTAACTGCTGCCCCTGCCACCCCCACAACAGCGGTCCCCTGCTGAAAAATCTGCAACCAGCTGTTTTTAAAGGGACAGGTCAGTGTTTGTGTAATGCCTTCTTAGTTATTCTACATATTCTCTCCCATTTTGAAAAATCAGTTGATTTCATGCCCTTTGCTGTTCCCTGCTGTTGACATTAGTGAGCTGACATTTCAGGTTCTAACGGTCCTTCTTCTTCCCAGAATGCACCACTTCCTTGGAATGTTCCTAACAGTAATTTCTACTGATTGGCTGTTGGATGGGTCAAAGATGCTCAGATCTCTACTGAGCAACTGAATCAACCCAGGGACTGGGTCAAGGGCAAGACCATAACCCTCTCTATTAGGGGGTCCTGCAAAGAGGAAGTCAGTATTTCTGTTGCATTTATTTATACACAGACAAAATGCTGAATTGGCAAATTAAGGACATTTGAAAAAAGGATGAAAAAATGCTGCTTTTTTCTGAAAAGCATATGCATTTGCACTGAACTTCCCCTTTAAACACCTGATTGTGCATAAGTAAACACACATGCTATCAGCTGTTTAAAAGACCGGAAGCGACCTGGAAGTCTGGTTCTGGACTTTTAAACAGCTGGTTGTGCATATCTTTACTTCATATGCACGTCAGCTGTTTAAAAACAGCTGAGGGCAGATCAATTGGCTAGGGGAGGGGGTGAGGGTCTCAGGGGCCCAGTCTCCAATCTCGCGGGGTGCCCGGGCCCCTGCAGTTACCTTTCAAACAAGCTTAGGATAATGTCTCTAACTTCTATGGACGTTACGTTACACTTTCCAGACTGCCTTGTCTCACACTCTGTGTCTCTGGGACTGGCATGTCATAAGCCATGTCAAAAAAAAAATAAAATAAATTGTGACTGCCTTAAAGGTCATGTTCACCCCCAAAACTATAATGTAACCCACTACTGGCCCCACTGTGTAGTGTAATAAAATCCTTACCTTACATCCCAGCTCCAAATGGCTGCCCTGCTATGTCCCTCTAAAGTCCAGAAAACTGACCACCAGGAGCCTGACAGGATCCATATAGGACTCTGCCTCCTGTCTCTCCTCCGGGAGAATTTGCACATGCCCAGTGCAGCCCCCCTTCCCCCCCCGTTTTCCTCTCCCTCCCCCCTAGTTTAAAACCCCTTGGTCATATAGTAGGTCTCCCTTCCCCAGCCCCAACCGCTATAATAGTTCCCTGAACTCTACTTACCTTCCTTCTCTCCCCCGGGGTTCTAAGCAGCTGGCATCTGCGTCTGTGATTGGCTGCCTCTCAGCCAACCAGGGACGCGGCTGCCGGTCCCCTGCTGGCAGTTTCATGCAAGCAGAGCGCCGGGACAGTGCGGCAGAGGAAAGGTAAGTAAAGATCGGGGGAGTTTCTGATAATTCTATTATGGCGGGTGGGGCTAGGGGAAGAAGCCCTACAATATGTCAAAAAATTTTAATGGGTGGACATGCCCCTTAAAGCTAGCTTTAAAAATGTTTTAGAAATTTGGTGTTGGGGCTTATTACGCAGCTTATGATCCCCTGTCCCAGCAGGTTTCATGCGCAAGACTGAGACTTGGGGACAGAGCAGTGGTGCTGGTGATGTCACAGCTCACAGTACCAGCAAGAAAAAAACACCCTTTATACTGCTGTAACTTTGGATAGACTGCAGCTAGAATCATGATCCTGGAGTCATTTTAAAGGCAGGAGCATGATCTTTTCAATACAGGCCACTTGTATGGAGGCCACAGTTCTCCTTTAACTCCTATCTTAAGGCTGGGCCACACTAGCGCGTTTTTTGCTCACACATTTTCGCTTGTGATTGCGCCCGAAATTTTCGCTATCACGGGAACACAAAAATTCCTGCGATTTCCGTTGCGCATGCGATTGTGCGTCCGTTTGCGTTCAACCATTTTTTCGCGCAATTGCTTGCGTTTTCTCTTTGTAGATAGCGAAAACGCATGCGCAAATGTGAAACAAGGCCCGTGAACACACAGAAATATAAGAATAACGCTCGCGATTTTCTGCATTGTAGTGGGTCCTCAGCCTTAGGCCTTCATGTATATTTCCACTTTCCCTTGTATGAATTTTATTTAATATAATATTGTAGATCACTGTGCTCAATGAGGTGCTATAGAATGAAATGATACATCTGTTAGCAGGTAGATCAATGTATGGAACCATGTCTTTACTGTGACAGATAATGTTGCTTTAGTGCTGAGTCTTTGTTTCCAAATACACTAAAGGTTAATAGGATTTCAGATCAATGCAGGGATTGTTCATTGGGATTTATTTTACACTGACCCATTGTGAAGTTCTCAATCTGATTTGGTTTGTATCTTGACCAATGAGCAACAATTGAGGTGGTTGAGTTGTGGACAGTGACCTAACTAGCAATAACCCCCCCAGCAAAATTATAATGGGTGTTCCGTCTTTCATAGGGTGAGGCTGTACCTGGCACAGGGGAAGTACAGACACTTTTGCCTGTAAATTACCCCTGTAACTTGTAACACTGTAACTTGAGAGGCCCCCCTACTATTTTGCCACACTCTGCCTTCAACAATTGTAACAGCGACCATACTTTTATGATCGCGGATGTAAAATTACAATCGCCCATTCAATACCCATTCAATACCATTGCAGTAGTTTACTACCTCATGGTATTGTACAGCCGAACGGTCGTAAATGTAAGTCCGAGGCCATAATTTTACGCTATATCAGAAGTTTGCGATACCACAGGTTAATAGATATGCCCCCTAGTTTCAATTTAGAACTGACATTTTTAGAAAATCCGCAGATCCAACAGATTTTTTCTACCCGTATATACTCGAGTATAAGCCGACCCGAGTATAAGCCGATGTACCCATTTTTGCCTCCAAAATTAGAAAAAACATGATTGACTCGAGTATAAGCCGAGGGTATACAGTAACCCTAATACCTTTCCACTGTAGATGTTTGGAAACTACAACTCCCAGCATGCTTGGTTGCTGGGAGTTGTAGTTTCCAACCACCTATAGTAGAAAGGTATTGGGGGTTACTGCATGGCATACTGTCCCCCCAGCCCTCCACCCAGTCCCCCCCAGCTCACTTACCGTACCTGGTCTTCAGTCTTCATCTCTCTGCCGGCTGCCGCTCGCTCTGTGCAGAGCCGGCAGTTCCCAGTACTGCTTCGCGGCTGCGCGATGACGTCATCCCGCCAGCGTGCGTGATGACATCATCGCGCAACCGTGAAGAACTACTGGGAACTGCCGGCCTGACTCGCGGCTGCTTCTGGATTGAAGGTAAGTGTCTATTGACTCGAGTATAAGCCGAGGCAAGGTTTTTAGGTTGATTTTTAAACCTAAAAACCTCGGCTTATACTCGAGTATATACGGTAAATGTTCTTAATTTAGAACTATTAATTGAAAAATTCGAAAATTGGAAACTCAAAAAATTTAATCTGAAAATTAGAAAAATTAGATTCAATTGGGTTCGAATCAGATTTTCAGAACTGCAATAGGCTCCTCGAAACTGCTGTCAGAACGAAAATACTTTTCCAATATCCTTTATGAATACCGTCCTGCTATTTAAAAAACGTATGATTTATGAATTAATGTCATGGATCTTTTCTATCTCCTGGGATAAAACACTTGAATTAGACCTCAGATTAGAAGGAACACTGACGACTGATTAGCTGAGAAAATCTGAAAAAACCCTCAGCTAATTCCTTTATTCTGTGGATTATAAGAACAAATATCCAGTGAGGATTTTTAATCCTTTTTAGTGAACTCATTTTGCAAATATGGCCACTCGCTAGGGATTAAAGATTAGAACAATCAGTGCTGCTGTTGATCATGAAACATAAAGACCCATTATTTTAAGAAAACAATCTCTCTCTCTTAGTATTTATTGTCTGCTTGCACCAAACTCTCGTTTTGCTTGTTTATTTAGAGAGAGACTGAGCATATAACTATTCATAGAGAATCCAGGACACCAGACGGACAGATCTGGGGAAAGGAAATCTTGCTTTTGCCTGATCTAAACAACCATCATAATGTTATTACATTTCTACTGTGTTTATTCTGACAACAAGTTCTCCCAAGCTTAAGGCTGGACAGACTCTTTGTAGAGGATTGACCACCACTGGAATATTATATTTGGTGATAGCAATGGCTGATGAAACTAGGATTCTGGATCCCAATGATGACTTACCCTTAGAAGTAAAACTCATCCACATAACTGATGTTCCTGATGACATGGCAGATGAAGAAGTTGAGTGTGGAACTTTAGGAAATGACTGTGAACTTCCTGTTCCAATAGAAGATCACCACCCACGAAATGATACTGATGAAGACAAAGCAACACAAGGTACAGTATGGTGGCAAACTTCACGCATACAGATCAGTAGGCATTTACTTTGTAGCATTACACATTAAACAGAGCACTGTAACTGTATTTTTATTTATTTAGATGACATTTTTCCCTTCTTTGTAGATAATGAGAAAAATGCATTTCATGAACCCCAACCTGAAAACAAACTACAACCAGATACGGAGACTGGAGATGGAATATCAGGACAGTCCAGGGCATACACTGGTAAGAGGACAACTGTTTTTTTCTTAACATGTCTGGTGTTTGGAAAGATTCAATATGAGGATTCAATATCAGCTCAGATGTTCAATATTGAATCTATTTTTTGATTGGATGTCCCATCCATAGACTGTGAACACAAGAGTTATGGAAGCAACATAGGGGGAGATTCAATATGGGCCATTTCCATCTAAAACCCACGTTAACCCGAATAAATTGTGGGTTAACGTGGGTTTTAGACGGATTTTAGAGTGCAGCGCCATTTCCAAATGTTTTTGGAAATAGCGCCGTGCTATAGGTCCCAACCCCTACCGTTACGTTTTGCACTACTTAGTAGCGCGACACTTATTGGTAGTATGTGGGAGGCGTTAAACCCACGCTCTTACCTTAGCCCGATCCCGCAATGCAATAACTGACGTAATATCGTTTACGTCAGTTATTGTATCGCGGGATCAGGCTAAGGTAAGTAATGCGGCGTCCAGTATTGGATCTCCCTGATAGTTTATAACAGTAGGTTAATAGCTGGACGCTCATGCAACAAACCAAATACTGAACTTAAAGGGCATCTATACTGAAAAGTTATTTATTAAATTTAAGTTATTTTAAACTGACCATTACAGGAAATTACTTTAGATATCCAATATAAAACATCTTACATTTCAGTTCCTTGCTCTCATAAACTATTATTCTATGAGCAGTTTTGCTGTAGCTGGAATGATGATAGAGTTTTAACAGTTGGAATGCTGTATGTTGAGTGCAGTTTTGACAGTTGGTTTGTGGGGGGGAAAAGTCAGGTCAGATGGAAGTGGGAGTGGTCAAAAGAGGGAGGGGGAGACTGCTCCTGAGCAAAACATGTGTTGGATTGAAGGAATGCAGCAACAAACACACCTCAGAGTGCTACTTACACCTATTTATAGATTAAGATGAGGAAAAAAGATGTAAAGCTGTGGAAATATAGGGAGGATGTGTCGGAACATGATTTAGGCTATTTCTATAACATTCTGTAGATAGAATACAATGCTAGTAATGCATATTGGTATTTGACTACTGTACCACCTTATAATAATGGGTTGTATATGTATTCTATTGATATTGGCACTTTCCCTGTCTGCAGCTGCTTGTAGGGAAATGTTAGGTATTGTAGTTTTCAAAAATCTGGAGATCTGCTGGTTGCTTATCCCTGCATAGAGATATGAACAAACCTAGAGGCTGCTCCTTAAGTCCAATATAACCCTATATATGTGTGTAGACAAAACTGTATAGTACTTTAACTGTGTTCTTTTTTCAAACAGTCCATATTTTTCTTATACCTTTCATCTGCAGGATCAGACAACATTACTGCAGGTGATATAAATGAGAATACAAACTTCACTGAACATGGAAGAAGCTCAGCAGAACTTAAAGACCTTTTGCCCAGTGACCCAGCAATAGACCATTCAGTAGACCATTTAACTTGTCCAACAGATGACATGGAAGATGAAATTATTTCTACCGAGTGTGGTAGTGAAAATGGAAAAGAATCATTCACAGATGAGCAAGAATATGGGTCAAAACACTCCATGTCCCTTAGTCCAACTGGTAGCCACCAAGAATTACCTGATGGGCTATCAGTAGGGGGAGGAAGACCAGATATCTTAAAACACAGCTATTCACGATATGACACTGTCTCCTACCGCAAAATACGCAAAGGAAACACAAAGCAAAGAATTGATGAGTTTGAGTCTATGATGAATTTGTAATAACCATACAAAGTACTTTCAACCCTGCCATCTACTTTATCAATTTAACAAATTATTGTCATTTATAATCTATGTATTAATTCAATATATCTAAACAAACCAAGAAAATAATACTTTAACCATGTCTTCCATCTCTGTATGTTTTATATTTTGCAGAATATAACAGTGTAAATAACCAACAGTATGGGATAGGAGAGATACAGCACCATGGGTGGGCATGGGTTTGGGCAGACTAAAGCTCCCCATACATGGTATCAACGTTGACAATGTTGAAAACTGTTTTCCGTTTTCCCTATCGACAATGTTGAGCAGTTTATCGCAAAAATGAAGATCAGGACAGGCGGAAAAATTTTCCACCAAACCCATCTTCACTCTCTATCTCTCTAAGGGGAAAACCTCAAGGTGGGAATCTTTGAGTTGTTCTTCTGATCTGATTTATAATCGAGAGAAACTGATTAGAGGCACTGGGCCAGACAAAGCCCATGGCTAAATACAAGTTACTTTTTTAAATTGCGACACATTTCAGAAATTTAAGGGGATAATTTATTAAAAGGTAACTGTGGTCTCCGATTCTTCAAAACTAGTAAGGATTATATAAAAAGCCTTCCATCATACATTCAAAATAAAACCTAAATCACTTCTCTAGATAAAATTTGTGAGAAGTTATTGCTGAAGAAGTTCAGTAATATTACTTCCTGCTTGAACACTTCCTGTTTTTAGCCATGTGACCAGCTTGTAGTCATGTGACCAGCCCCTGTCTGCATTAATAGGCTCCTCTTCTCAACTGTCAATTTTTTCCCCCAGGTACTTCCTGATTTCCCCAGCATTAATTCTTTACTAAGCATGCTTCTCCCCCGGGGCAGAAGGGTGGGCAGAGGTCAGGTGATGTCACTAAAGCTACTGGAAGCAGGGAGTTTGAACATTCACCCCAATGTAATGTTTTACAGGCTGAAGCCAGATATGTGATTGTCGGCTCATTATAAAGGAAATACTGCAGGCTTTCATTTAATCCTAACTTGTTTGGATACCACAGTTGCCCTTTAACCTGCAGTATCAGACATTACCAATACCGCGGGTCTGTAGCAAACGGAGAGACAAATAATCGGTAGTTTACAACCATGGATATAAAATATCACTGCAGGGTTCTAATGCGGATAACGATTGGTGACAAAATATTGACTGTGGTGCCAAATAAAGATGATCATCAACGGTATTTACAATGTCGTTAAAAGTGCGATTCCACAAATTAGCACAAACAAATTCAAGTCAATTATTGGGAAACAAAACTCTAATTATTAAAAGGAAGGTTTCCCTTTTATTTTTAAAAATTCCCAGGGAAGCTAAAACTAGTCTATAAGTTTTGATGCCCTATACCAGGGGTGTCAAACTCAACCACATAAGAGTTGAGACAGGTTAAGTGATGGGCAAATTTTTTTTTAAAGATACTTATCAGGTGAAAGATTGTTCCTAGTGCTGTGTCCTGGCAGGGAAAGGGTGTGAAGCACACTCTTTTGGACTGGGACCTCTGCTAATGACCTGATCATGTGCTATTAAGGAACGCCCATTTTACTCTTCTGGCACAGTAATGGAACAGCCAACTCCAATGGAAGGCCCTTTGTCACACCTCCCCCCAATGCCAGCTAGATGCCACGATCTGTAGAGATGGCCGAAACTTCCCAGTTTCGTTCCGTTTTTGGATTTGCGGATCTCGGGAATATCCTGAAAATGGAAAGAATTTTCAACTATTATTGAATGTTCAAGGCTGTTTACATAGCCTTGAATGGAGACTACTTTCGAGTTTCTGAGCGTATTTTCCAACGTTCGATAATTAAAGAAAATAAGTTCCGAAGTCGTGTCCGGATTCGGACAGATCATTCGGATTTCGGTTGTTACAGTATTGACTGCATCCAAGCCTTTCTGGGCTGTTATCCATTTGTGCAAGTCCCATTTGTGCAGTCACAAGCAGTGTCATAACTCTACATCTGCCTGCTAGATACCACGATCAGCTATTTTTAAACAGCTGGTCGCATTTATCTATGTAAAGGTGCGTGTGGTCAGCTGTTTAAAAAGAACTGATCGTGGCAGATCTATAGTTATGCTTCTACTTGGGACTGCACAAATAGATAGCAATATACAGTAGCATGTCTTGAATGCTGTACAGTCACTGGGAGCCAAAAACTGGCAGAAGGGCCTGATTCGGCCCACGGCCTTGAGTTTGCCACGTGTGCCCTATACGGGGGAACAAAGCGATGTAAGTAGAGTTCTTCAGCTTTTTTAAGTAACTAACATGGCGGTTGGGGATGGGCTAGGCTTCCCTATACTACAGAAAAAGGGTTTTAAGCTAGGGAAAAGAAAGCCATGAAGGGATCCAGAGGGAGGGGGAAAAAGGGCTCCTCTGTGCATGCCAGAAACCTCCAGAGGACAGAGAGGAAGCAGGGACTCACTGACAAATTCTACTCCACTTTTCTTAACTTTGAACAGTTACTCCAGGGGAACCATTTGGAGCAGAGGCAGGGGTGTTCCTAGAGTTTTTGACACCTAAAATAACTTTTAAATGCCGCCTATTGGCAGATGGGGTTGGCACATGAAGCGGGCGTGGCTTCATCAGGGAACATAGGCGTGGCTTGTGGAGGTGGGTGGGCTGACTAACACTGACTGGTGAATTGGAGGGCTGACTTAACAGTGACTGGTGTACTGGAGGGCTAACTTAACACTGATTGGTGGACTGGTGCTGAAATGCGGTATTGCAGGAAGGAGGATTTTTTTAACTGCCGCCTTTAAAGTGTTCTACAGGGGCATGCCCTGAGCAAATGTTTCAGTTCGCTTCATGGAAGTGGTACCCCTGAGCAGAGGTGTAAGATAAGGATTTTTAAACACTAACAGTGGGGCCAGTAGTGGGTTAAATTTTAGTTTTGGTGGTGGACATGCCCTTTAAAATTAATCGATCCTGTTTCATACGCTTTCAGCTTTACATTTGCCAGGCTTCCTACTGGTTTCATCACTATCTTTATTACAGCAAAGCCCAAGACATTAAACTTGCAGTGCTGGCACTCCTCAAAATTGGGAGTCAGGGGCTTAAATGCAGGGACCCGGGTCTCCCTGCAAGATTGGAACGCGGGCCCCTGACACTCCTCCCTCCCCTCCCCAGAAGTAAAGATACACACAATCAGCTTTTTCAAAGGACCAGTGGAAGTTTCAAACAGTTTAAAACTTCCACCGGTTCTTTTAAACAGATGATTGCGGATCTTCTGGAGGAGATCATGGACCTTTTTACCTCCTGGGACCCCCGCAGTTGCGGGTCATGCAGTTATACCACTGTTGGGAGGTAAGAACACTAAATCCTACCTCCCTGCCCCAGGTACTTTTTATTTTAGCAGTGCAGAGGCAATTTAGCATGTACAATAATGCACAAATAGAAAAATGAAACCATTTTGTTGTATATGTCCCATTTGGCTTATGCTGATATAGGGAATTTACTACCGGTAATATTTTAAACAAAATCAAACAGAGCACCACATACTAATTATTAGAGTCCTGCGCGGGTCTAATTTTCCAGACCCGCACCCGACCTGACCTCAAAAACCCGTACCCGACCCCCAAACGCGCTTTTATACCCGTGACCCGACCCGCAAGCTTTCGGACCTGAAACACGCCCGATTCACTTTTAGTCTTTCTTCCAAAAATTTGTACAGGGAAGTTACAAAAAAGTCTAAAGTTAAAATAAAGTTTATTCATAAACAAAAATTTTCATAAAAACAAACCTACCATACCACTAAATGTATAGCAGGGGTCTTCAACTTGTAGGCATCCAAATGTGTGAAAACTACAACTCCCAGCATTCCCTAAAAGCCTTCTGATATTTTTAGTGCTGTAGTGGAATGCTGGGAGTTATATTTTTCTAACAAATGTAGGCCCACAGGTTGGAGATCCCTGGTATATGTACAATGTACATGTTATCTAATATAATGTAAAGTATCCCTACTGTCCCCAACTAGCTACCCATGGGCCTATACTGTCCCCAACGTCTACATACCCATGGGCTTATACTGTCCCCAATTACCTTCCCATGGGCCAATACTGTCCCCAAATACCTACCCATGGGCTAATACTGTCCCCAACTACTTACCCATTGGCCTATACTGTCCCCAACTACCTTCCCATGGGCCTATACTGTCGGACTTATCATCACTAGAATCATCCATATCCCATAGATCATTATGGCTAGAAGATCAATGAAATCACGTCATCTGTTCCATTTAGACACTTGCTCTGGTCTCATGCATAGGTGCAGGTGCAGATAGAAGTTTGTTACCTTGTTCTATGGAAGATTGTTACTTTGCTGGCTCTGACCTCTGCTAGTTAAACCAAGGTCAGAAGTTTAACTCCTGCCTTTCCAGTCACTCCAGCAATAACTGCTTTTTTACTCAGTGATCTCTGCAAAACCTTCAAAGCCAGGTACTACAAGAGTTACAGTTCAACATAGCCGTCTGTATTCCTACCCACAATGCCATCCTGTATAACATTCTAACTACATTACCCAGTGATCTCTGTAATACCTACCCAGGTACTACAAGAGTTACAGTTCAACATAGCCGTCTGTATTCCTACCCACAATGCCATCCTGTATAACATTCAAACTACATTACCCAGTGATCTCTGTAATACCTATCCAGGCACTACAAGAGTTAAAGTTGAACATAGCCATCTGTATTTCTACCCACAATGCCATCCTGTATAACATTCTAACTACATTACCCAGCGATCTCTGTAATTCCAAAACTGCATTCCAACTGTCAAAACCATTCCAGCTACAGCAGAACTTCTCAGAGCAGTGTTTATGATAATTAGGCACTTGATTGACAGCTGAAATGTAAGATGATTAAGATTGTATATCTAAAGAAATAGGGGGCAGACCATAAAAAAATATAGTGGTGGTTGGGAAGAATTATAGTTTCCAGTAATGTTTAATTTAAAATATTTATTTTTTTCAGTGGATTCCCTTTATAGAGATGTTCAAAACCACTAGTATATTTTCTCCAAGACCGTTTTTAAAAGGAATAAACTAACAATCGGTGCCCTATGTTATAGAGAAGGAATTAGATGGTCCATGACAACAATAACATCATCCTGTTCTCTGTTCTAGACAACAACAAATCTGCCTTTGTGTTTTTGTGTCTCCCGTCCCAAACAGAAAACAAAGTCTTACAAGGGATCATTGAACCAACAGCGCAGAGAGCGGATTTTTCTCTGTCCCTAAAAACTTTTACTGTGGGCACGGAATGGCACATTCACCATTGTGCGTTTACGCTTTAACTCATAAACAAAGTCATTCATTTTTACCTTCAGTGAGGCCTTGATAAAAAACATTAAAGGAACTTTACAAATTTCAATTCTAGACATTGTGGTAAATTAGTGACAGATAAGCAGATCACACGTGCAGTAGTGATTATACAGCAACTGATGAAATAGCTAATCACTGATTATAACTGTTGACATAGCTAAGCACTGATTATAACTGATGACATAGCTAAGCACTGATTATAACTGATGACATAGCTAAGCACTGATTATAACTGATGAAATAGCTATGCACTAATTATAAAGATAAAACTTAATGATATTTATTTCACACAGTATTAGAATAGCAGATATATGAAATATAATCATCTGTCTAGAAGAAAAGTCTTTCAGGGAGATTCAATGAAAGTTCTTATCGTTTAAAATGGTGCTAATTTTGCCCCAACCAATCAGATCTTATTTAACATATTTAATTTCCCGATTGTTATTGTTAATTTACAAAAACGATTGTAAATTAACGAACATTGAAATGATCAGAAATTTGAGATCCTAAAGAAAAAAAAATGACTGAATATGGTCCAGTGTTTTAATGCCCTTTAATAAGGGAGGTAAGAACCAACAGTCTAGTCCGCATACACATGAGATGCTATTTCCACTGTCAAATGCTGCGATCAGTTGATCACTCTGAAATATTGCCCCATGACTTGTACCTGGCTTTCTGTCTTTACCCCATTAGATGCCCCGAATGTTATAAGTTTAAAGGAGAACTAAACTGAATTTGTTATACTCCATAGTCTGAAAGCATCTCCCCTGAGAGCTCCAATAAACTGTAACTAAATGATTCTCATTGAATTTTCCTTAGTAACAGATATAATGTTGTTAAAATCATTTTATATGGTTAGGTTAGCTTTAGTTTGTGAGACTTGGTTAGTCTTGTTATGCTAGTTAGGGCCCTGCTGAGGAGTCTACCTTAATGTGGTGGTAGGCTTACTAATCTTTTGGCTAAAATATTTTATACTACAGAAAGTATGGCATTTCTAATGGATTGTAACAGTTCTACCAACATGTATAGCACAGGCTATAAAATAAGATATTTTAATTGGAGTAACAAAACACTGAAAGGAGCAATATGAAATTGGTAACACAAGCTGTTTGGGAATGGGATGTAATATCTGTTTCTAGTCATTTACATCATTGCTAATTGACTGTCTGAGGAACTGTTTAAATACCTATGTGATACAAAGTTCAAAACCGTAAAAGTTTACCCATGCCCTCCAGCGAAGCCACGCCATCTGCAAAACCATGCCCATGGAAAAAGCCACGCCCAATTTAATGCGGCGGCGCACATAGGGTGGCATTGAAAAGTTTGGCTCAGGTAGCAAAAACCCTAGAAGTGCCCCTGATGGGACTGTACCATGAATGTGCATGGTGATACCATGCAAATTCTGTATGATGGGACTGTACCATTAATGTGCATGGTGATACTGTGCAAATTCTGTGTGATGGGACTGTACCATTAATGTGCATGGTGATACTGTGCAAATTCTGTATGATGGGACTGTACCATTAGCAAATTCTTCACGATGACTCATTGAGGCTCCTGTCTGGGTAAGGTTGTTACACCTCTAGCATAATTAGAAAGGGGCTTAAAGCTAAAATCAGACCCATATTGCATTTGTATTTATTTTTTTATATAGCGATGCACATATTATGCGGTGCTTTTCAATTCGTTGCTTCATTCACATCAGGCCTATTTTGTGATGCCGCCCCTTTAACGATCATGGGCGTAAATCTACGATAGCGGGTGTAAAACTAAAACCATTCGTAAATGTACTTTTCAGATAACCCCTTTTTTAAAAATATGCCCCACAATGCCAATACCAGGCTGCAGACTTAACTGACCACACTGGTATTTTGTAATTGTTGAAATTATACTCACCATGGGAAAAGCAGCCATGAACTATGCATAATAATGGGTTTACAATAGGCCCCTTAACCACACATCAGTTGAAATGAGGAAGCAACTTGTAGGAGTGGTTAAGCATCTCAATTACTTAACAAGTCCAATTGAATTAACTCCATATTAATTCATGTTACAATATCATATGACATGGTTGACTGAACCTTCATAGACACAGTGATTAGAAAGTTAACAAAGAATATTTTTGCAATTTCAAAGGTAAAAAAATGCCGTTGTTTTTTCCATAATAGGGAAATATCCCCATTACCCTCTTTTATTATTACAGGGAGATTCAATAAAAGTTCTTAAAAATGGTGCTAATTTTGCCCCAACCAATGTTTAATAACATCTGATTGGTTGGGGCAAAATTAGCACCATTTTAAACAATAAGAACTTTTACTGAATCTCCCTGTTAGACTTTTCATTAGAGCATTACTTTTCATGGAAATCTACATGTTAATCAGCATATTAAATTGCTATTGGTCTGGAAAAAAGCTGCATCAGACAATCTGCCTAAAATGGTTCTTGTGACCTGTATGCCTGCCCGAGAGGTAATGGACCAATAGACTGATCAGCAGTTGCTGGGCGGGAATAAAATCGGTACCACTGATATTTCATATGACCTATTGATGGCTACACAATCAGGTAAAAATGTACAGACAAGTCTCATCTATTTTTTCTGAATTTGACAAAAAATAAAAAAAGTCAGTTGCAGTGAAAAAAATATTGGCCCAAAATATCGAACCATTTGAACCCATCCTTAGTTGTCAGTTGCCATTCATACCTGGGGTACGGCCTGCTTTATAGTTAGTAAAACATGTCATTCACATATTCCTATATTCCATCTTTTATCTATATACACATTCATTGTTATTGAATTCGAAAATACACCAAAATCTGTCCATGTAACTTCTCACCAAAAATCACAGAAAGTCAGTTTTCTTCTAGTTTCTTCTTTTTTAATAAATTATCCTGCTCCCATGAAAGAGAATTTGGCAGTTTCATATCATTTCCTTCTCCATCTCAGTTGGATGAACGTTAACTCCTTCAAACTCTGAGTCACCGTCTATCAGATGGGGACACGGTCCAAATCTGTTTTCCATCAGAGCCAGATTGTAAATTCCAGATCACGTAAGTAAAAACTCACAGCAGATGATAAAACCATTTGCCATTAGCTTTGCTGAGACTCGATTCCATAAATAAATAATTTTCCACTGGCAAATCCACGTTTTCTTCACTGTACAAAGTATTTCTCAAACTGCCACTTCTGATATCTACTTGATGGATTGCACCCACCTATTCGGACACTTCTACTGGGCAGATCTGCTTCTAGGCATGTTGGTGGCTGAAATCCTTCTAGCACAAGGTGATCTTGCTACAAAAAATGAAAATCAAAAGATTTAATTAGGGTTTATAGGACCGAATATGGCGATCGCACATGCTTTAGTATTGGACTGAAAAGGAGGTAGGATTAATAATGAAAGTTTCTGTGAGGAGTGCCCAGGCTTCCTCCTGGCTTTAGCACTAGCTGTAATACAGGACAGTCCAGGACAAACTGGCAGATGAAAACTATACAGTATGTGCTGGCAGTCCCGAACAAAATGATATAGGAAGGTAGGAATAAACTATCCTACCTCCCTGCTCCAGGTACTTTCCCTTTTTAAAGGGCATGTCCACCCTTGAAATTTTTTTTTATATAACATTCCCCCTGCCCCCCCAGCCCCAACCACTCTATTTTTACTATTAGAAAGTGCCCCAAACTTTACTTACCTTCCCTCTTTCCTCCGCCGCACTGCCAGGCCCTCTGCTTGCGAGAAAATGCAAGCAGAGGGGCGGGACCAGCAGTCGCGTCTGTGATTGGCTGAGCGGCAGCCAATCATGGACGCAGCTGCCAGGAGTTCAGTGGCTATCCTCCTGGTGGGCAGTTTTTGGGACTTTGGGGGGGGGGACTACAGGAGAACCATATGGAGCTGGTATGTGAGGTAAGGATTTTATTACACTACATGATGGGGCCATTACTGGGGGGATTATAGTTTTGGGGGTGGACATGCCCTTTAAAAGGTTAATTTTTTTACCTTAATTGTTCACAAAAGTTTGCCCGTGCTTTTAATCTGCAATAACAAATCAGATGATATCTAACTGCAGTAACCCAGTAAAAAGCTAAAATCTGATTTGTTGCTGCAAATTAACAACACAGGCAATTATTTTCAGCTCTTATTAAAGGGCAACTCCACTGTAAACATTAACAGAAGCAGAACAATATTTGGAGGTAGGAATTACCAATCTTAACACCCTGTCCCAGATACTTTCCATTTAAACTGTTTAAAAAAAACAAACTTTATATGTGAGTGGATATGCCCTTTAAATAAGCTATGCCTTTTACAATGCTTTGGCCTAATGTCAGTGTGGTTTGTTGCATGACTGGGTTCCAGGAAAAATTGTTGGTTCAGTCAATTCAGCTAAAAGGTTAAAAACAAAGCTTAATAGCCAAAAGCATAATTGGCTATTGATTGGCCATGAATTACAAGTCGATAAAATCAAGCCAGCATTCTCCTTCGACATTTGGAGTGGATAAAACATACTCAACCAGTAAAGGATTCCGTACTCTCTACTAAAGGGAGCCGATAACCACCCACTAAAAATGTTCAGCCTCGATAACAAACAGTACTTTACGACCCTGTCATTAGCAGCTGGTATAATCCTTCGGTATCAGACCTTTCCAATACCACGGGTTTATAAATATGTTCCATAACTATATGGGCCACAATTGTGGCTGTAAAATACCAGCGTGGCCAGCAAAGGCTGCAACGATAATCTATGGCAAACAACACGTGGTAACAAAAAACGTGCAGTGTCGGAACTTTTCACTATGATGTAAAATAAAGTTAACAATCTGTCTTTTGCAATGCTGGTAAAAGTGCGGTATTACAATTTAACAATTTAATTCCTTTCTTTATGACTTGTGTGCTAGAGACTCTACCTGTCCTGGGTTTATAAGGACAATAAGGGAATGAAAAAGTAACTGATGTTACTGGACAGTCTCTTTGGACTATGACACGTTATGCCAAGTGTTAATGGTTATTGGGAGGCACTTACCAGAGATGGATGAAAGGCGACTTGTGATTTGTGTAACCACCTCATCTGATGGTTCGTGTTGTTACAGTGACGTAAACTTAGTTTCAGTTCCCTCTCGGCTGGTGCGATGCACAATTCTCCATGTTTAATTAGCCGTAACCAAGTGTAGTTAAAGTGTTGACTCTGAGGAGATAATCACAATAGATTAATTCATCAACCAATTGTCTACCCACTTTTATTGTACCATTGTCTATTACTTTGTACACAATTTAGCAGGATTTATATAATTGGGATAAAATGAGCAATAACATCCAGTTGGCCAAGTCCAGAATCCTTAGACTTCCTAAAGGGTCTCCACACAAGTTATGGAGTCTTACCTTTAAAGCTGGGTACACACCTATCGATTTTTCCTCCTGACCGACCGTTCGATACTTTCGAACGGTCGGCCAGGAGGAAGGACTGTCGGTCGCGGCAAAAGCAGCCGCGTCCGATAGTCACCGCGACCGATCGTGCGGTCCATAGAGGACCGCACGATCGGATGAGGTTTTCCACCCTGTCTGATCGTCCTTTCGTCCGATTCGGACGAACGGTCGATCGGACATGGGCACTTTCGGATGCGATAATTTCGGTCCGATCGACCGATACACTGAACTATCGGTCGATCGGACCGAAATATCTCATCGTGTGTACCCAGCTTTAAACAAGCCCTGGATCATATTTGTAACTGCAGCCTGTCAGAAGTTATAATGCTGAAAACCTTCACATATCCTGATTCCAGTAGCTTGAGTGACATCACCTGTAACCCCTGTTCATCTGTCCTAGTGTCTGAGCATGCTCACTAAAAACAAAGTGATGGAAAACATAGGAAGTCCCTGCACTTACAACTGATAATTGATGCCACCAGTGTCTGATCCCCCCTCCAAAGTTAATGCAAGCAGGTAATGTTAACCTTTGTACACATTAACTTCAGAGAGGCTGCATTTTATAATATTTTATTTAACCCTACATTGTATAGAGACCACAGTTTCCCTTTAAATTCGTGTCCGAGTCTGGGACCAGTTGTGGCACTAAATATTTTCTATAGCCCAACTATGGGGCTATGTACAGAGTGCATTATCAGGTATTTGTGTCTTAAAGCTGTTTTTGCAAATGTACCAAGGGTTAATGCAGCTTTAAGACACAAATAACAGCAAATGTGCTGGTAAATTGGTTGTAGTGTTCGTGCAACTAACGCAACCAATGAATCAAGCCGAAAGCAGCTCTTTAGGAGCAAAATAGCTGGCATTAAAGATTCAGAATGGTTTAACAACATTCGCTAGGCTCTGAGAGACGCTATTGGTTCAAAGCATTGCCTAAAGGGGGCAATAAAGAGCGAAAGAGTCTCTCAGTACACAGCCCTAAAATTATCTAATGCACTGTACAAGCACTGAATCACTGTGCACCTAAGGGCATATAACCCCTTGCTACTGTAAACTATTTGTACCAATATTTCATAAGTTTAAGAATGTGCGTCCAGCAAGGTCTGAAATGTAGCTGTGTAAGTTATTGGAAAGGTAAATTCATAATTTCAAAATAATTTAGTGGCAACATAACCCATTTTGGATTCTGCCAATAAAACTTACCTGTTTACTTGCATCACAGTTATCAATGAGGATGGTTGAGTTTTCTATGGACAGACACTTCCCCAGCTCGGAGTTTGACAGCTGTAAACAGAAACAAATTGCTGCAAATTTGTAATTTCTTACTTAACCATTTTAGTAACTTTGACTTACTGCTTACACCCCTATGGGGCATGCTGTTAATTTGCAGCAACGAATCGGATGTTATCAATTGTTTTCTTACTGTAGTAAACCAGTAACAAGGGAAGATTTGATTGGTTTTGCACCTCTTATTAAATAAGCCTGGATGTCTTTTTAAACAATTTACTGCTGAACAACATTAGTGTTAGTGACCCCTAGTGGGATTAAGATTTACTGTATAGTGAATATGCTTGTGAAGGTTCTCATTCATCCAGGTCATGGTACTGTATTTCTGTTGTATTCAGTTAGATCAACTGGACTTAAAATTTAGTTATTGAAGACGTTTCGCTAGTCATCCGACTGGCTCAATTCAAAATGACAAGAATCTGTTGGAAATTATGTACCCTGGAAAGTCCCAATTAGCATATCACAGCCAGGTGATAGGGACCTTCTAAATGCAAGGTGTAATTGCATTGAGGCTAAGAGGTGTTATAGGAACGCCCAGGGAAAGGTGTCAAAACAGCATTGTACATGGCAAACGGTGTCAACCCCCCCCACCTCTATTCAGGCTTGGTTTCTTCATTTTCACATAAAAAGCCTCCTTGACACCTCTCTTGAACCAGTCACGTTCCTTTGCCAATATGTTAACATTACAATCTTCAAAGGTATGTCCTTTATCCTTAAGATGCAGGTACACGGCTGAGTCCTGACCCGAGGAATTGGCTCTTCTGTGCTGGGCCATATGTTGATGCAGTTGCTGTTTGGTCTCCCCAACATACAAATCAGAGCATTCTTCACTGCACTGCACTGCGTATATGATGTCGCTTTTCTTGTGTTTCGGTATTGGGTCTTTCAGATGTACCAATTTCTGCCTCAGTGTGTTGTTCGGTTTAAAGCAGACAGGGATACATTTTTTTTAATTCTTCTTAATTTCTCTGAGACCCCTGCTACATATGGGATGACCATGTTCTTTCTCCTGTCTTGCTTTTACCCTTCACTTTTGGTATTCATGTTCTTTTCTTTCCTTCTTCTTTCCTTTTGACAAAGGCCCAGTCTGGATATCCACAAGGTTTAAGGGCTTGTCTGAGATGTTTGATTTCTGTGTTGCAGGGTTCTGGTGACACCCATCTTGTGATCTACAGGATCGTAGGAATCAAATACTGATCTGTGTGTGTGTTGATTTTCTTTAAACCTCTACTTCCAGTTTCTCCCTGACTTCTACCAACAGTCCAAGAAAGCCAGTGTGTTGTTTTGTACCTCTTCCCTTATAAATGTGATGTTTTGGTCTACAGCATTGATGTGTTCTGTGAAGGCTTGTATTTCCTTCTGGTGGATTTTAACCCGGGTGTCATCCACGTATCTGAACCAGTGACTGGGTGCAGTGCCCTTGAAGGTATTATGAGCTTGTGTTTCCACTTCCTCCATGTAAAGGTTTGCCATGATGGGTAAAACTGGAGATCCCATTGCACATCCATGTTTTTCTCCTTGGTGGTTATACAGGTGAAGAGAGATGACACATGAAAAAGGAAACCTAGCCTGAATAATGGTGTGTGTGTGAGTGTGTGTGTGTGGGGGGGAGTGACACCAACTGTCTGCCATGTACAATGCTGTTTTGACACCTTACCCTGGGCGTTCCTATAACACCTCTTAGCCACTATCCAATCACACCCTTAACACTTGGCTGTGATATGCTAATTGGGACTTCCAGGATATTTATTGCCAACAGATTCTTGTACAAGTCATTCTGAATTGAGAGAGCCAGTCGGATGACTAGCGAACTAAACTAAAAGGGCATCTATAGTGAAAAAAACACATTGCCCCTTTGCAAAGTTAAATTCTTGTACTCTGTGCTGCCTTAATCCTGTCTCTGTTAGTAACTTTGTTTTTCCATGGTTTCAGAAATCTGTGCAGCACTCCCCCCTTCCCCCTCCCCTCTGTTACCTCCTCCATGTCTCAACTCCGGCTAACTGACAAGCTTATTGTGTGCAGTAGGAGTTAAAAGTTCAACATCCTGAAAAACACACCCACGCACAGTGGCCAATAGAAAGCAAGCTGTCCTGGAGACATGGAAGAAGAAAGAGAACAGTACAGTTTACAATCTCTCACTTTGTGACCCATCATCAATCAGTAAAAGCTATTAAGAAGGGGGGTCAAGTGCAGCCTTATATCTACCATCAAAGCTACCTCTCTCCCCCTGATAATGCTCTTATCTCTATGTTTATTACAGAGCAGGGAGGGGGGATCACGTCAATATGATTGACAGTCCAAGTAGGAGTAGAGGAATGCAATCACATATTCTTCTAACTGGTGTATCTCACGACAGAGAGGGAATCTGAAAAAAGTGAAGACACTCTGGGGGTTTTGGGGAATTCTGGAACACATGGAAAGAAAGAAAAAAAAAGATAATTTTCCCGCTATAGATGCCCTTTAAGTTCAGTTGATCTACCTGAAAACAACAGATAGTGTATAGTAAAGTTTTTTTAGCTTCTTTAGAGAGCATTTCAAGAAGTATAGATCAGTGTGTTATATTCTCGGTTTCTACATAAATAATTCCAAATGGAAGAATGTCACCAACACTAGACAAGGAAACAGACTGTTAACAAAGTTAGTCATGGATCAGCTGTTAAAAAGAGCATGTTCAACTTAAAGGGTATGTCCACCCTTAAAAAAAAATTTCCAGCAAAGATTCCCCCAGTCCCCCCAGCCCCAACCGCTATGTTAATATTATTAGAAAATGCCCCAAACTTAACTTACCCTTCCTCTTGCCTCAGCCGCGCTGCCAGGCCCTCTGCTTGCGAGTAAATGCAAGCAGAGGGGTGGGACCGGCAGTCGCGTCTGTGATTGGCTGAGCGGCAGCCAATCACGGACGCGGCTGCCGGGAGTTCAGTGCGGCGGAGGCAAGAGGGAAGGTAAGTAATGTTTCGAGCATTTTCTAATAATATTAACATAGCGGTTGGGGCTGGGGGGACAGGGGGAATCTTTGCTGGAAATTTTTTTTTAAGGGTAGACATACCCTTTAAGTTGAACATGCTCTTTTTAACAGCTGATCCATGACTAACTTTGTTAACAGTCTGTTTCCTTGTCTAGTGTTGGTGACATTCTTCCATTTGGAATTATTTATATATATTATTTATTATTACACTAGGGGGAGGGAATCCTAATCGGGAGGGAGAGGGAGGGGGAGACGGGCTGCAGTACGCATGCCAAACTTCTCCCGGAGGCCAGGTAGGAGGCAGAGTCCTATATGGACTTTGCTATCCTGCTGGTGGGCAGTTTTTGGGACTTTGGGGGGGGACTACAGGAGAACCTTATGGAGCTGGGATGTGAGGTAAGGATTAAACTACACTACATGATGGGGCCAGTAGTGGGGGGGATTATAGTTTTGGGGGTGGACATGCCCTTTAAAACAGTTATCTGCCTCCCCCCACCCTAACTGATATATTCAGCACATTATTATATGAATCATTAACTAGATACTTAATTAAAATTATTACATCATTCTGGCAAAGGAAGCTGGCTCCTCCCTCAATGCACAACCAATGATTGACTGCTGTTTCCCCTGCTGCCTCCACTGCACATGCCCAAGCTTATAAAAACTCATTGGGCAGAGGGAGGAAGCAGATACCTTTGCCAGAACGGAAGAAAATATCTGGTTACAAATACATGTAATAAACATGTAAAAGTGACTATATCTTAGCATGAATATATAGCTTAATGGAGCATGTGCTTGAACATTTAAGAAATGATCAAAATAAATAAGAAACCAATTTCTTTTATTTAATGATCACCACTAATTGCCCTAATTTTGAAGCCTGAAGAGGAACTGAACCTTTTCCCCACTTACTATCACCATTGAACTGGACCTACCACTCCCATAGCCTTGACCAGCGGTGCGTCCATGTCGGGATAGACATTTTCCAGGTACCATTTAAAGTTTTTGCAATGTAGTTTTTCCCTGAGCTGTTTTTGTTCCGTCAGGTTCCCGATGTTAGGTAGCTGCCGCAATAAATGGTGTCCGTGGCCGTAGAAGAGATCTTTGTATTGGTCCAGCCAAACCTCTGCAACTCGAACCAGATTCCTTTCTACGGTTTTTATCCGATCCTTGGGGAAGGAATAGGGATTGTCGTTCCTGAATATATGGCCGACCCTCGAGCACGGAATGATTTCGATTTCTCCTCCGCACATCCATATCTGCACAAGAGCAATGACTTAATTCAACTGAGAATGCGACTACATGATATTGATTTATTAAGAGTTATTTCTAATGGGAGATGCTCAATTTTTTTTGCAAGATGAGAGAAGAAGAGGCCACAGTGGAAGCTGTTAGTAAAGGGATAAGAATGAATGGAATAAAATAAAGCAAATCAAACCAAAAGAAGTTGGTAATGTTCAATGCAATGAGAAGGAAGAAGAAACGGAATATAAAGGGAGACATTATAGTGGAAGAATAATGGGGGGGAAATGGCCCTTTGTACTACTTGTCCTAGAGAAAAAGAACTTGTAACCCACTCCACGTCCATGCTATAAACATACAAACGTGTGAGTAAAGCTAGGTACACACAGTAATGATAAAGCCCCGATAACGTTGGATCCTGTTCCTATGCTGTGTATAGGGAGAACCCTCTGGACTGTTCCCTATGCTGTGTACAGGGAGAACGCTGGGGACTGTTTCCTATGCTGTATATAGGGAGAACACTCTGGACTGTTCCCTATGCTGTGTATAGGGAGAACACTCTGGACTGTTCTCTATGCTGTGTACAGGGAGAACGCTGGGGACTGTTCCCTATGCTGTATATAGGGAGAACACTCTGGACTGTTCCCTATGCTGTGTACAGGGAGAACGCTGGGGACTGTTTCCTATGCTGTATATAGGGAGAACACTCTGGACTGTTCCCTATGCTGTGTATAGGGAGAACACTCTGGACTGTTCTCTATGCTGTGTACAGGGAGAACGCTGGGGACTGTTCCCTATGCTGTGTATAGGGACAACGCTGGGGACTGTTCCCTATGCTGTGTACAGGGAGAACGCTGGGGACTGTTCCCTATGCTGTGTATAGGGAGAACGCTGGGGACTGTTCCCTATGCTGTGTATAGGGAGAACGCTGGGGACTGTTCCCTATGCTGTGTATAGGGAGAACATTGGGGACTGTTCCCTATGCTGTGTATAGGGAGAACACTGGGGACTGTTCCCTATGCTGTGTATAGGGAGAACGCTGGGGACTGTTCCCTATGCTTTGTATAGGGAAAACGCTGGGGACTGTTCCCTATGCTGTGTATAGGGAGAATGCTGGGGACTGTTCCCTATGCTGTGTACAGGGAGAAGGCTGGGGACTGTTCCCTATGCTGTGTACAGGGAGAACACTGGGGACTGTTCCCTATGCTGTGTACAGGGAGAACGCTGGGGAATGTTCCCTATGCTGTGTATAGGGAGAACGCTGGGGACTGTTCCCTATGCTGTGTATAGGGAGAACGCTGGGGAATGTTCCCTATGCTGTGTACAGGGAGAACGCTGGGGACTGTTCCCTATGCTGTGTATAGGGACAACGCTGGGGACTGTTCCCTATGCTGTGTATAGGAAGAACACTGGGGACTGTTCCCTATGCTGTGTACAGGGAGAACGCTGGGGACTGTTCCCTATGCTGTGTATAGGAAAACAAAGACATACAAACAATACCTTAAATGATATTTCCATATTTTCTCCTCCCCAAACATCTAGTCCAGGGTCATAGGTACCAAGCTCATAGAAATATTTCTTATCGATGGAAAACAACCCCCCAGCCATGACTGGGCACCTAAAACAGTGAAATCCAATGGTTACACCAACACATAACCAGGCAGTACTAAATATTAGGCATTTTTTATGCATTTAAGAGTCCACAGATTTATTTGCACATCACTTGGAATGTTCCTTAGACTGTACACACCACACAATATTTTTTTGGCCGAGCGACTGACGGACATTACCATGCATGGTGTGGGTGCCAATGGCAGTGACCAATCTCGGTCACCTGTTCATCTGGATCAGATGGGCATGCTGGTAAATCACAGCCGATCGTCACGGCGAACTGTTGGCTGTGGCTACTTTTGCTGCTACCAACAGTGATTTGTCCCGGCCGACCACTTGCTAGTGGCGAATGATCAGCTGGGACAAATGTTGTCTAAAGGTTTTACATGTAGTATCATCTTTACACACTCTGACACTGGCCTGTCTCTTGTCCCTCCCAGTGTCGGACTCGGGTAATGGGGCCTACTAGGAAACCAGAGTCCAGGAGCCCACCAGGATGCATTTCCAGGACCACCGAACACGTCATATCTCGATTATCACCCATTTACATATCTATCTTACTCCTACTATAAACTATAATTGTTTATTAAAATGCATTCCCCTGTAACCCTGTGGGTTGGTCAGACACTGATGCCTCCCATTTCCTGAGCATTCACTAGGTCCACCACCAGTCATACTGGTCCGTCTCTTTAAACTTCCTTTCTTCTATCTCTCTAAGCTGTTCCTTGAAATGCTTAGTCCGGGCACACAAACCAATCAGGAATTAGAGCGGTAGTGTCGGATTGATTGGTTTGACAGATTGTGTGGTCCATTGAAATCTGCGCAATTGGTTAGGATTTTCTGACATGTATGCTTGCTCGGACTTACTGTGTTTGCATAAAAATTGGTCTGTAGTGATAAGTTAGGTAGGAAATGATTGTTCTATTAACCACGGTGCTCAATATGGCTGTATTATTGGCTTAGCCTTTACTTACCCTGATCTGTTACTTGTAATACCCCAATAATGTCCTTGACCTGCGGCCTAAAAAGCTTCATCCCATCTCTATTCTAGATGTATCACTTTTATTTCCACTTTTACAAGTCTGGCACAATCCACAATGGAGTCAATGAAAGGATTTAAAGGCAAAGTATTTAAAGTTCCTTTGCATCTTCGAAAGTCAGTTATATCATCGTTATATCATTAAAAAGTCCTGAACTCACTTTATTGGATCCATCTCGGTAATTTTATGTCTCCGAACTTCCTCTGGTGGGATAGGTTTCCATCCGAAATTCATAGGCCAAGTGAATATTCCTCTCTGAAAATTATCAACTGTCATATAGCTGCAACGAGGAAAAATATAAAATCTGATTATTATATTATTTTCCTCCATCAATGTAATACATGAACTGTCCCATTCCTGTGTAGTTTCATCTACAGCCTAGTGCACAAAACTATTTGGGTCACCAAAATTGCCCCATTCACAGAAATTACCTCATATCCATATCACTTATCACATCTATCACCATACACAGACATTACCTCATATCCATATCACTAATCACATCTATCACCATACACAGACATTACCTCATATCCATATCATTGATCACTACTATCACCATACACAGACATTACCTCATATCCATATCATTGATCATTACTATCACCATACACAGGCATTACCTCATATCATTATCACTGATCACTGCTATCACGATACACAGATATTACCTCATAGCCAGATCACTACTAGGGATGGCCGGTTCGCGGATCCGAACCCAGATCCGCCGCACATTTATCCCGTTCGCGAACGGCGGATTTTTCCGGATTTTCCACCTTCCGAACTTCTGTACCGCGGATTTCTCGTATTTTCGAAATTACGAGTTTTCTCGTATTTTCGGGAATTTTCAAAAATATGAGAAAACTCGTAATTTCGAAAATACGAGGATTTCTCTTATTTCCGCAAATATGTATTTTCGAAAATTTTCGAAATTACGAGCATTACTCCTGCTTGTGAAGGTTCTCATTCATCCAGGTCATGGTATATCTGTTGTATTCAATTAGATCAACTGGACTTGAAATGTAGTTCTTGAAGACGTTTCGCTAGTCATCCGACTGGCTTTCTCAATTCAGAATGACTTGTACAAGAATCTGTGGCAATTATGTACTCTGGAAAATCCCAATTAGCATATCACAGCCAGGTGTTAAGGGTGTGATTAGATAGTGGCTAAGAGGTGTTATAGGAACGCCCAGAGTAAGGTGTTAAAACAGCATTGTACATGGCAGACAGTTGAAGAATTAGAAGGAAAGAAAAGAACACGAATACCAACAGTGAAGGGGAAAAGCAAGACAGGAGGAAGAACATGGTCATCCCATATGTAGCAGGGGTCTCCGAGAAATTAAGAAGAATTTTCAAAAAACATCGTATCCCTGTCTGCTTTAAAACCGAAACAAACAATGAGGCAGCAATTGGTAATCCGAAAGACCCAATACCAAAACACAAGAAAAGCGACCATATATGCAGTGCGTGCAGTGAGAATGCTCTGATTTGTATGTGGGGGAGACCAAACAGCAACTGCATCAACGTATGGCCAGCACAGAAGAGCCAATTCTGGGTCAGGACTCAGCCGTGTATCTGCATCTTAAGGACAAAGGACATACCTTTGAAAGATTGTAATGTTAACATACTGGCGAAGGAACGTGACTGGTTCAAGAGAGGTGTGTAGGAGGCCATTTATGTGAAAATAAAGAAACCAAGCCTAAATAGATGGTGGGGGGTTCGACACCAACTGTCTGCCATGTACAATGCTGTTTAACACCTTACTCTGGGCGTTCCTAACACACTCTTAGCCACTATCTAATCACACCTAACACCTGGCTGTGATAGCTAATGGGATTTCAGGGTACATAATTGCCACAGATTCTGTACAAGTCATTCTGAATTGAGAAAGCCAGTCGGATGACTAGCGAAACGTCTTCAAGAACTACATTTCAAGTCCAGTTGATCTAATTGAATACAACAGATAGAGCATTACTCCTATTTTCGAAAATACATATTTTCGAAAATTTTCGAAATTACGTGTTTTCTCGTTTTTTCGAAAATTCCCGAAAAGTTCGGACATCTCTAATCACTACTATCACCATACACAGATATTACCTCATAGCCATATTACTGATCACTACTATCACCATACACAGACATTACCTCATATCCATATCATTGATCACTACTATCACCATACACAGACATTACCTCATATCATTATCACTGATCACTGCTATCACCATACACAGACATTACCTCATATCCATATCACTGATCACTACTATCACCATACACAGACATTAAAGGCTATGTCCACCCTGAAAATAAATTTATATGTTGTTCCCCCATGTCCCCCAGCCCCAACCGCTGTATTTTAATTTCAGAAAGCCCCCAAACTCTACTACTCCCCTCTTTCCTTCGCTGCGCCCCGGCCCTCTGCTTGCGAGGAAATGCAAGCAGAGGGGCGGGACCGGCAGCCGCGTCTGTGATTGGTGAGCGGCAGCCAATCACGGACGCGGCTGCCGGCAGCTCACTTCCGCGTAGGAAAGCGGAGAGGTAAGTAAAACATTGGAGAGCTTTCTAAAAATAAAAAGTATGGGTTGGGGCTGGGGGACATGGGGGAAGGCTGGTTAAAGGGAAATAACGCTAGGGGGAGGGATAGCAGAACGGGAGGGAGAGGGAGGGAGAGGGAGGGGGAGGGAGGGGGGAGGGAAGGGCTGCAGCACGCATGGCAGAAACCTCCGGGAGGCCAGGTAGCAGGCAGTGTCCTATATGGACCTGCTAGCCTCCTGGTGGTTAGTTTTTGGGACTTTGGGGGGGGGGACTACAGGAAAACCAGATGGAGCTGGGATCTGAGGTAAGGATTAAACTGCACTACATGATGGGGCCAGTAGTTGGGGGGATTATAGTTTTGGGGGTGGACATGCCCTTTAACTCATATCCATATCACTGATAACTTCTATTACTATACACATATTACCTCACATCCATATCATTAATCACTACCATCACCATACACAGATATTACCTCATATCCATATCACTGATCACTGCTATTACCATACACAGATATTACCTCATATCCATATCATCGATCACTACTATCACCATACACAGATATTACCTCATATCCATATTACTGATCACTACTATCACCTTACACATATCACTGATCGCTTCTATCACCATACACAGACATTACCTCATATCCTTATCACTGATCCCTGCTATCACTATACACAGATTACCTCATATCCTTATCACTGATCGCTACTATCACCATACACAGACATTACCTCATATCCTTATCACTGATCACTACTATCACCATACAGACATTACCTCACAATCCTTATCACTGATCAATACTATCACCATACAAGACATTACCTCATATCCTTATCACTGATCACTACTATCACCATACACAGACATTACCTCATATCCTATCACTGATCCTACTATCACCTACACAGACATTACCTCATATCCTTATCAATGATCACTACTATCACCATACAGACATTACCTCATATCCTTATCACTGATCACTACTATCACCATACACAGACATTACCTCATATCCTTATCACTGATCACTACTATCACCATACACAGACATTACCTCATATCCTTATCACTGATCACTACTATCACCATACACAGACATTACCTCATATCCTTATCACTGATTACTTCTATCACTGGACAAGACACTTTCTTTCTGTTCAGTTGGATCGGTTCCAGGAGTGGTTCCAACCACCCAACGTTACATTCCACATGGGAGTCCAAGAACGTCAGAACTTCCCCTGCGAATGAGAGACGAGTCTGATCAATAAGCTGCTATACGTTCTATGTCATTAATAGACTTATCTGTTAGAATTAACCCTTTTCTTACCATGGCAAATTAAAACTATTTCTTTACACCAACAATCAGTGTTAATAATTACACATCTGAGCTGAAAACTGAAATAATGAATTATCGCTCCTCTCTGTTAAACCATTCAATTCCTTTCAAGGAGAAAGTGCGTTAACCAAAATACAGGGGAGTAAATTCAATGGGAGCAGAACCTACAGCCCATGAGACAGAGTCCCAAATCTTCTCACTTTCCCTGTTACGAATACAGCTATGAAGCAGGAAAGGGGGCTCCGTTATAGTTTTTCTGGGGGGGGCCTGAATTATGCCACTGCCAAAATATCTGATTGGTCAAGGAGATACTAAGGTAATAGTACAACAGAGCATGCCCAGAACATTAAGGAACTGTCCAACGCAGATTGTGGTTATAGCAATTATAAATGAATTAACAAATACTGTTAACATTTAACTTAAAGAGAAGAGATGGATCGAACACACCATTATACCTAGATTGTATGAAATATTATGTTAGATAATGATAATGCCTTTCGCTACAATCTGTAGATATAATAACTATCATTACCTTGGGCAATGTTTGCCCCTGCAATTCTGGCCCGTATTAACCCGTGCCTTTCGCCTAGATGGAGGATGCGAACCTTAGGAAATTTCTTCATAAATGTATCTAACTTTTCCTTTAGGTAGTCTGTAAAAAGAATCAAAAGAACAAAGACTTGTTAAACAGCTTATATATTTAGAACACAAGAGACATGATTACCCTGCAAATTATATCCTAATAAACGATTCATAGCTATGTAATCAGTTACAATCACTGCTTAGCTATGTCATCAGTTATAATTGGGGCTTAGCTATGTCATCAGTTACATTCAGTGCTTAGCTATGTCATCAGTTATAATTGGGGCTTAGCTATGTCATCAGTTACATTCAGTGCTTAGATATGTAATCAGTTACAATCGGTGCTTAGCTATGTCATTAGTTACATTCAGTGCTTAGCTATGTAATCAGTTATAATCAGTGTTTAGCTATGTCATCAGTTACATTCAGTGCTTAGCTATGTCATCAGTTATAATCAGTGTTCAGCTATGTCATCAGTTAGAATCAGTGCTTAGCTATTTCTCAAGTTAGAATCAGTGTTTAGCTATGTCATCAATTATAATCAGTGTTTAGCTATGTCATCAGTTATAATTTGTGTTTAGCGATGTCATCAGTTATAATCAGTGTTTAACTGTACACCAGGAGGATAGCAGAGTCCATATAGGACTCTGCCTCCTGTCTCCCCCCCGGGAGAAGTTTGGCATGCGCACTGCAGGCCTCCCCCCCTCCCTCTTGTTTTGCGATCCCTCCCCCTACCATAAAAACCCTTGGCCATATATTAGTATTCCTTCCCCCAGCCCCAACCGCTCTAAAAGACTTTTAAGAAAGTCCCCCAAACTCTACTTACCTTCCCTCTCTCCCCCGGCGTTCTGAGCAGCCGGCAGCCGTGTCTGTGATTGGCTGCCTCTCAGCCAATCATGGACACGGCTGCTGGTCCCGCCCCCTGCTTGCAGTGAATTGCAAGCAAAAGGCTGGGCAGTGCAGCGTAGGAGAGAGGGAAGGTAAGTAAAGATCGGGGCACTTTTTTGAGAATCTTTTATAGTGGTTGGGGCTGGGGGAAGGTATATTATCATATGTCAAAAATATTTTATAAGGGTGGACATGCCCTTTAAAGATAATTGTCATTTCATTCTTCCTAAAGGGCCCCAGGAATTATATTTCCTGCTGGGCCCCTGCACTACCCAGACTGACACTAGACCTGTATAGCTCCAATTTTAATATAGGTTTGCTAATTGAATACATCATATATTTTTACAAGGTTAAATTACATTGTACTTTTTAATTAATAAATTGGAATCAGGAAAAGAAAAGGGATCTAAATAATAAACCTTTATTTCGCCAATAGGATCTGAATGGTGAGATTTAATCATGGTGTCCAACACATTATCATGTATTGATTGTCTGGAGTCTCTGGACTATTTCTCACCAATCAGCTATGCTATAAAAGTACAAGTTGCTTTCCTAATCTGCTATAGTTAAAGGAAAAGTAAAGACTGAAATATAATGCGTGAATTTGGAATGTTAAGCAGAACCTAAATTAATTGCCTTTTCTCTGGTTTCCAAGATACAACCTGTCTAAAATCTTCTAATAGACACTGCTATCTCGACATAGCTAAACAATGCTAATTAAATCGCTTTTTTATATAGTTTCCTTACCTTGTGGGAAGCACAAGGAATCAACTCTGCTACCTCCAAATTTTAAGGCAGCTTGAAATACTCTATTATACTTTATTATACTCTTCAATTTCTATGTTTGCATTCTAACTGTCAAAGAGCCACTTCCTACAGATGTGATAACATAAGGCTGGGTTACACACGGGATGAGATTTGTTCGCTACTAGCGAGTGATCAGCCTGGACAAATCCATGTTAGTCATGACAAAAGAAGCCAGGGGCGTCAGTTCATCCCATAGGGAACCGCAGGATCACATCTACACCATACAATATTTCCAGCCGACCAACCCATACACGGTGATATTGGTTGATTGGTTGGAAATATTGTATGGGGAGTACCCAGCCTAAGAGATGGGTGTCGATAAAAAAATAAAGTTTTTGTATTTTTGACATGACTTCCTCTGCTCCAAGTAGAGGTCTGGTTGGCTTTCATATCTTTCCCCAAAGCTCAGTTTAAAGTTCTCCTTTAAACGCCCAGCTTCCTTTCTTACCACGGCCTTATTTTACCTCTTGTGCTAAAGTCATCTACTAGAATGATTTCTTTGACCAGATGTTCGGGCGATCGGTTTAGGACACTCATTACAGATCTTATGAGTGTAGACCAAACTTCATCCACAAAGCAGATAATTATACTGGTGGACGGAAGGTCATCATGGACAAGCTGTGTGGAACATCTGAAAAATGAAAATCGGGAACAAACAAAGTTAATAAATAATACAGTCACAATTGGCCTCTGTTTGCAGTCTATAAATATAAGACAAATAAAGATCCGTACACACATTAGACAACTGTCTGTGGAAGCTTATGCAGGTGCTACACACAATGTTAAATTGTTCAGTGATACTATCCTGGTGTTAATGAACAGAACAGGTTGGTCGGCCGCTCCAAAGCAGTGTGTCTGCAGTAAGTAGGAATCCCTGGGCCCCCCAGCAAAACTGTGATGCCCAGGTTCTTAAAAGCAAAAAATCTGATGACTTGTCATTTATTTCCCCAACTGCTATTTTTAGCACTTTACATGCATTCCTAGCCAGATAGATTATAAGTATTGACCTTGTGTAATCCCAGAGATCTTAATAAAGCTAGAAAGCGGCAACATTATTCCATTCCTACACCTGAGGATGTCCTAGCTAAACTGTTCTTCACGACTGTGCACATTTAACACACCATGGGGCCGCTACAAATTCAATCGGCTACCATTTGGAATTAAGTCTGCTAGTGAAGTGTTTCAACAAAAGAATGCAGAGGCTTTTGGAGACATTGAAGGCATCCACATTATAGCTGATGACATGATCATTGCTGCTTCTACTAAAGAGGAACATGATAACACTCTGAGACAAGTGATGGAGCCAGCCAAAAAACTTAACATTAAGTTCAACAAAGAAAAAATTCAATACTTGGTGAAACAAGTTAAGTACATGGGCTACATCATAACCCCAGAGGGTGTCAAGCCAGATGATGCTAAAGTCTCAGCAGTCCTAAGCATGCCTACACCTCAGGATAAGAAAGGCCTGATGCGTTTTCTCGGAATAATAAGGTACTTAGCTCAATATATTCCCAATGAGGCAACCTTAACTGCACCTCTGAGACTGCTATTAAAGAAAGATACTGTGTGGCAGTGGGGGCCAGAACAAGATACAGCCCTAAATTCATTAAAACTCTGTCTGACAAAAGCTCCAGCTTTCACTTTCTTTAATCCATCCAAACAACTTGAAATACAAGCTGATGCCTCAAAAGACGGGCTAGGTGCATGTCTTCTGCAAGAAAGGAAACCAATAGTATATGCTTCAAGAGCACTATCATGTGCTGAACAAAACCATGCACAAATCGAAAAGGAACTGCTGGCAATCGTATTTGCCACTAAGAAATTCCATCAGTACATCTATGGAGCTCATGTAAAAGTACAGTCAGATCATAAACCTCTGCAAGCTATTCTATCAAGACCCATTGGTCAAGCCCCAGCTAGATTACAGAGAATGCTATTACAGCTGCAAAAATATGACTTGTCTGTTTCATATACTCCAGGAAAATTGGTTGTAATTGCTGATGCACTTTCCAGAGCAGTTGATGCCACCAGTACTAATAATGTTGGTGAAGATATATTTGAGGAGAAAGTGGTTTATGCAATGCAGTGCACAGAATCATTAAGTCAAGACCTGCTTACAGCTTTAAGAAAGAAACTCTAAAGATGATACCTTAAAGCGTTCAAGATATGCATGTGAATGGTTGGCCAAAGCATAGGAAACAAATACCATCTACATGTATCCATTTTGGTCAATGCGACATTCCTTCCATAGCTGATGAACTCCTTAGTGTGTGGAGATAGGTTGTTATCCCCACAGGTTTAAGGTCTGAAATGCTAAAAGACTCTTACTGCTCACCAAGGAATACAACGCTCAAAAGCAAGAGCGTAGAATTACTATGTGCTGGCCTGGCATGTCCAAAGACATTGAGCAAATGGGTTAGAACATTGTTCAGTTTGCCAAGAGAATCTACCAGCCAACCAAAAAGAGACATTATTGTCACATGAGATACCAAAATTCCTTGGCTTAAACTTGCTGTAGATATTTTTGATTTTAAAGGCCATGCATTTTTGCTGATTGGGGACTATTTTTCGAAATATCCAGAAATCCTGAGACTTACAGATAAAACATCACAAACTGTCATTGCCAAACTTAAAGCAGTGTTTGCGAGACACGGCATTCCTCGTGAGATGGTTTCTGATAATATGCCCTTTTCCAGCAGAGATATATGTACATTTGCATCCCAATGGGGCATTAGACTGGTTCATTCTAGTCCGGATATCCACAATCTAATGGTCAAGCGGAAGAGGATGATTCAAACTGTGAAACTTCTCTCAAGAAGTCCTATACCACTGGTGTTGATCCACATTTGGCCCTTTTGCATATCAGGAATACACCATCTCTGGCACTCACGTTGCACCAGCTCAACTGCTGATGGGCAGAGTGTTGAGAAGAACTTTGCCTGAAAAACTAGAGTTCTTCAACCTAAAATTTATGTGAATGCTCACAAACAATTGTTGAAACTGCAGAAATCTCAAAGAAGTACTACAATCAGTGGTGCTAAAGACTTGCCTATCTTTCATCAGGGAGACAGAGTGAGAATGCAAACCTACCAAGGATGGCAGCCTGCTGTTATTTAAGACCTACTGCTGAACCCCGGTCATATACAGTAGTCACTGCTAAAGGAGTAAACTACCGCAGAAATAGACGTTATTTGAGATATGACACAACTGTTCCTGTGGTGAAGATGAAGTTAATCTACCAGAGGAAATCAACAGTACCTTGAAATAATCCCCAGAGTATCTTCCACAGCATTGGCTGTACCTCAAGACCATTCAGTTGATGAGTCGATGCAAGCAGCACCAAACAAAAAGTCCAACAGTGTACCCGCTTTGGAAGATCTGTGAAAGTACCTCAAGTTACATGATTACATACTGAACTAAGTATAATGAGAGATTTGTTGATACAAAAATTTAAGTATAGACTCATGATGGGTAAACTTAATTAAGATGGAGGAGTAATATATAGGCTGTGACTTTAAGACTAGCCAGTCTCTAGTCACAGGTTATGTGTTGATACATGTTGTGCTTAGTGCTGTAAGTGTTGGACTCCATTTTGTTTATTGTGCTCTCTTGCTGTGAGAAAGTTCTATGTTAATACTTCAGTAAAGCCTGTTCTTCAGAATACAGTTCCTGTGTTTTCTTGTAACCTGGTTCACCGATTATCCACAAGCTCCAGTAATACAGTCAAAAGACAAGACACCTTGTTCTCTCCCTTTCTGGCAGAGGTTGATGCCTCATCCCTCTGCTCAATGAGCTTTTAAGAACTTGAGCATGTGCAAAGGGGGTATCAGGGGAGACAGTAATCAATCATCGGCTGACTCAATGGAGGAGGAGCCAGCTTCCTCTGCCAGAATGAGAGCAATAATCATCATTAAATACCTGGTTAGAAATACATCTAATAATGTGCTGAATATATCATTTTGGATTAGGGGCAGTTTCTGCTTTAAGGGTGGACATGCCCTTTAACTCTTTAGCTCATCTATTGCAAATAAAATCTTGAAGGCTACATAGTAGAAGCTCAACTAATGTAACTAGGAACTGGATTCACATCTGAGATAATAATCTGGAGTGGCATTTTGCTCCAAAATACAGATAACAGGAAGATGTTTTCTGTGAGCAGTCCCCACTCTCTGTATCATCTCTACTCTCTAGAGACACATCCCACTGTACAAGAACACATTTGATATAACTGATCTCTTCAATGCAAAAGCATGACAGGTCATCAATATCAGACATCCCACCCTGACAAATGTGGCATCATATAGGGGGCAGGGCAGAGGGGGAATTAGGGCATTTGTGGCAAATTAAGGGGCGTTCCGGAGGCAGAGGATGACAGTCCTTGCAGTTGCTGACAGGGGTGGGATACCTGCGATATCAAAAATCAAAGTGAAATCAAAAATGAAAATCACTGCCATTGAAATTTCGTGACAAGCGGTCAGCAGAAAACCGCACAATCAGATAAAATTTACTGATATGTCTGATCGAACTTTCGTCCAATATGTAACATTTTCACAAAATCTGTTGGATGATTAAGAATAAATTATTTCCCCTATCACCTGCTTTCTAATAGATGGAGAACCAGAAAGTCAGATTATTGCTTATGTTTATAAATCACAGAGGGATAAATCACAGAGGGATTCTCCTGCTTTTGCCAAATCTTCACATGCTAAATAAATTAAATTGACTTATTTATGTCTGTTTATTGTATATTAAAATTGTTTAGCTTATTATTTATTTATTTATATATTATTTATTCAGAATGGCGTACGAGAAACTGTTGGCAATAAATACCCTGGAATTTGTCCCAATCAGCATATAACGGCCATGGGTCAGGACTGTAATGTCAACAGAACAGGATTGGTTCAAAAGAGGTGTCCAGGAGGCCATTGTCAAAATAAAAATACCAAGCCTGCATAGAGGAGTTTTGACACTAGTTGTCTGCCATGTACAATGCTGTTTTGACACCTTACCCTGGGCAGTTTTAATAACACCTCTTAGCACCAATGCAATCACACCTTGCATTCAGAAGGTCCATAACACCTGGCTGCAATATGCTAATTTGGAAATCCCAGGGTATTTATTGCCAACAGATTCTTCTACAAGTCAGTCTGAAATGAGAACGTCAGTTGGATGACTACATATAAAACTACATTTCAAGTGCAGCTGATCTAACTGAATGAAATATATAGTTCCTTTTTTGTTTCTCTGCAACCTGAAATTTATTTTTTAAACTCAGTTTTATTAAAATAAAGGCATGTATTAGTTTTTCATATACAAATAGAAAAATAATTTGTGTGTCTGCTACAGGTTTTAAAACCCAATTATCTTGCTATCACAGTTTAAATTTCAGAATTCATTGTGATTAAATACATATATATTTGTATTATTGTGTGAGACAGAAGGGTTGGGTGGATATTGCGGTGCATTAGCAGATGTGTAGTGTTAAGGTGGTATGTTTTTGCATTCTGAAAGTTTACTTGTGATCATTTAGGTAGGGGTGCAGGGGAACCTGAGTCAAACTTTTCAAAGCTGCCCCCTATATGTATCTACTAAAATAAGGTGAAGAAAGACCGGATAGGACTTGTAGGGACTTCAATCCCCCCAAACACAGATCTACCACAACACCGTAGCTGTGGATAGCGAAAATGATAGTGTTGAGGTAAATTACATTTTATTTTCAGGTCTTCAGCCATGCCTAGTTCCCCGACCTAAACGAATGGACCCAAATTCCCACTGATTTGTAATGATTGGTTTTAGGATTTCTATAGAGAATAGTGATCCACTGTGTAAAGGGACGAAGCCAAACTTCTGCAAGCTGAAATTGAAATCGCTCTCCCCCTGCAGCAAATTCCTGATTTCTAAAGAATAGTCTGTGTGAGACATAAGTGGAAACCTCTGTCCAGGCAATGGCTGGTGTAAGCAGTACATTGAATACTTCCCATTGATAACAATAGGAAATCATTGGCAGCCGTCCTTCTAGTTCTCCTCTGGGAAAAGCTGCAACAAATGAAAGGCCTTGCGTGACCTCGGAGTAAAATTACATAAGCACTAGCAGAATTAGCACAGCATCAATGTCAGATAAACTCCGCGGAGATTTACAGGGATGAGACCGGAATATTAAGTGCAATGACTGAAAGTTACTAGTATTACCATGTGGGTTTATTTCCTAGCCGACTGTCCTAGTCTGCCTCCCAGTCTGTCTTAAGGGCATCTATACTGAAAAATAGGTTATTTTAAATTGCCCATAACTGGAACCTATAATTCTTCCCAACCACCAATGTATCATTTTTTTGTTGATCTGCCCCCTATTTCTTTAGATATCCAATCTAAAACTTCTTATATTTCAGCTGTCAATCAAGTTCCTTGCTCTCAAAAACTATTCGTCTGTGAGTAGTTTTACTGTAGCTGGAATGGTGACAGAGTTTTGACAGTTGGAATGCTGTGTGCAGGCTTGACAGTTGGTTTGTGGGAAAAAAAGTCAGGTCAGATGGAAGTGGGAGTGTTTAAAAGAGGGAGGGGGAGATACTGCTCCTAAACAAAATAAGTGCTAGATTGAAGGCATGCAGCAACACACGCAAATCAGAGTAAGTGCTACTTACATGTATTCAATTATAGATTAAGATGAGGCAAAGTCATTTTTTCAGTATAGTGTCCCTTTAAATAAGAAAACAAGAGTAAGGCTGGACACACGTGATTTTGTTGAGATTTCGATGAAATTAGCTTCACATAGCCAATCAGGGACCAGACTTCAGGGGTGGACAGATCATTTTTGATGTTAGGATCCAGTTAAACTTTTTCTTACAAGTTTAACTGGCTTCCGGGAATTGCCTAGAATATTTATTTTATTTCAATGTCACACAACGTCATCAAGGTGACAGATCCATCTTTGGGTTGTGTTGTACATCACAGTGATATTCTCACACTCCCTGCACAACATGTGAAAAAACAGAAAACAGATAGAAACGTATGCGAAAAAACAGAAAACAGACAGAAATCCATGTGTAAAAACAGACAGAAACGCATGCGAAAAAACAGAAAACAGACAGAAATCCATGTGTAAAAACAGACAGAAACGCATGCGAAAAAACAGACAGAAATCCATGTGTAAAAACAGACAGAAACGCATGCGAAAAAACAGACAGAAACGCATGCGAAAAAACAGAAAACAGACAGAAACGCATGTGTAAAAACAGACAGAAACGCATGCGAAAAAACAGAAAACAGACAGAAACGCATGCGAAAAAACAGACAGAAACGCATGCGAAAAACCAGGAAACAGAGAGAAACGCAATACGAAAAAACAGGAAACAGACAGAAACGCATGTGAAAAAACAGACAGAAACGCATGCGAAAACGGACAGAAATTTGTAGAGAAAAACACACTGTGCCTTTCTGTCCATTCTTAGTGTGAAAACGCCCAAACAGTATCCAGAGTATTGTTTAATAGAATATGGATAGAATTAATATACCTTTAAGTAACACAAAATAATGAAATTCATATTTAGAGGCTCTGACATTCTCTGACCATCACAGCTTTGTAAAAACCCTGCAAGAAGTGCGTCCTGTAAGGCTGATGGTGTGGGGCGGCCGGCCAAGACCGAGCTCCGTCGCCTGTTTGTCCGATACAGACAATCGGGACTGTCGGTAAATCACGGCTGATCGTGCGGTTGTCTATGGGCAACCGAGCTCACTGTGTACCGCAGACACTATTTCTGCAACCGACAGTCATTTAGCAAGTAGCAAACACTCGGGAAAAAAGCTCGCCTGGTGTGTACCGAGCCTAACTGGAATCGCCCAGGACTGTGAGAGGGGATGTGTTGTGGCCCTGGATTTAGGGTAAACCCTGGGGTGAGGACCTAGTGGTTTATTTTGGGCACCTGATTGAACCCTGGATCTTATTCTAATCAAACCCAGCTAATGAAGATATCAAAGAAATGGTCTGAAAATACGCAAGTGCCCCCTGACCTATTTCAGTTTATCCATATTAAGGAGCCTTTCTGACAAAAGTGAGTGAGGGTCACAGCTTCAGTTTGGTCTATGGCACTGCAAGCTCACTTACTGACACTGGCAGAGGAAACGTTAACATCAGGACAGTGGGGGGATTTGCATAATAAGATGTAAAACAGGGATGTCAAACTTGGGGCCCCCTGGATGCTGGAAAACTAAAAGTATTCTGCAGGGCTGCAAGTTTGACGTAACAGATATTATGGAAATGTGCAAGTGTGAACACATAGCGGCTACCACTTGCCAATATACATAGAAGAACAAACTAACATCATAGGTTGCCCATGACTAATTAGCAAGAGTGTAGACTTACCCTTCAGGCCTTGTGTCCTGGATAGCTCGGTCCACTGGGATCACATCACTCAGATACACATTGAAATTTCCTTCCTTCCATCGCCTCTCAGCTTCTTCTTGCTTTTCTTTAGGGACAGCCACAGGCCTTCCATACTGTCCTGGGGCATTGGGGTCTCTTGGAGACAATGTCTGATCCATGGAAATAACCCTGTGCAGTCTGGGGCCCTCAGGATGCAACACTTCATTGTTCATTACTGCAATTCTGTGAGTCATGTTGTGAACATTTAATTCATTGATCTTCGCTGAGACAATGGAATTTGTATCTTTTTCTTTCATTGATGTTTTTCCTTTCTTTAGAGATTTCCCTAAAAACCCTTCCTTAAAATTAAAAGGTTTGGATCTGTTTGCACCTTGGGGCTTCTTTATCCCATAGGTTACTGATAACGTCAATGTATTAGAAAGTGACTGATTCTTCCCAGCAACGTCCAATACTTCCCGGCCCTGCTCCTTTACATTGACACCCACAGGTGGATAAGCCACTGGGAAATTGACTGACTTTGCCATGATGTTACTTTGTGTAGAATTGAATGTGCCCCCCATCACGTCAGTTCTGTTTAATTTATTAACCAACATGACAGTGTCCAGGTCTGAGAGAGGGCCCATGACTTGGTCTTTCCTGTGATCCTTTTCTTTGTTCTCCCCCAGGTGTAATGACATGAGACCCCCTGCACCTGGTTCATTTACTTTGTTCTCCTCCTCCCCACCCTCTTTACTTGGGTGGTCTCCTTTCCGTCCTTCCTGATGTAATGAGTTAGAGGGGGGACCCTGAGTTCCCCCTATTTTACCCCCAAGGGCTCCCTGTACCTTCCCTGCAGACTCTTTACCTCCCCCCAGTCCCTGGTGTAATGAGAGGGACAGAGTATCCCCTCCACCCTCTTTACTGGCCTGGTCTTCCTTACCCCTTTCCTTGTCTGACAGTGTCCCCTGTACCCTCCCTGCACCCCCTTTACTTGCCCCCTTCCCTTCTATCCCTTCCTGTTGTAATAAGAGGGACCCCTGGGCACCTGCATCCTTTCCTGCCTCCCATTCTCTAAAGCTCTTCTGGGTCAGTAAGTGGAAGGGGGTCCCTACTGCACCCACTTTACTGGTCACTGCCCCTTTAACCCTCTCCTCGCTCAATGACCCCAAAGGTGGCAACTTAACCCGTCCTACTCCTTCTCTATCACCCCTATTCCCATTATCCATTCCCTGGTTTAATGAGTCAGACAGTGGCCCCTGTCCCATCCCTTCTCCCTCTTTACTGCCCCCCTTTCCTTTAATCTCATCCTCTTGAAATAAGTCAGGCGGGGGGGCCTGTCCATCCCTTCCCGTCTCATTACCTCCCCCCATTGGGGGTGATGGGACCCTGGGGACCCTGTCATTGGGAGATGAGATAGATAGGGGGCCCTGTGCATCACCTGTGCCCCCTTTACCCCCTTCCTGTCCTTTCACCCCCTCCTGGAGCACAGAAAGAGTGAGGGGGGGCCCTGCTGCACCCCCCAAATCCTTTCCCCCACCCTGTGACACTGACCCTGTGGGGTGTTTCCCATTAACTACAGTCGCCCGTGCGTCCTGGGGCAGGTGATGGGGGGTTCTCTCCGTTATTAACCCTTTATGTCCCTGGATGGGGTCTAATTGGCCCCTGGACCAGTTCCCAGGGGGGTTCCTATTGGGCTTAGGGGGTCTGGCGTCCAGATCCCCCACTGGTGGCAGGAAGACCCCCCTCAGTCTAGTGACATTGTCCCCGTCCCACCTGCTCCTTCCACGGATTTTCCATCGTCCCAGGTCGCCCCGATCTCTCCCGACCGGCCCCACACTGTGCGATAGTCGGGCATTGATCTCACTGAACGAGATTCTCAGCACCGCGATGTCTATGATCAGCCACAGGACAGAGGCGATGAAGATGAAGCCCAGAGCGCGGCCGCTACCGCGGAAATAGCGCCGGACCCTGTTCATCGTCCAGTCTCCGGACCAGCACGGGTTAACTCCCTACGTGTCCCGGGTTAAACCTCCCGGACTGGGATTGGCTCAGGGTGAAACTTGAGAAGTCGCCACATATGAGGAAATAGAAGTTAACCCTCGCCTGCCCGGGGAATCACTGGGATTCAACTACAGAGGAACCTGCCTGACCTGGGACCCTCCACGTGGTTTGAAAAACTACAACTCCCAGCATACTTTTGGCGAAGAAGGGGACCAAGGAATGACGGGAGTTGTAGTTTTTACAAGTTGTACGTGGCTGTGTAAGGCAGATCACTATCACAGGCTGAGTGAACCTGGGGACTCCAGAATGTTTTGGAGAATACAACCCCCAGCATGCTTTGGATGGAGCTTAGAGTTGTAGTTTCTTAGCATCTGGAGTGCATATACCTGGTGGCCATAGATATCCCAATGAAATTGATTTGCCAGTTATACCTCCCCCTATAGGCTGGATTGGCACAGTTTGTCGGTTGTTTGATTGCCATAGACGAACACAGTAAGATCCCATGGTGTGCGGATATTTATACAGTAATATATATTACATAACTGCGTAATCTGCCCATACATGGAAATCGACTTGCGAATAACTGTCACGCCGAAAGTAGTCGCTGCTGACAGTTTTCCTCAACTCGATCATGATGTCCATAGGAGACATGTTGCGCCAAGCATTTTACTAGTGTCTGTGTGCCAAGCATTGCAGTGGTGCCGATTTGTGTTTGCAGTTGGCTTGGGAGGGCCCATCACCAAATTCTGCACCAGGGCCCTTAGGTCTGTAACTACGCCACTGACCGTGGGGTTCCGTGTCGAATCCAGGTTCGAGTCAGACCCAGATCCCATCTCTATGTGGGGTGGACTAGAGAGAATGTGCCAAACTGCCAATAGTGTACTGATGTGGGATGGACTACTAGAGAGAATGTGCCAAACTGCCAATAGTGTACTAATGTATGGTGGACTAGAGAGAATGTGCCAAACTGCTAATAGTGTACTAATGTATAGTGGACTAGAGAGAGTGTGCCAAACTGCCAATAGTGTACTAATGTATGGTGGACTAGAGAGAGTGTCCCAAACTGCCAATACTGTACTAATGTATGGTGTACTAGAGAGAGTGTCCCAAACTGCCAATAGTGTACTAATGTGGGATAGACTACTAGAGAGAATGTGCCAAACTGCCAATAGTGTACTAATGTATGGTGGACTAGAGAGAATGTGCCAAACTGCCAATAGTGTACTAATGTATGGTGGTATACCTGAGAAGAGAAGTGCCAAACTGCAAATAGTGTACTAATGTATGGTGGACTAAGAGAATGGGCCAAACTGCCAATAGTGTACTAATGTGAGTAGTGGACACTAGAGAGAGTGTGCCAAACTGCCATAGTGTCCTAATGTATGGTGGACTAGAGAGATGTGCCAAACTGCAATAGTGGTACTATGTATTGTGCTAGAGAGAGAGTGCCAAACTGCCATTTTAATCTAAGTGTGGATGACTAACTAAGAGAATGTGCCAAAAACTCCAATAGAACCTAGTAATGGGGCTAAGAATGTGCCAAACTGCCAATAGTGTACTAATGTTGGTTACTAGAGAGAGTGTCCCAAACTGCCAATACTGATACTAATGGAATGGTGTACTAGAGAGAGTGTCCCAAACTGCCAATAGTGTACTATGTAGGGATGACTACTAGAAGAGAATTGCCAAACTGCAATAGTGTACTACATGTAGGGTGGACTAGAGAGAGTGTGCAAAACTGCCAATAGTGTACGAGGGTTACTAAAGAGTGTCACTGCTGGACTAATGTGGTGTACTAGAGAGAAGTGTGCCAAACTGCCAATAGTGTACTAATGTATGGTGTACTAGAGAAAAAAAGAATGTGCCAAACTGCCAATAGTGTACTATGTATGGGTGGACTAGAGAATGTGCCAACTGCCAATCGATGTACTAATGTATATGGTGTACTAGAGAGAATGTGCCAAACTGCCAATAGAACTAAGTATGGGTGTACTAAGAGAATGGCCCAACTGCCATAGGGTAACGAATGTTGGGTACTAGAGAGAAGTGTCCCAAACTGCCAATATTGTATCTAATGTGGATAGCTACTAGAGAGATGTGCCAACTGCCACATAGAGTACTATGTATGGTGACTAAGAGAGAATGTGCCACACTGCCCAATAGTACTAATGTATGGTGTACTAGAGAGAGTGTCCCAAACTGCCAATCTGTACTAATGTAATGGTGTACTAGAGAGAGTGTCACCCAACTGCCAATATTTTACTAATGTGGATAGACCTACTAGAGAGAATGTCCAAACTGCCAATAGTGTAATAATGTGATGTGTACTAGAGAGAAATGTGCCAAACTGCCAATAGGGTACTAATGTGGAATGTGTACTATAGAGAATGGTGCCAAATCTACTGCCAATAGTGTACTAATGTAGGTGGACTAGAGCGAGAGTGTGCCAAACTGCACTAGTGTACTATGTATGGTGGACTAGAGAGAATGTGCCAAACTGCAATAGTGTACTAATGTAGGTGGACTAGAGAGCAATGTGCCAAACTGCCAATATGTCTAATGTGGGGATGGACTACTTAGAGAATGTGGCCAAACTGTGCCAATAGAGCATTATGTATGGTGGACTAGAGAGAATGTGCCAAACTGCCAATTATGTGGTGTACTAGAGACCAACTAATGCTCATACATGTAGGTGTACTACGAGAGAGTAGTGGCCCAAACTGCCATAGTGTACTAAGTGGAAATGACTACTACTAGAGAGAGTGGCCAACTGCCAATAGTGACTAATGTATGTGCTAGAGAATGTGCCAACTGCAAAGTGTACTAAGTATGGTGGACTAGAGAGAATGTGCCAAACTGCCAATAGTGTACTAATGTAGGTGTACTAGAGAGAGTGTTCCAAACTGCCATAGTGTAACTAATTTGTATGGTGTACTAGAGAGAATGTGCAAACTGCCAAGAGTGTACTAATGTATGGTGTACTAGAGAGATGTGCAAACTGCAATATGTACTAATGTGGGTACTAGAGGAATGTGCCACAACTGCCATAGTGTACTAATGTATGGGACTAAGAGAGAATGTGCCAAACTGCCAATAGTGTACTAATGTAGGTGTACTAGAGAGATGTCCAACCTGCCAATGTGTATTCTATGTATGGTGACTAGAGAGAGTGTCCCAAACTGCCAATACTGTACTAATGTATGGTGTACTAGAGAAGGTCCCAACTGCCAATATGTTACTAATGTGGGATAGAGCTACTAGAGAGAATGTGCCAAACTGCCATAGTGTAATGTATGGTGGACTAGAGAGATGTGCCAAACTGCCCTAGTGTACTAATGTGGGATGGACTACTAGAGAGAGTGTGCCAAACTGCCAATAGTGTACTAATGTATGGTGGACTAGAAGAATGTGCCAAACTGCTAATAGTGTACTAATGTATGGTGGACTAGAGAGAATGTGCCAAACTGCCAATATGTGTACTAATTGGGATGGACTACTAGAGAGAATGTGCCAAACTGCCAATAGAGCACTAATGTATGGTGGACTAGAGAGAATGTGCCAACTGCTGCAATATGTACTAATGGTATGGGATGTACTACTAGAGAGAGTGCCAAACTGCCAATAGTGTAACTAATGTATGGTGTACTAGAGAGAATGTGCCAAACTGCCAATATTGACTAAATGTATGGTTAACTAAGAGAATGTGCCAAACTGCCATAGTGTACTAATGTATGGTGTACTAGAGAGAGTGTGCCAAACTGCCAATAGTGTACTATGTAGGTGTACTAGGAGAATGTGCCAAACTGCCAAGTGTAACTAATGTATGGTGTACTAAGAGAATGTGCCAAACTGCCAATAGTGTACTAATGTATGGTGTACTAGTAGATAATGTGCCAAACTGCCAATAGTGTACTAATGTATGGTGTTTACTATAGAGAATGTGCCAAACGGCAATAGTGTAACTAATGGTATGATGTTGGTACTAGAGAGAAGTGTCCCAAACTGCCAATAGTGTACTAATGTGGGATAGACTACTAGAGAGAATGTGCCAACTGCCAATAGTGTACTAATGTATGGTGGACTAGAGAGAGGTGCCAAACTGCCAAGATGTACTAATGTATGGTGACTAGAGAGAATGTGCCAACCTGCCAATAGTGTACTAAGTATGGTGTACTAGAGAGAATGTGCAACTGCCAATAGTGTACTAATTGTTGGTGTACTAAGAGAATGTGCCAAACTGCCATATGTACTGATGTATGGTGGCTATAGAGAGTGTGCCCAACTGCCACATAGTGTACTAATTTATGGTACTAGAGAGAAGTGCCAAACTGCCAATAGTGTAACTAATGTATGGTGTACTAGAGAGAATGGTCCAACTGCCAATAGTGTATAAGGTATGGTGTACTAGAGGAGAATGTCCCCAAACTGCCAATAGTGTACTAATTATGTGTGGGAACTAAGATAAGAATGTGCCAAACTGCCAATAGTGTACTAATGTATGGTGGACTAGAAGAGAGTGCCAAACTGCCAATAGTGTACTAATGTGGATGGTACTAGAGAGAATGTGCCAAACTGCCATAGTGTACTAATGTTGGGGGACTAGAAGATGGTGCCAACTGCCAATATGTACTAATGTTGGTGTACTAGAGAGAGTGTCCCAAACTGCCATAGTGTACTATGTATGGTGGACATATAGAATTTGCCAAACTGCCATAGTGTACTAATGTATGGACTGACTAAGAGAATGTGCCAACTGGCCAATAGTGTACTAATGTATGGTTGGACTATGAGGAAGTCCAACCTGCAATAGTGTACTAATGTATGGTGACTAGAGAGAGTGTGCCACTGCCAATGTGTACTAATGTTGGTACTAAGAGAGTGTCCCAAACTGCCAATAGTGTACTAATGTATGGTGGACTAGAGAGAGTGTCCCAAACTGCCAATAGTGTACTAATGTATGGTGGACTAGAGAGAGTGTCCCAAACTGCCAATAGTGTACTATGTATGGTGGACTAGAGAGAGTGTCCCAAACTGCCCAATAGTGTACTAATGTATGGTGGACTAGAGAGAGGGGTGCCAAACTGCCAATATGTACTAATGTGGATGGGACTTTAGAGAATGTGCCCAAACTACCAATAGTGTACTAATGTATGGTGCTACTAGAGAGTGTCCCACTGCCATAGGTCTATGTTGTGGACTCGAGAGTGTGCAACTGCCATGTGTACGAATGTATGGTGAGACTAGAGAGAGTGTCCCAACTGCCAATAGTGGACTAATTTATGGTTGACTAGAGAGAAGTGTCCCAAACTGCCAATAGTGTACTAATGTATGGTGGACGAGAGAGGTCCCAAACTGCCATAGGGTACTATGTATGGTGGACTAGAGAGAGTGGTGCCCAAACTGCCCATCAGTGTACTAATGGGTGGATGACTAGAGAGAATGTGCCAACTACCAATAGTGTACTAATGTATCAGGTGACTAGAGAGGTGTCTACCAAACTGCCAATAGTGTACTAATGTGGGATGAGACTACTAGAGAGATGTCCAAACTGCCATAGTGTACTAAGTGTGAGTGACTATAGAGAAGTGTGCCAAACTGCCAAGTGTACTATGTTGGGGCGACTAGAAGAGTGTGCCAAACTTGCCATAAGTGTAACTAATGTGGGAAGCTAGAGAGAGGGTGCCAAACTGCCAATAGTGTACTAATGTGGTGGACTATAGAGAGTGTGCAAAACTGCCAATATGTACTATGTGGGGTGGACTTTCTAGAGACGAGTGTGCCAAACTGCCAATAGTGTCTATGTGGGATGACTGAAGAGTGTGCCACACTGCCAATATGTACTAAGATGGGTGACTAGAGAGAGTGTCAAAACTGCCATAATTACTAATGTGGGTGGACTAGAGAGAGTGTGCCAAACTGCCAATAATTGTCGTCTAATGTGGGATGGACTAGAGTAGATGTGTGCCAAAGACTGACCAATAGTGTACTAATGTGGGATGGAATAGAAGAGGTAGGTGCCAAACTGCCAATAGTGTACTAGATGTGGGATGGACTAGAGAAGTGTGCAAACTGCCAATAGTGTACTAATGTGGGATGGGCTAGAGAGTGTGCCAAACTGCCAATAGTGTAGTAATATGGGATGGGCTAGAGAGAGTGTGCCAAACTGCCAATAGTGTACTGATGTGGGGTGGACTATAGAGAGTGTGGCAAACTGCCAATAGTGTACTAAAGTGGGATGGACTAGAGAGTGTGCCAAACTGCCAATAGTGTACTAATATGGGATGGGCTAGAGAGTGTGCCAAACTGCCAATAGTGTACTAATGTTGGATGGACTAGAGAGTGTGCCAAACTGCCAATAGTGTACTAATATGGGATGGGCTAGAGAGTGTGCCAAACTGCCAATAGTGTACTAATATGGGATGGGCTAGAGAGAGTGTGCCAACTGCCAATAGTGTACTGATGTGGGGTGGCTATAGAGAGTGTGGTAAACTGCCAATAGTGTAACTAATGTGGATGGACTAGAGAGAGTGGCCAAATCTGCTGCTAGATAGTATACCACAAAAACTGTTGTAAAAACACGTTGCCCATAGCTGTTAAAATAGTTGATTTGCGGTATCTACGGCAGATCATAGTATCCACTATTGTAATACTACTAGCAATGTAGTAAGTCTTGAATGTTGTATAGTCACTAAGGGCCACAAACAAAGATCAGAAGGGCCGGATTGACACCTGTGGACTAGAGAGAGTTTGCCAAACTGCCAATAATGTACTATGTGGGTGGATCAGAGAGAGTGTGCCAACTGCCATAGTGTACTAATGTGGGGTGGACCAGAGACATGTGCCAAACTGCCAATAATTACTATGTGGGGGACATAGAGAGCGTGCTAACCTGCCAATAATGTACTAATAGTTGGGATGGACTATAGAGAGTGTGCCAAACTGCCAATAGTGTACTAATGGGGGGACCAGAGAGAGTGTGCCAAACTACCAATAGTGTACTAATGTGGGATGGACTAGAGAAAGTGTGCCAAACTGCCAATAATGTACTAATGTGAGATGGACTAGAGAGAGTGTGCCAGACTGCCAATAGTGTACTAATGTGGGATGGACTAGAGAGAGTGTGGCAAACTGCCAATAGTGTACTAATGTGGGATGGACTAGAGAGTGTGCCAAACTGCCAATAGGTACTAATATGGGATGTCTAGAGAGAGTGTGTGCAAAACTGCCATAGTGTACTAATATGGGATGGGCTATAGAGAGAGTGTGCCAAACTGCCAATAGTGTACTGTGTGGGTGGACTATAGAGATGTGGAAACTGCAATAGTGTACTAATGTGGGGATGGACTAGAGAGCGTGTGCCAAACTGCCAATAAGTACTAATGTGGGATGGACTATAAGAGTGTGCCAAACTGCCAATAGTGTACTATGGGGGACCAAGAGAGTGTGCCAAAACTGCCAATATGTACTAATGTGGGGTGACTAGAGAGAGTGTGCCAAACTACCAATAGTGTACTAATGTGGTGGCCAAGAAGTGTGCCAACTGCCAATAGTGTACAATGTGGGGTGGACCAGAGAGTATGTGCCAAACTGCCAATAGTGTACTAATGTGGGGTGGACCAGAGAGAGTGTGCCAAACTGCCAATAGTACTAATGTGAGGGAATTAAGAGAGTGTGCCAAACTGCCATAGGTGTACTAATGGGGGATGGACTATAGAGAGTGTGCCCAAACTGCCATAGTGTACTAATGTGGGGGGACCAGAGAGAGTGTGCCACAACTGCCATAGTGTACTAATGTGGGGGGACTAGAGAGTGTATGCCAAACTGCCAATAGTGTACTAATGGTGGGGGACTAAGAGAGTGTGCCAAACTGCCAATAGTGTACTAATGTGGGGTGACTATAGAGAGTGTGCCAAACTGCCAATAGTGTACTTATGTGGGGGGGACTAGAGAAGTGTGCCAATTGCCAATATGTACTAATGTGGGAGGTAGAGAGAGAATGTGCCAAACTGCCAATAGTGTACTAATGGTATGGGTGGACTAGAAGAGTGTCCCAACTGCAATAGTGTACTATGTGGGTGGACTTCTAGAGGAGAATGTGTCAAACTACCAATAGTGTACTAATGTATGTGGACTAGAGAGAGTGTGCCAAACTGCCAATAGTGTACTAATGTGGGGGTGGACTAGAGAGAGTGTGCCAAACTGCCAATAATGTCTAATGTGGGATGAGTAGAAAGTGTGGCTCCAAACTGCCAATAATATACTAATGTGGATGGACTAGAGAGATGTGTGCCAACTGCAATAGTGTACTAATGTGAATGGAATAGAGAGTGTGCCAACTGCCAATATGACTAAGGGGGAAGGGACTAGAGAGAGTGTGCAAACTGCCAATAATGTACTAATTGTGAATGGACTAGAGAGAGTGTGCCAAACTTCCAATATGGTACTAATGTGGAATGGAATAGGAGGAGTGTGCCAAACTGCCAATAATGTACTAATGTGGATGGACTAGAAGAGAGTGTGTGCAAACTGCCAATAATGTACTAATGATGGGATGGACTAGAGAGAGTGTGCCAAACTGCCAATAATGTACAATGTGGGATGGACTAGAGAGAGTGTGCCAAACTGCCAATATGTACTAATGTGGGATGGACTAGAGGAGTTGTGCCAAACTGCCAATAATGTACTAATGTGGATGGACTAGAGAGAGTGTGTGGCCAACTGCCAATAATACTAATGTGGGATGGACTAGAGAGAGTGTGCCAAACTGCCATAATGTACTAAGTGGATGGACTAGAGGGTGTGCCAAACTTCCAATATGTACTAATGTGGAATGACTAAGAGAGTGTGCCAAACTGCCAATAATGTATTTATGTGAATGACTAGAGAGATGTGCCAAACTGCAATAATGTACTAATGTGGAATGGACAAGAGAGAGTGTGCCAAACTTCCAATAATGTACTTATGTGGGATGGACTAGAGAGAGTGTGCCAAACTGCCAATAGTGTACTAATGTGGAATGGACTAGAAAGAGTGTGCCAAACTGCCAATAATATACTAATGTGGGATGGACTAGAGAGAGTGTGCCAAACTGCCAATAGTGTACTAATGTGGAATGGAATAGAGAGAGTGGGTGCCAAACTGCCAATAATGTACTAATGTGGAATGGACAGAGAGATTGCCAACTGCCAATAATGTACTAAGTGAATGGACTAGAGAGGGTGTGCCAAACTTCCAATATGTTTTATGTGGAATGGACTAGATAGAGAGGGTGTGCCAAACTGACAATAATGTACTAATGTGGAATGGACTAGAGAGAGTTGTGCCAAACTCCAAATGTACTTATGTGGGATGGACTAGAGAGAGTGTGCCAAACTGCCAATAATGTACTAATGTGGGATGGACTAGAGAGAGTGTGCCAAACTGCCAATAATATAATAATGTGGAATGGAATAGAGAGAGTGTGCCAAACTGCCAATAATGTACTAATGTGGAATGGACTAGAGAGAGTGTGCCAAACTCTGCCAATAATGTACTAATGTGGGATGGAATAGAGAGAGTGTGCCAAACTTCCAATAATGTACTAATGTGGAATGGACTAGAGAGAGTGTGCCAAACTTCCAATAATGTATTTATGTGGAATGGACTAGAGAGAGTGTGCCAAACTGCCAATAATGTACTAATGTGGAATGGACAATGAGAGTGTGCCAAACTCCAATATGTACTTATGTGGGATGGACTAGAGAGAGTGTGCCAAACTGCCAATAGTGTACTAATGTGGAATGGACTAGAAAGAGTGTGCCAAACTGCCAATAATATACTAATGTGGGATGGACTAGAGAGAGTGTGCCAAACTGCCAATAGTGTACTAATGTGGAATGGAATAGAGAGAGTGTGCCAAACTTGCCAATTGTACTATGTGGAATGGACTAGAGAGAGTGTGCCAAACTGCCAATAATGTACTAATGTGGAATGGACTAGAGAGAGTGTGCCAAACTTCCAATAATGTATTTATGTGGAATGGACTAGAGAGAGTGTGCCAAACTGCCAATAATGTACTAATGTGGGATGGACTAGAGAGAGTGTGCCAAACTGCCAATAATGTACTTAAGTGGGATGGACTAGAGAGAGTGTGCCAAACTGCCAATAGTGTAACTACTGTGGGAATAGACTACTAGAAGAGAATGTGCCAAACTGCAATGATGTACTATGTAGGGTGGACTAGAGAGAGTTGCCAAACTGCCAATAGTGTACTAGTAGTGGTGTGACTAAATGAGAATGTCCAAACTGCCAATAGCTGTACTAATGTTGGTGTACTAGAGAGAATGTGTCCAAACTGCCAATAGTGTACTAATGTATGTGTACTAGAGAAGAATGTGCCAAACTGCCAATAGTGTACTAATGTATGGGATGGACTAGAGAGACGTGTGCCAACTGCCAATGTGTACTAATGTATTAGGGTGGATACTAGAGAGAAGTGTGCCAACGCCAATAGTGTAACTAAGGTATGGGTGTACTAAGAAGAATGGCCAACTGCCATAGAGAGGTAACGAATGTATGTGTAACTAGAGAGAATGTCCCCAAACTGCCAATATTGTATCTAACTGTGGTGCTACTAGAGAGATGTGCCAACTGACCAATAGGTACTAATGTATGGTGACTAAGAGAGAATGTGCCAACTGCCACAATAGTACTAATGTATGAGTGGTACTAGAGAGAGTGTCCCAAACTGCCAATTCTGTACTAATGTATGGTGTACTAGAGAGAGTGTCCCCAACTGCCAATATTTTACTAATGTGGGATAGACTACTAGAGAGAATGTTCCAAACTGCCAATAGTGTAATAATGTATGTGTACTAGAGAGATGTGCCAAACTGCCAATAGTGTACTAATGTGGATGACTACTAGAGAGATGTGCCAAACTGCCAATAGTGTACTAATGTGGTGGACTAGAGGAATGTGCCAAACTGCACTAGTGTAACTATGTATGGTGGACTAGAAGGAATTATGCCCAAACTGCTAATAGTGTACTAATGTAGGTGGACTAGAGAGAATGTTGCCAAACTGCCATAGTGTACTAATGTGGATGGACTACTATAGAGAATGTGCCAAACTGGCCAATAGTGACTAATGTATGGTGGACTAGAGAGAATGTGCCAAACTGCCATATTTACTTATGTAGGGTGTACTAGAGAGATGTCCCAAACTGCTCAATATGTACTAATGTATGGTGTACTAGAGAGAGTAGGGTCCCAAACTGCCAATATGTACTAAGGTGGATGACTACTAGAGAGAATGGCCAACTGCCATAGTGACTAATGTATGGTGGACTAGAGAGATGTGCCAAACTGCCAATAGTGTACTAATGTATGTTGTACTAGAGAGAATGTGCCAAACTGCCAATAGTGTACTAATGGTAGGTGTACTAAGAGAATGTGTGCCAAACTGCCATAGTGTAACTAATTTGTATGGTGTACTAGAGAGAATGTGCCAAACTGCCAAAGTGTACTAATGTATGGTGTACTAGAGAATGTGCAAACTGCCAATATGTACTAATGTGGGTACTAGAGGAATGTGCCACAACTGCCATAGTGTACTAATGTATGGGTACTAGAGAGAAATGTGCCAAACTGCCATATTGTACTAATGTGGTGTACTAGAGAGATGTCCAAACTGCCAATGTAGTATTCTATGTATGGTGACTAGAGAGAGATGTGCCAAACTGCCAATATGTACTAATGTATGGTGTACTAGAGAGTCCCAACTGCCAATATGTACTAATGTGGGATAGAGCTACTAGAGAGATGTGCCAAACTGCCACTAGTGTCAATGTATGGTGGACTAGAGAGATGTGCCAAACTGCCCTAGTGTACTAATGTGGTGGACTACGTAGAGAGAGTGTCCAAACGCAATAGTGTACTAATGTATGGGACTAGAAGAATGTGCCAAACTGCTAATATGTACTAATTATGGTGTACTAGAGAGAATGTGCCAAACTGCCAATATGGTACTAATTGGGATGGACTACTAGAGAGAATGTGCCAAACTGCCAATAGGACTATGTATGGTGGACTAGAGAGAATGTGCCAACTGCTGCAATAGTGTACTAATGTATGGGTGTACTATAGAGAAGTGCCAAACTGCCAATAGTGTAACTAAGTGTATGGTGTACTAGAGAGAATGTTGCCAAACTGCCAATATGTGTACTAAATGTATGGTTAACTAAGAGAATGTGCCAAACTGCCATAGTGTACAATGTATGGTGTGACTAGAGAGAGATGTGCCAAACTGCCAAATAGTGTACTATGTAGGTGTACTAGGAGAAGTGCCAAACTGCCAAGTGTACTAATGTATGGTGTACTAGAGAGAATGTGCCAACTGCCAATAGTGTACTAAGTATGGTGTACTAGAGAATTGCCAAACTGCCATAGTGTACTAATGTATGGTGTATAATGCAACTATAGAGAATGTGCCAAACGGCAATAGTGTAACTAATGGTGATAGTATGTTGGTACTAGAGAGAGTGTCCCAAACTGCCAATAGTGTACTAATGTGGGAATAGACTACTAGAGAGAAATGTGCCAAACATGCCAATAGTGTACTATGTATGGTGGACTAGAGGAGGTGCCAAACTAGCCAAGAATGTACTAATGTATGGTGACTAGAGAGAATGTGCCAACTGCCAATAGTGTACTAAGTATGGTGTACTAGAGAGAATGTGCCAAACTGCCAATAGTGTACTAATGTTGGTGTACTAGAGAATGTGCCAACTGCCATAGTGTACTAATGTATGGTGACTACTAGAGAGATGTGCCCAACTGCCACATAGTGTACTAATTTATGGTGTACTAGAGGAGAATGTGCCAAACTGCCAATAGTGTACTAATGTATGGTGTACTAGAGAGAATGTGCCAACTGCCAATAGTGTATAAGGTATGGTGTACTAGAGGGATGTCCCAAACTGCCAATATGTACTAATTTGGTGGACTAGAAGAATGTGCCAAACTGCCAATAGTGTACTAATGTATGGTGGACTAATAGGAGTGCCAAACTGCCAATAGTGTACTAATGTTGGATGGACTACTAGAGAATGTGCCAAACTGCCAATAGTGTACTAATGTTGGGGTGACTAGAGAGATGTGTGTCCAACTGCCAATTGTACAATGTATGGTGACTAGAGAGAAGTGCCCAAACTGCCATAGTGTACTAATGTATGGTGGACATATAGAATATTGCAAACTGCCATAGTGTACTAATGTGATGGTGACTAGAGAGAATGTGCCAACTGCCAATAGTGTACTAATGTATGGTTGACTGATAGAGGAATGTGCCAACCTGCCAATAGTGTACTAATGTATGGTGACTAGAGAGAGTGTGCCAGCTGCCATGTGTACTAATGTTGGTGTACTAAGAGAGTGTCCCCAAACTGCCAATAGTGTACTAATGTATGGTGGAACTAGAGAGGATGTCCCAAACCTGCCAATAGTGTACTAATGTATGGTGGACTAGAGAGAGTGTCCCAAACTGCCAATAGTGTACTAATGTATGGTGGACTAGAGAGAGTGTCCCAAACTGCCAATAGTGTACTAATGTATGGTGGACTAGAGAGAGGGTGCCAAACTGCCAATAGTGTACTAATGTGATTGGGACTTAGAGAAATGTGCCCAACTACCAATAGTGTACTAATGTAATGGTGACTACTAGAGAGTGTCCATGATAGGTCAATGATGGACTCGATGCAACTAGTGTACGAATGATGGTGAACTAGAGAGAGTGTCCCAACTGCCAATAGTGACTAATTGTATGGTGTGTACTAGAGAGAAGTGTCCCAACTGCCAAAGTGTACTAATGTATGGTGGACGAGAGAGGTCCCAAACTGCCATAGGGTACTATGTATGGTGGACTAGAGAGAGTGGTGCCCAAACTGCCACATCAGGTGTACTAATGGGTGGATGACTTTTAGAGAGAATGTGCCAAACTACCAATAGTGTACTAATGTATGGTGGACTAGAGAGAGTGTCCCAAACTGCCAATAGTGTACTAATGTGGGATGAGACTACTAGAGTAGAATGTTTCCAAACTGCCATAGTGTACTAAGGTGTAGTGTGACTAAGAAAGTGTCCAAACTGCCAATAGTGTACTATGTTGGGGCTGACTAGAAGAGTGTCCAAATTGCCATAACTGTACTAGATGTAGGGGATAGTCTAGAGAGAGGGTGCACAAACTGCCAATAGTGTACTAATGTGGAATGGACTATAGAGAGTGTGCCAAAAAACTGCAATAATGTACTATGTGGGGATGGCCTAGAGGAGTGTGCCAAACTGCCAATAGTGTCTAATGTGGGATGGAATAGAGAGTGTGCCAACTGCCAATAATGTACTAAGTGGGATGGACTAGAGAGAGTGTCCAAACTGCCAATAATGTACTAATGTGGGTGGACTAGAGAGAGTGTGCCAAACCTGCCAATAATTTGACTGAATGTGGGTGGACTAGAGAGTGTGCCAGACTGCCAATAGTGTACTAATGTGGGATGGAATAGAAGAGGTGGTGCCAACTGCCAATAGTGTACTGATGTGGGATGGACTAGAGAGAGTGTGCAACCTGCCAATAGTGTACTAATGTGGGATGGGCTAGAGAGTGTGCCAAACTGCCAATAGTGTAGTAATTGGGATGGGCTAGAGAGAGTGTGCCAAACTGCCATAGTGTACTGATGTGGGGTGGACTAGAGAAGTGTGGCCAACTGCCAATAGTGTACTAATGTGTGGATGGACTAGAGAGGTGCCAAACTGCCAATAGTGTACTAATATGGGATGGCTAGAGAGTGTGCCAACTGCCAATAGTGTACTAATGTTGGATGGACTAGAGAGTGTGCCAAACTGCCAATAGTGTACTATATGGGATGGGCTAGAGAGTGTGCCAAACTGCCAATAGTGGTTACTAATAGTGGGATGGGCTAGAGAGAGTGTGCCAACTGCCATAGTGTACTGATGTGGGGTGGACTATAGAGAGTGTGGTAAACTGCCAATAGTGTACTAATGTGGGATGGACTAGAGAGAGTGTGCCAAATCTGCCTGCTAGATAGTATACCACAATAAACTGTTTTTAAAAACACGTTGCCCATAGCTGTTTAAATAGTTGATTTGCGGTATCTACGGCAGATCTATAGTATGCCACTATTGTAATACTACTAGCAATGTAGTAAGTCTTGAATGTTGTAAGTCAACTAAGGCCAAAACAAGATCAAGGGCCGGATTGACCCTGTGACTAGAGAGAGTTTGCCAAACTGCCAATAATGTACTATGTGGGTGGATCAGAGAGAGTGTGCCAACTGCCATAGTGTACTAATGTGGGGTGGACCAGAGACATGTGCCAAACTGCCAATAGATGTACTATGTGGGGGACATAGAGAGCGTGCCAAACCTGCCAATAATGTACTAATGTGGGTGGACTATAGAGGTGGCCAATACTGCCAATAGTTTACTATGGGGGGACCAGAGAGAGTGTGCCAAAACTACAAATAGTGTACTAATGTGGGATGGACTAGAGAAAGTGTGCCAAACTGCCAATAGTGTTACAATGTGTAGATGGACTAGAGAGAGTGTGCCAGACTGCCAATAGTGTACTAATGTGGGATGGACCTAGAGAGAGTGTGGCAAACTGCATAGTGTACTAATGTGGGATGGACTAGAGAGTGTCCAAACTGCCAATAGGTACTAATATGGGATGATCTAGAGAGAGTGTGCAAAACTGCCATAGTGTACTAATATGGGATGGGCTATAGAGAGAGTGTGCCAAACTGCCAATAGTGTACTGATGTGGGTGGACTATAGAGAGTGTGGAAACTGCAATAGTGTACTAATGTGGGGATGGACTAGAGAGCGTGGCCAAACTGCCAATAAGTACTAATGTGGGATGGACTATAAGAGTGTGCCAAAACTGCCATAGTGTACTAATGGGGGACCAGAGAGAGTGTGCCAAAACTACCAATTGTACTAATGTGGGGTGACTAGAGAGAGTGTGCCAAACTACCAATAGTGTACTAATGGGTGGACCAAGGAAGTGTGCCAAACTCGCCAATAGTGTACAATGTGGGGTGGACCAGAGAGTGATGTGCCAAACTGCCAATAGTGTACTAATGTGGGGTGGACCAGAGAGAGTGTGCCAAACTGCCAATAGTATAATGTGAGGGAATTAAGAGAGATGTGCCAAACTGCCATAGTGTACTAATGGGGGATGGACTATAGAGAGTGTGCCCAAAACTGCCATAGTGTACTAATGTGGGGGGACCAGAGAGAGTGTGCCCAACTGCCATAGGTGTACTAATGTGCGGGGGACTAGAGAGTGTATGCCAAACTGCCAATAGTTACTATTGGTGGGGGACTAAGAGAGTGTGCCAAACTGCCAATAGTGTACTAATGTGGGGTGACTATAGAGAGTGTGCCAAACTGCCAATAGTGTACTTATGTGGGGTGGGACTAGAGAAGTGTGCCAATTGCCAATATGTACTAATGTGGGAGGTAGAGAGAGAATGTGCCAAACTGCCAATAGTGTACTAAGGTATGGGGGACTAGAAGAGTGTCCCAACGCAATAGTGTACTATGTGGTGGACTTCTAGAGGGAGAATGTGTCAAACTACCATAGTGTACTAATGTATGTGGACTAGAGAGAGTGTGCCAAACTGCCAATAGTGTACTAATGTGGGGTGGACTAGAGAGAGTGTGCCAAACTGCCAATAATGTCTAATGTGGGATGACTAGAAAGTGTGCTCCAAACTGCCAATAATATACTAATGTGGGATGACTAGAGAGATGTGTGCCAACTGCAATAGTGTACTAATGTGAATGAATAGAGAGTGTGCCAACTGCAATATGACTAAGGGGAAGGGACTAGAGAGAGTGTGCCAAACTGCCAATAATGTACTAATTGGAATGGACTAGAGAGAGTGTGCCAAACTTCCAATAGGTACTAATGTGGAATGATAGAGGAGTGTGCAAACTGCCAATAATGTACTAATGTGGATGGACTAGAAGAGAGTGTGGCAAAACTGCCAATATGTACTAATGTGGGATGGACTAGAGAGAGTGTGCCAAACTGCCAATAATGTACTAATGTGGGATGGACTAGAGAGAGTGTGCCAACTGCCAATAATGTACTAATGTGGGATGGACTAGAGAGAGTGTGCCAAACTGCCAATAATGTACTAATGTGGATGGACTAGAGAGAGTGTGTGCCAAACTGCCAATAATTGTACTAATGTGGGATGGACTAGAGAGAGTGTGCCAAACTGCCATAATGTACTAAGTGGGTGGACTAGAGAGGTGTGCCAAACTTCCAATATGTATAAGGTGGAATGGACTAAGAGAGTGTGCCAAACTCCAATAATGTATTATGTGAATGAAACTAGAGAGATGTGCCAAACTGCAATAAGTACAATGTGGATGGACAAGAGAGAGTGTGCCAAACTTCCAATAATGTACTTATGTGGATGGACTAAGAGAGGTGGCCAAACTGCCAATAGTCTATGTGGAATGGACTAGAGAGAGTGTGCCAAACTGCCAATAATATACTAATGGGGGATGGACTAGAGAGAGTGTGCCAAACTGCCAATAGTGTACTAAGTGGAATGGAATAGAGAGAGTGTGCCAAACTGCCAATAATGTACTAATGTGGAATGGACTAGAGAGAGTGTGCCAAACTGCCAATAATGTACTAATGTGGAATGGACTAGAGAGGGTGTGCCAAACTTCCAATAATGTATTTATGTGGAATGGACTAGAGAGAGTGTGCCAAACTGACAATAATGTACTAATGTGGAATGGACTAGAGAGAGTGTGCCAAACTTCCAATAATGTACTTATGTGGGATGGACTAGAGAGAGTGTGCCAAACTGCCAATAATGTACTAATGTGGATGGACTAGAGAGAGTGTGCCAAACTGCCAATAATATAATAATGTGGAATGGAATAGAGAGAGTGTGCCAAACTGCCAATAATGTACTAATGTGGAATGGACTAGAGAGAGTGTGCCAAACTGCCAATAATGTACTAATGTGGGATGAATAAGAGTGTGCCAAACTTCCAATAATGTAACTAATGTGGGAATGGACTAGAGAGTGTGCCAACTGCCAATAATGTATTTATTGGGAATGGCTAGAAGAGTGTGCCAAACTGCCAATAATGTACTATGTGGAATGGACAATGAGAGTGTGCCAAACTGTCCAATAATGTACTTATGTGGGATGGACTAGAAGAGTGTGCCAAACTTGCCAATAGTGTACTAATGTGGAATGGACTAGAAAGAGTGTGCCAAACTGCCAAATAATATACTAATGTGGGATGGACTAGAGAGAGTGTGCCAAACTGCAAATGTGTATAATGTGGAGGAATTAGAGAGAGTGTGCCAAACTGCCAATTGTACTATGTGGATGGACTAGAGAGAGTGTGCCAAACTGCCAATAATGTATAATGTGGAATGGACTAGAGAGGGGGTGTGCCAAACTTCCAATAATTGATTTATGTGGATGGACTAGAGAGAGGTGTGCAAAACTGCAATAATGTACTAAATGTTGAATGGTACTAGAGAAGTGTGTGCCAAACTGATTCAATATGTACTTATGGTGGGAGGACTAGAGAGAGTGTGCCAAACTGCCAATGTTCACTAATGTGGATGGACTAGAGAGATTGTGCCAACTCCAATTATATAATTGTGGAATGGATAGAGAGAGTGTGCCAAACTGCATAATGTACTAATTGGGATGGACTAGAGAGGAGTGTGCCAATGCCAATAATGTACTAATTGGGAATGGATAAGAGAGTGTGCCAAACTCCAAATGTTACTAATGTGGAATGGACTAGAGAGAGTTTGCCAAACTGCTATAATGTACTTAATGTTGGATGATGGAACTAGAGAGAGTGTGCCAAACTGCCAATAATGTACTTAAGTGGGATGGACTAGAGAGAGTGTGCCAAACTGCCAATAATGTACTAATGTGGGATGGACTAGAGAGAGTGTGCCAAACTGCCAATAATGTACTTAAGTGGGATGGACTAGAGAGAGTGTGCCAAACTGCCAATAGTGTAACTACTGTGGGAATAGACTACTAGAAGAGAATGCTGCCCACAACTGGCAAATAGTGACTTACTGTATGGGTGGACTAGAAACAAGAGAAGTGCCAATAGCCACAAACTGCCAATAGTTGAACTTCACTAGAGGCAACAAATGCCATGTACATAATCATGAATGTAATAGACGAAATCACCTAAACTGCCAATAGCTGCTGTACTAATGTGGGATTAGGTACTAGAGGAGAATGTGCCAAACTCGCCAATAAGCATGTACTAATGTATGGTGGTACAGAGAGAAAAAAAGTAATGTGCCAAAACTGCCAACTAGGTGTACTAATGTATGGGTGGTACAGAGAGAACGTGTCGCAATGCCAATAGAATGATACTAATGTATGGTATCGTAAGAACTAGACGAGAATGTGCCAAACGCCAATAGATGTACACTAAGATATGGGTAGATCTACATATAGAAGAATGGCCGCCAACTGCCATAGGGGTACATGAATGATATGGGGATCTAGAGAGAAGTGTCCAAAATGCCAATAGTGTATATTTTTCTAATGTAGTAGTAACTAGCAGAAGAGTGCCAGAACTGCAACCAATAGATGTCTACATGTATGGGCACTGACTAAGAAGAGAATGTGCCAAACATGCCCAATGTACTAATGTATGGTAGTACTAGAGGAGAGTGTCCCAAACTGCCAATTGTACTAATGTAAGGTGGTACGAGAGAAGAGTGTTCACCCAAACTGCCAATACTGTTACCAATGGTGATAGTACCTCTACTAGAGAGGATGATTCCAAACTGCCAATAAGTGTAATAATGTGGGAATGACGTACATAGAGAGAAATGTGCCAAACTGCACAATAGTGGTACTAATGTCTGGATGGACTAAGAGAGAGTGTGCCAAATCTAGCCCAATAGATGTACCTAAATGTGGGATGGCACTATCGAGCGAAGGTGCCAAACTGCCAATAGTGTACATATGTATGGTGGACTAGACAGAGAATTTGCCAAAACTTGCTAATAGGTACTAATGTGGTGGACTAGAGAGAATGTTGCCAAACGTGCCAATAGTGTCTGAATGTGGGGGATGGACATACTGTAGAGAAATGTGCCAAACTGTGCACAATAGAGCCTATGTATGGTGGACTAGAGAGAATGTGCCAAACTGCCATATACTTCTGTCAGGTGTACTAAGAGATTCAACTACGTCATACTAGTAGGTGTACTACGAGAGAGTGGCCCAAACTGCCAATACTAGGTAATAGACACAATGAGAAGTGATGCAATGTATATGTATGGACTAGAGAGAGTTGCTTCGCCAACTGCGCAATAGTGTACTAGTGGATAGGTTCTACCTAGAGAGAATGTGCCAAACTGCCAATAGGTGTAACTAATGTAGGTGTACTAGAGAGAATGTGTGCACAAACTGCCAATAGGTAACTAATTTGTATGGTGTCCTAGAGAGAGATGTGCAAACTGCGCAAGAGTGTACTAATGTGGATGACGTGATACTAGAGAGATTGTCGGCAAAAACTGCCATAGTACTTAAGGTGTGGAAGCTCTAGAGGAATGTGCCAAACTGCCATAGTGTATAATGTATGGTGGGACCTGAGAGAATCGTGCCAAATGCCATAGTGTACTAATGGTGGTGTACAGAGAGAATGTCCAAACTGCCAATGTGTATATTCATGTATGGGACTAGAGAGAGTGGCCCAAACTGCCAGATACTGTACTAATGTATGGTGTACTGTAGAGGATGGTCCCAACTGCCAATATTGTTACTAATGTGGGATAGAACTACTAGAGAGAATGTGCCAAAGCTGCATATGTACAATGTATGGTGTGACTAGATGGAGATGTGGCAAACTGCCCTAGTGTACTAAGTGTGGGATGATAAGTAAGACGAGAGTGTGCCAAATCGCAATAGGTGTATAATGTTGGTGGACTAGGAGAGAATGGTGCCAAACTGCTAATAGTGTACTAATTACAATGGTGTGACTAGAGCGAATGTGCCAAACTGCCAATTGTACTAATTGGGATGGACTACTAGAGAGAATGTGTGCCAAACTGCCAATAGAGCACTTATGTATGGTGGACTAGAGAGAATGTGCCAAACATAGCTGTACAAGTATGGGTGCTATAACGAGTGTCCAATGCCTATGGTAAGTTATGGTGTACTAGAGATTCAAATGCAATGAAATGTGGACAAAGTAGCCAGGTAATAAGAATGGGCACTGCACAATAGTGTATAATGTTGGGCCTAAAAGGGGGTTCACTGCAATGTGTACTAGTAGGGGTAGAGATGTGCCAAACTGCCAATAGTGTGACTAATGGAGTGTTGGTTGAACTAGAGGAAATGTGCCAAACTGCCATAGGTACTAATGTATGGTGTACTAGAGAGGAGATGTGGCCAAACTCCAAATGTAGTGTACATGTATGGTGAACTAGAGAGATGTGCCAAACTGCACAGAGTGGTAAAATGTATGGTGGTACTAAGAGCATGTGCCAAAACTGCCAATAGTGTACTAAGTATGGTGTACTAGAGATATTTGCCAAACTGCCATAGAATGTACATAATGTATGGTGTGTTACTAGAGAGAATGTCGCCACCAACGCCAATAGTCCTACGTATACTAGAGTGAAAAGCCTGTACTGTATGGTTTTACAGAGAGAGTGTCCCAAACTGCCAATAGTGTACTAGTGGGATACGACTACTAGAGAGAATGTGCAACATGCCAATAGTGTACTATGTATGGTGGATAGGGGGCAGAATGCTGCCAAACGCAATGTTACAATGTGATGGTGTACTAGAGAGAGTGTGCACAACTGCCAATAGTGTTACTAAGGTATGGTGTCGAACTAGAGAGAAATGTGGCAAACTGCTCAATAGTGTACTAATTGTATGTGTGTACTAGAGAGAATGTGCCAAACTGCCAAATGTGTACTGAATGTGATGGATGGACTATAGAGAGTGTGCCCAACTGGCACTAGATGCATACTAAGGTATGGTGTACTAGAGGAAGTAAGTGCCAAACTGCCCATAGTGTACTAAATGTATGTTGTACTAGAGAGAATGGTCGCCAACTGCCAATAGTGTATAAGTATGGTGTACTAGAGGGATGTCCCCAAACTGCCAATATGTCTAATAGGTGGGAAACTACGATAGAAATGTGCCAACACTGCCAATAGTGTACTAAATTGTATGGTGGACTAGCAATAGGGTCCAAACTGCCAATAGTGTACTAATGTATGGATGGGATACTAAGAGGAATGTGCCAAAACTGCCAATAGTGTACGTATTTGTAGTATGTTGGATAGAAATGCTGGCCAAACTGCCAATGTGTACTGAACTGTATGGGTTACTAGAGAGATGTGCCCAAACTGCCATAGTGTACTTAGTGTGGATGGAGTGGCCATCATATGAGTAATGTTAGGTACTAGAAGGTCCAATGCCTCCTAAGTGTACTACATGTATGGTGACTAGAGAGATGTGCAACTGCCAAGTAGGGTACTAATGTATGGTGTGACTAGAAGGGGTCCAAACCTGCCAATAGGTACTATGTATGGTGGACTAGAGAGATGTGCCAAGCTGCCCATAGTGTACGTAATGTTGGTGGACTAGAGAGGGAGTGTGCCCCAAACTGCCAATAGTGTGTAACTAATTGATGGATGGAACTAGAGAGGATGTGCCAAACTGCCAATAGTGTCTAGTATGGTGGACTAGAGAGAGTGTCCCAAAACTGCCAATAGTGTTACTATGTATGGTGGACTAGAGAGAGTGTCCCAAACTGCCAATTAGGTGTACTAATGTTGGTGGACTACTAGAGAGAGGGTGCCAAACTGCCAATAGTGTACAATGTGGGATTGGACTAGAGAAGTGTCCCAACTGCCAATATTGTAATAATGTAATGGTGTCTAGTAGAGAGTGTCCACACTGCCAATAGGTTACAATGTATTTGTGGTACTGACGAGAGGTGTCGCAAACTGTCATAGTGTACGAATGTATGGTGAACTAGATGAGAGTGTCCCAAGCTGCCAATAGTGGGTACTAATTGTATGGTTGACTAGAAGAGTGTCCCAAACTGCCAAAGTGTACAATGTATGTGGGACGAGAGAGGTCCCAAACTGCAACTAGGTACTATGTATGGTGGACTAGAGAGAGTGTGCCAAAACGTGCCACATCAGTGTCTAATGGGGATGACTGTTAGAGAGAATGTGCCAACACTACCAATAGTGTACTAATGTATCGGTGATACGAGAGATGTGCCCAAACTGCACAATAGTGACAATGTGGGATGAGACTGACTAGAGAGAGTGTTCCAAACTCCAGTAGGTACTAAGTGTGGTAGTTGACTAGAGAAGAGTGTCCCAAAGCTGCCAATAGTGTACTTATGTATGGTGGCTGAGGCAGAGAGAGTGTGGCCAAATTGCCAAATGTACTAATGTAGGGGAGTCTAGAGAGAGTGTCCGCCAAACTGCCAATAGTGTACTAATGTGGGAATGGACTATAGAGAGTGTGCAAATAGGCTGCAATAGTGTACTATGTGGGAGAGGCCTAGAGCGAGTGTGCCAAAACTACCAATAGTGTACCTAAACTGTTGGGGACTGGACATAGAAGTAGTTGTGCCAACTGCCAATAGTGTACTAAGGTGGCGAATAGACTACAGAGAGAATGTGTCCAAAACTGCCAATAGTGTATAATTGTGGTGGTGACTATGAGAGAGTGTGCCAAACCTGCCAATAAGTTGCTATGTGGGATGGGACTAGAGCTAGAGTGTGCCAAAACTGCCAAATAGAGTACTAAGTGGGATGTCAATAGAAGAGTGTGCCAAACTGCCAATAGTGTACTAATGTGGGATGGACTAGAGAGAGTGTGGCAAAACTGCCAATAGTGTACTAATGTGGGATGGGCTAGAGAGTGTGCCAAACTGCCAATAGTGTAGTAATATGGGATGGGCTAGAGAGAGTGTGCCAAACTGCCAATAGTGTACGATGATGTGGGGTGGACTAGAGAAGTGTGGCACAACTGCCAATAGTGTACTAAAGTGGGAGGGACTAGAGAGTGGTGCCCAAACTGCCAATAGTGTACTAATATGGGAGATGGGCTAGAGAGTGTGCCAACTGCCAATAGTGTACTAATGTTGGATGGACTAGAGAGTGTGCCAAACTGCCAATAGTGTACTAATATGGGATGGGCTAGAGAGTGTGCCAAACTGCCAATAGTGTACTAATAGGGGATGGGCTAGAGAGAGTGTGCCAAACTGCCAATAGTGTACTGATGTGGGGTGGACTATAGAGAGTGTGGTAAACTGCCAATAGTGTACTAATGTGGGATGGACTAGAGAGAGTGTGCCAAATCTGCCTGCTAGATAGTATACCACAATAAACTGTTTTTAAAAACAGCGTTGCCCAATAGCTGTTTAAAATAGTGATTTGCGGTATCTAGCAGGCAGATCTATAGTATGCCACTATTGTAATACTACTAGCAATGTAGTAAGTCTGAATGTTGTATCAGTCACTAAGGCCAAAACAAGATCAAGGGGGATTGACACCTGTGGCTAGGAGAGTTTGCCAAATGCCAATAATGTAACTGATGGGGTGGATCACGAGAGATGTGCCAAACTGCCATAGTGTACTAATGGGGGTGGACTCAGAGAGCATGTGCCAAACTGCCAATAATAGTACTGTGTGGGGGACATAGAGAGCGTGCCAAACTGCCAATAATGTACTAATGTGGGATGGACTATAGAGTGTGCCAATAACTCCAATAGTTTAATGGGGGACCAGAGAGAGTGTGTCAAAACTACAAATAGTGTACTAATGTGGGATGGACTAAGAAAGTGTGCCAAACTGCCAATAGTGTACTAATGTGAGATTGGACTAGAGAGAGTGTGCCAGACTGCCAATAGTGTACTAATGTGGGATGGACTAGAGAGAGTGTGCGCAAACTGCTAAGTGTACTAATGTGGGATGGACTAGAGAGTGTGCCAAACTGCCAATAGGTACTAATATGGGAGTGATTAGAGAGAGTGTGCAAAACTGCCAATAGTGTACTAATATGGAGGGCTATAGAGAGAGTGTGCCAAACCTGCCAATAGTGTACTAGTGTGGGTGGACTAGAGGGAGAGTGTGCAAACTGCAATAGTGTACTAATGTGGGGATGGACTAGAGAGCGTGTGCCAAACTGCCAATAATGTACTAATGTGGGAGGATATAAGAGTGTGCCAAACTGCCAATAGTGTACTAATGGGGGACAGAGAGAGTGTGCCAAACTGCCAAGTTGTACTAATGTGGGGGACCAGAGAGAGTGTGCCAAACTACCAATATGTACTAATGTGGGGTGGGCCAGAGGAAGTGTGCCAAACTCGCCAATAGTGTACTATATGTGGGGTGGACCAGAGAGATGATGTGCCAAACTGCCAATGTGTACTATGTGGGGGTGGACCAGAGAGAGTGTGCCAAACTGCCAATAGTAACTAATGTGGAGGGAATATAAGAGAGTGTGCCAAACTGCCATAGTGTACTAATGTGGGGATGGACTATAGAGAGTGTGCCAAACTGCCATAGTGTACTAATGTGGGGGGACCAGAGAGAGTGTGCCAAAACTGCCATAAGGTGTACTAATGTGCGGGGGACTAGAGAAGTGTATGCCAAAACTGCCAATAGTGTATAGTGGGGGGGACTAGGAGAGTGTGCCAAACTGCCAATAGTGTACTAATGTGGGGTGACTATAGAAGTGTGCCAAACGCCAATAGTGATACTTATGTGGGGGGGACTAGAGAAGTGTGCACAATTGCCAATACTGTACTAATGTGGGGTTAGAGAGAGAATGTGCCAAACTGCCAATAGTGTACTAAGTATGGTGGACTAGAAGAGTGTCCCAAACTGCAATAGTGTACTAATGTGGGTGGACTTCTAGAGAGGAAATTGTGTCAAACTACCATAGTGTACTAATGTATGGTGGACTAGAGAGAGTGTGCCAAACTGCCAATAGTGTACTAATGTGGGGGTGGACTAGAGAGAGTGTGCCAAACTGCCAATAATGTCTAATGTGGGATGTGACTAGAGATGTGTGGCTCCAAACTGCCAATAATATACTAATGTGGGATGACTAGAGAGATGTGTGCCCAACTGCCAATAGTGTACTAAATGTTGAATGAATAGAGAGAGTGTGCCAACTGCAATATGACTAAGGGGAAGGGATAGAAGGTGTGCCAAACTGCCAATAATGTACTAATTGGAATGGACTAGCAGAGAGTTGTGCCAAACTTCCAATAGGTACTAATGTGGAATGAATAGGAGAGTGTGCAAACTGCCAATATGTACTAATGTGGGATGGGACTAGAGAGAGTGTGTGGCAAAACTGCCAATATGTACTAATGTGGGATGGACTAGAGAGAGTGTGCCAACTGCCAATAATGTACAATGTGGGATGGACTAGAGAGAGTGTGCCAACTGCCAATAATGTACTAATGTGGGATGGACTAGAGGAGTGTGCCAAACTGCCAATAAGTGTACTAATGTGGATGGACTAGAGAGAGTGTGGGGTGGGTCCAACCTGCCAATAATTACTAATGTGGGATGGACTAGAGAGAGTGTGCCAAACTGCCAATAATGTACTAAGTGGTGTGGACTAGAGAGGTGTGCCAAACTTCCAATATGTATAGTGGAATGACTAGAGAGAGTGTGCCAAACTCCAATATGTATTATGTGAAGACAACTAGAGAGTGTGCCAAACTGCAATAATGTACTAATGTGGATGGACAAGAGAGAGTGTGCCAAACTTCCAATAAGTACTTATGTGGATGGACTAAGAGAGTGTGCCAAACTGCCAATGTTCTACTGTGGAATGGACTAGAAAGAGTGTGCCAAACTGCCAATAATATACTAATGGGGGATGGACTAGAGAGAGTGTGCCAAACTGCCATAGGTACTAATGTGGAATGGAATAGAGAGAAGTGGGTGCCAAACTGCCAATAATGTACTAAGTGGAATGGACTAGAGAGATTGTCCAAACTGCACAAAATGTACTAATGTGAATGGACTAGAGAGGGTGTTGCCAAACTTCCAATATGTCTATGTGGAATGACTAGAAGAGAGGTGTGCCAAACTGACAATAATGTACTAATGTTGAATGGACTAGAGAGTTGTGCCAAACTTCACAAATGTACTTATGTGGGGATGGACTAGAGAGAGTGTGCCAAACTGCCAATATGTACTAATGTGGGATGGGACTAGAGAGAGTGTGCAAACTGCATAATATAATAATGTGGAATGGAATAGAGAAGAGTGTGCCAAACTGCCAATAATGTACTAATGTGGAATGGACTAGAGAGAAGTGTGCCAACTGCCAATAATTACTAATTGGGATGAATAAGAGTGTGCCAAACTCCAATAATGTAACTAATGTGGGAATGGACTAGAGAGTGTGCCAACTGCCAAAATGTACTTTATTGGGATGGCTAGAAGAGTGTGCCAAACTGCCAATAGATTACTATGTGGAATGGACAATGAAGAGTGTGCCAAACTGCCAATAATGTACTTATTGGGGATGGACTAGAAGAGTGTGCCAAACTGCCAATAGTGTACTAATGTGGAATGGACTAGAAAGGAGTGTGCCCAAACTGCCAAAAATATACTAATGTGGGATGGACTAGAGAGAGTGTGCCAAACTGCAAATGTGTACTAATGTGGAAGGAAGTAGAGAGAGTGTGCCAAACTGCCAATTGTATATGTGATGGACTAGAGAGAGTGGGTGCCAAACTGCCAATAATGTACTAATGTGGAATGGACTAGAGAGGGAGTGTGCCCAAACTTCCAATAATTGATTTATGTGGGATGGACTAGAGAGAGTGTGCCAAACTGACAATAATGTACTAATGTGGAATGACTAGAGAGAGTGTGTGCCAAACTTCAATAAGTCTTATGTGGATGGACTAGAGAGAGTGTGCCAAACTGCCAATGTACTAATGTGGGATGGACTAGAGAGAGTTGTGCCAAACTGCCAATAATATAATAATGTGGAATGGAATAGAGAGAGTGTGCCAAACTGCCAATAATGTACTAATGTGGGAATGGACTAGAAGGAGTGTGCCAAAATGCCAATAATGTACTAATTGGGATGGAATAGAGAGAGTGTGGCCAAACTCCAATATTACTAATGTGGAATGGACTAGAGAGAGTGTGCCAAACTGCCATATAATGTACTAATGTTGGGATGGACTAGAGAGGTGTGCCAAACTGCAATAATGTACTTAAGTGGGATGGACTAGAGAGAGTGTGCCAAACTGCCAATAATGGTACTAATGTGGAATGGACTATAGAGAGTGTCCAAACTTTACCAACTTGTATACTGTATGTGGGATGGACTAGAGAGAGTGTGCCAAACTTCCAATAATGTTATTATTTGGATGGACAGAAGAGTGTGCCAAACTGCCAATATCTGTACTTATTGGTGACATGGTTGACTAGACAGAGTGTGCCAAACTCCACTAATGTCATTTTATTTTGGAATGGACTAGAGAGAGTGTGCCAAACTGCCAATAATGTATTTATGTGGGATGGTCTAGAGAGAGTGTGCCAAACTGCCAATAGTGTACTTATATGGGATGGACATGGACTAGACAGAGTGTGCCAAACAATAGAGTCTAAAACACAACGAAAAGTCTACTGCAACCATTGGTTTTGTACGTAAGCTCAGGTCTATGTCTAATTTAAGGTAATTACTTTTTTTGCATTGCATTTGACTATGAGGCCCAGTGATTTCTTGCTACGCCCCTGCGCCATAGAAATCTGGGAGTGGGCATTCCTTGGGCGGAGCTGCCAGGGCCGGTGTTTGGACGGGATTTCATCACTGACTGTGGGACTGCAGTTGGGACAATCCCACCCAAATAGGGACACCTGATTGCAATACACTCATGGCAGGTGAAGCAAAAACAAGTTGGGAAATCAGAGATGATTTTTACAGCCATGGTCTTTAATGGTGCTAAATAGGATTAGCTTAACAGTTTTTACATTTAAATCATAGGCATGAGATGGTGTAAATGGTCACAAAAGGTCTAATTGAAGGGCAAGTTCAATTTAAAAATCATGATCGATTATTCACAATTATTCCACCCCTACCATGACTTGTGGGAGTCCACCACATTCTGGGGTAGTCTCCTACTACGTCACTTTGCCATGCCCTCTCATCACGCCCCCTTCCTCCACCCTGCATGGAAGCTTTAAATGGCAGGGTGGGATGTCTGTATTCATACCCTCCAACATTCCCCCTCTAATAGTTAAGGTGGCCTTACACATGCGATTTGTACAGCATGTGTACCGATAGATCACATTGGTTGGCACGCATGCTGTGGGAACCGCATACACATACCCGACCGATCCCCATACGTGGTATCAGTCGTGCGGCCATACGCTACAATCGTATCAACTCCATTTAAAGGGAGCCGATAGCAACTGGTGGAAATTTTCCGTGACATGAACAATAACTACACTTATAGAAACAACATGTTAGGCTCTGCAGGGGGAGGATAATGAAGTGAACCTGATCTTAGCACAGCTCTGTGTAATGCATTTCTCAGCAGAGTATCTATTTAAAGGGGAATGAAGGTTAGAGTTATTTATGCTACACACACCTAGGTATTCTACATATTCTCTTCATTTTTTTAAAGACTAATTATTGATCAGCAAGGTGGAGAATTTATGTGAATAATAGGGAATCCAAAAGGAAAAAGTAAATTAGATCCCATTAGCAGAAATGACAGATAACGTATTAGTTCTTCCTCTACATTAAGATCCACTGGTTTTCAAACCTCTATGAATATCCCTTGGCATATTTCAATCCAACCTTAGCTTAAGCTACACACCCTAAGCAAACAATGATAAACCCAGCAAGGATATGAAACCCAGAGTAGTTAACTATTCCTTCATTAAATAAACCAAATAAGGCTTTGTATATCCACACAATATAGAGTGCAACTAGAGATCAATTAAATATTAGTAGGCATCCAATTTAATTCATATTCCATACCTGCTACTGTATTACCATGTATTTTACCATGTGCCATGTTGCAGTACTACTAGTTTGTTTTAAAAGGCCGGGAAAGTGCTTTTGGACAGTGGTGGTGTGGCTTCTCCCAACTCAACCCATGGCCAATACCTAGCATAAAAGCAGGGTCCAAACGAATCTCCCTTGTACAATGATGCCCAAGACTCTCAATACTTTGCTCCCTTGGCCTCTTCATACCCCAGCTGCCTCCAGTGAGCTTAGCTTGGGAAATCAGACACCCGACCCGACAAGTCAAACATGACAAATTTAGCTGCTTAAAAATGGAAGCGCAATTTGATGATATTTCTCCTTTATAACTATTGGCCTGTAGTGTAGAGCAGACAGCCACTTTATCTGACAATTGCACGCGTTTGGTGGGTGGCAATCATCGGCATTGTTCTTTGATTCCGCATGATGGATTCCCATCAACGCCAATGGGAGACGTTACACACATACTATTGTGGGGTGTAGCAGCTGTTTGTTTGTCATGTGGTCTGTATCTACATTTACAGGCGATGCTATATTGGACATTTTTGGGGCAAATTAGTACAAAACCCACACTAGCTGATGGACTATTGGGGGGCAAAGCTTATTGAATGGAGGCTTACAGACCGATTTAGAATGGCAATGCCTATGCAAAGGGGTTTACAGCAGCATGGGATCAGGGTCAGGTAAGACGTAGACTTTGCCTTTCTTCATCGGCCCATTAGAATTTAAGGAGGAGAAAATGATAAGTTCACTTGAAACCTCGTATAAAGTAGACCTGAATTCGTATATACTGTATGCTAACATGTCAGTGCAAACGTGTGCAAATGCATGCTTTTATTTCTGTTTCCCATGATCCTTTGGGTTGTAAAATACGGTTTGTTATTGCCATGGTCGGTAATTTATGATGTGGTAAAAAATGAAAGCAGCACCAATTATCACACACATTGTTAACTACATTTTAGCATTATATACCGTAGTCTTAAAATTAGATGTTAGGGTACAGATAATTCTGGAATCAAGCTTAACTTTCCCTTTAAAAGGTATGTCCAGCATATTACTTGTATTGATATATAAAGTTGGAGTTGATCCAGGAAGGAATTTATTTCCCCTTTATACTTTTTTTTGTGCCTTCCTCTAGATCAACTGTTAAGGTTCATATACACGTGCGATCCCGGATCCCGACCTGCGACGCACAAAGTGTACGAATGTTCGTTTCGCCCTATAATTGTCCCGTGTATGGGCCCTCTTTATCAGCCGGTCGTTTGGAGATCTGCCTGGTCGGTCGGGCAATGATGCCGTTTCGTGCGATTAAGTGCCCATACACGGGACGATTATCCAAAACGAACATTCGTACACATTGTGCACATGTGTACGAACCTTTAGGCAGAAAAAGTTGGTATTGCTGAGTAGGTTGGACTGGATGGATGGATGTCTTTATTCAACCTCAATACTATACTATACTAAAATGAAACTATATTACTATACTATACTGTACTATACTATACTATTACTAAACTGTACTATACTATTTCTATACTATACTATACAATTACTATAGTATTACTATTCTATACTGTACTATACTATACAATTACTATACTGTTACTATACTTTAGTATTACTATACTATTACTATACTGTACTATTACTAAACCGTACTATACTATCGCTATACCATATTCTTACTATACTACTACTATACTATTACTATACTATAATATTACTATACCATACTATTACTATACCGTACTATACTATTACTATACTATACTGTACTATACTATTAATATACTATACCAGTCTATTACTATACTTTTACTATACTATTAGGATTTTATGCACAATATCCTGTACCCCACTGTCCTTTGGGTAACTGTGATCCACTTGTTTTATTTCACACGTACACAGAAATACAGACGTCTACACAGATATTTATACGTGTACAGGAGTCACATACAATGACTTGGCGAGAAATGTTTGCTTTGTGACAGGAGTTGATCTGATAAACATAATAAACGAGATTTTCTGACGGCTGAAACTAGTTTGTTAAATTGTGTGTATCCCAGGCTGTGACTGTCTGTCTTAACCCTTTTGTGATCACAGTTACCTGTATTCAGCAATGTGCAGCTTAAAGGACCACTACACTATAAAAAAATAACTTTTTTTTTCAAATGAAAAGTACCTGGGGAAGAGGGGGGTTTAAAAGTTTATCTGTTACAACCCATTGTAGATTGTAACCACAAACTAATTTAAATGCTGTTTAATGGACTTAAGGTTCTATAGGAACCCCCTTCTCTGTACGCAGGGCAGCTAGGTTCTCACCCCTGGGGGTACAGCTGCTAAAACAGACACTTACCTTCTCGCTGCTCCACTCTGGACCTGTCCCCCTCCATGGTCACTGATTCATCTGATGATCTGCTGTGGCCAGCAAGAAATTGTCTTCTATAAAGAGGGCATTAGATTCGTCAGAGAAAAAGACTCTCCCTCTGTACAAAGCTCTGGTAAGGCCTCATTTTGAATATGCAGTTTTGGAATATAAAAAGGACATCTTAGAAACGGTCCAGAGTTCAGAGAAGAGCAGCTAAATTAATAAGGGGAATGGGGGGATTCTTGACTATGCAGACAAGTTAGGGCTGTTTACATTGGATAGTAGCAATAAAGGTATACAAGATTCAAGTTCACTTTGGTTAACCGAGGATATGTTACAGAAAGAACTAAATAAGGTTAATATTAGTAAATCTCGTGCAGCGAATAAAATACATCCCCTGGTACTTAAGGAGCTAAGTTCAGTTTTATCTTATTTTTGCTGATTCCCTCATGTCCGGTGGTGTGCCTCTGGATTGGAGAAAGGCTGATGTTATTCCAATATTCAAAAAGGGTAGTTGTTCACAGCCGGGTAACTTACAGGCCTGTAAGTTTAACTTCAGTGGTGGGGAAGATCCTGGAAAGTTTAATAAGGGACATGTTCTAGAGTATGTTTCAAGGACTGACATTATAAGTAGTAACCAGCATGGATTTAGGAGGATAGATCTGTCAAACTAACTTGCTTGGCTTTTATGAGGAAGTAAGTAGAAATTAGACTCTGGTATAGCAGTAGATGTAGTTATTTGGATTTTGCAAGGCTTTTGATACAGTCCCCATAGGCGACTAATGAATAAGCTAAGGTCTGTTGGTTGGGGAGCACTGTGATGTAAGAATTGGTAATGAATGGATGAAGTACAGAGAGATGAGTAGTGTTTAATGGGGCTTCATCCATATGACTAAAGTGCTAAGTGGTGTGCCACAGGGTTCTGTGTGGGGCCGCTTCTATTTAATCTATTTATTAATGATTTGGAAGTGGGTATTGTCAGCAAGGTTTCTGTGTTTGTGACGACACAAAACTTTGTCGACCATTAAACTTCAGAGGATGTGCAATCGTTGCAAGGGATCTAGATAGATTATCACATTGGGCTGCAAGTGGCAGATGAAATTCAATGTTGATAAATGTAAGGTGATGCATTTTGGACTTAAAAATACCTGTGCTACTTATACTATAAAAGGGCTCTGTGTTAAGTGAATTCCCTGTTGGAAAGGGATCTTGGAGTTTTGGTGGATAACAAACTTAAAGGTAGCAAGCAGTGCCAGGCGGCAACAGCCAGAGCCAGCATGGTATTGTCTTGTATAAAGCAGGGATTCAAGGGAGGAAAATGTAATTCTCCCTCTTTACAAAGCATTGGTAAGGCCTCATTTGGAATATGCAGTGCAATTTTGGAATCCTGTGTACAAAAAGGACATCTTTGAAATGGAAAGGGTTCAGAGAAGGGCAACTAAATTAATAAGGGGATTGGGGGAGCTTGAATATGAAGAGAGACTGGAAAAGTTACAATTATGTACGCTGGAGAAAAGGCGCTTGCGTGGGGATATGATTACTGTGTATAAATACATTAACGGGCCATACAATAAACTATCTGGGGCATTGTTCACCAAGAGAACATGTCAAAGGACACGAGGACATCCCTTAAGACTTGAAGAAAAAAGGTTTAGGCTTCAAGCTCGGAAAGGGTTTTTCACTGTGAGAACGGTTTTAAGTCTGAGTTACTTGTATAAACGTATATATCAGAACAGGAGGCAGGGTGGGGTGGAGACGGCTTGTATAATGGGGATTATCACTGACTATGAAACTTGGGATTTTGTCCATGCTTCGGGACAATCCCTCCTAAATAGGGATGTTTGTCAACCCTGTCTAAATTACTTGTGGACTACTAGTGGCAAGCTAGCATAATGTGGCAAATTAGTTGGCTTCCCCAAATCCACAGAATCTTAATAAACTCGGAATGCTAGATCATCAACATTGTCCGACCGAACTTCCATACACACACTGATCTCGGCTGCCAGGTAGTCATCTTTCAATCTGTACCTTTAGATTAGCTTTAAGTAGCCTCAAGTTTCCACTGATCCTATTAATGAAATGTTCGGTTTTAGTGAGGCAGCCAAGTGTAAGCAGTGCCCCTACAGGCCATCTATATGCAGCTGCTAATGTTATTTAGAGAAAACTAATCATTAGGTTTTATATCATTTTATGGTTTCAATTAGAAAATGCTGGTTTAGGGCTAGGCCACTCTAAAACGCACACTAGGTGCGCTGGGGCCCTTTGTGCTTCGATCCGAATATTGGAGCGCATTGTGACCAATATTTTTGGTGCGATTCACATGGACCCGTTCTCCCAAAATTACAGGGATCTCAGCACAAGTGGGCCACAATGCACACAAAGCTTGTGCGTGCAATAACATGTGCAATGCACGCTTAGTGTGGCCTCGACCTTAATCCCTTGCCTGTCTAGGTGATGACTTTACAGAAATCAATCATTAGTGTTATTATGATTATTACATCGTGTACACAAGGGCAGACATTTGGGTAATATTTCCCCTGACAAACAATAGGATCTAGTGTATATTGGTTTGTGAGGTACAAGGCCAGGATTTCAGTAAAATGTAATAAATCTGGGACTTGGGGCTAACAGAACTGTGATAATTCAGACTTTGCACACTCACCAACTGCTTCCTACCCTAGTGCTAGCCATACACAATGATTTGTTGAGCAATTCAATCACTTACAGCATCGATTATGAAATCAATTGATTTTTCAAAAATAAAGACAAGATGTAGAATACCGGGTATGTGTAACATAAATACGTTTTTTATTTTACTAGAATCCTGAATCCTGATCTCTTAAAATGGGAATTTAATGTGATCCAGCACCCTGAATTGTGGTAGTTTACCAGTTGCTAGTTGGTGGTTCAATCCTAGAGCCGGATTGTGCACAAACCAATCAGAGTTAGCATTCAGCTTCATGCAGTATAGGGAGCCAACCACAATCTGTGTGTGTCAGCCCGAACTATAGCTCAGGACTGTGTGTAGCCAATTTCTAACAGATACTAAGTTTGAGGCCACACATACCGGACAGCATTGGATATTTCCCGTGCAATGTCGTCCACTCACACTGTGATCCACGCAATGTTGCAAAATTGGAGCACAAACGATTAGTTAAAAAATGGTGATCGCAGCCCAATCAACTAATGTGGCCAGATCAATTGGTCAACACTAGTGGGGGGATCGCAATCAATAGGATTGCGTGTTAGAACGCTGTGGTGTGGCCTAGCCCTAGGAGTGGTGCTGTGTTTTTCCTACCTTTAAGACTGTTAATCTGCTTTGCTTAACCACTACTTTTCATTCTTAAAGGGCCACTAAACTCAAAATAATAACAAGTAGCAATCACTTGTAGTTTTAAATGGAAGTAGGAGCAATCTTGTGGAATTAGGGGTTTACAATTTAACCGTTTACATTGTTATTGAGTGGAGCCTGGTGCCTACCAATAGATTCAGAGGCAAAATTTATATATAGCTGATGTTATGTTCCATGTATCAATCAATGGATTGTTGGTCACCAGTAGGATAAAACTGTACATGTGTATACTATCACTTCAGGGGTGCCCCTACCATGAAGCAAACTGAAACATTAGCTAAGGGCACGCCCTACGGACAACTTAAAAGGCTACAGTTAAAAAAAATCCTGCTCCCTACAATACTAGCATTTCAGCACCAGTCACCAATCAGTATTAAGTCCGCCCTCCAGTTCACCAGTCAGTGTTAGTCAGCCACCATACCCCAATCCACAAACCACACCTACGTCCCTATGAAGCCATGACCTGCTTCATGTGCCAACCCGTCTGCAGATAGGCAGCATTAAATGTTGTTTCAGGTCTCAAAAATCCTAGGAACACCCTGTCATTCATTGACACGTCTAACCATTGGAACTGACCATTTTATAGAATATCACATTGATCTGCTGCACTAAGCTAGATCTCTAGTGTTTTAATTGTAATAATAGAGGAAATTCAGGGCAGGACATGGATGAAGGGTCCATCCAACCGTATTCCGCCACCTCATTGAAGTATCTGTCTCGATACATTAATAGATTATGGTGAGTGTTGGCTGCTTTTACCTTTAGCAAATATCAGGAGTTAGAAAACAAAGGAAAATGTTGACTTTCAGGAATGACATGGCAGAATGAATGGTAAGATCAGACTGTCCCAAATCTGTGGACAATTAGTATGTTCAGTAATAAATAATAGACAACATGCAAGGGTATAAATCTTAAATGCTGCCTGGAATCCCTAAAGTAAAAACAAAGCCATGGGTGGTTGGACGCTTGTATGCATACCTCCCAATATTCAGGTATGGCAGTAGCATGGTGGAACATCTCAAATTCATAAAATATTAAACAATAAATATTTCCCGCAAGCTATGCCATTTTCCCATCATGCCTGGGTTGTTTCTGCTCAGTAAATTATAGCATGCAAAAAATGGACACAAATTGTCTAATATGTAGCCAGTGTACCAGAGGTGATAATGGAGATTATGGATATGGCTAAGGCCTGTCTGCACTTTAAAGGGTCACTATACTTACTGAAACAACTTTACATTTCCTGAAACAACAATGTGAGACAAGTTAAATGGTGGTACTCATATATATCTGTGCTTGCTTTGTCATTAAATTTTAATAGTTTAGTGAGTGCTCCTAATTCCCCCACCCCCTTACTCACTGCCTTCTTTTAGTGTCTGCGACCACTATAGGTTCTGCACAGCCTCACCACATGGACCCTGCTTTGCTTAAATTTCCTCTCCTCCCTCCTCCTTCTTTCTTTTCACTGCTGATTCTCTAAATGTTGCGCAGTGTGCTGGCAGGCAGGCAAGTGATCAGGGATGGGTCACATATTATATTTCTCTTCTGGAGTGACAGGTCTTCCTGTAATGCTGTGATTTCAAATGATGATTTCTCAGAATCTACAGCTCAGATTTAAATCTGAAAAAAAGTTTTGGAGCAGTAGGATCTTGCTGTATATACACTTTTTGAAAAATTTTGAAGAGTATAGATAACCTTTAATTTATAGAGTCGCATTGCTGTTTTAGTTTAAAAATAAAATGATTTACATTTCTACAAAATAATGTAAAAAAACCACAGAAACAATTCCTATATAATAAAATCTTTGTAAGAAATCAGCCATGATTCTCATAATGAGCTTGTCTCTTTCTCACCACTAGATGGAGCTGTAAGGCCACATATCCATAAGGAAAGTCTGAGTGATGAAGTTTCTATTTTTACTGGGTTGTTCCATATAAGAATGTGTTCTAAAACGTTATATATCAAGGTTACAGAGTCACGTGACTGTAATGACAGCAATGGTAATTAAAACTCACGTCATGTGTTTCTGCCCTTGTTTGATTAGCAAGAGTCAGAACCTAGAACCAGAATTGAATGGGCCCTGTAGGATTTTTGTGTCTATTACCAACAGACCCCATTAGGGACAATTTGCAAACTGATAACACTGGAAGGCAGAGCATGTAGTAACCGATAATAATGGCCCCCCAGCAAAACTATAATTCCTGTCTACCCTCCCTGCTCATGTAAAGCTGCTCTATCTATGGGGATCTAAGTCCCCAGGTCACCTGGGATTGCATGGCTGCTCCCTTAACTACTAACGCCCTAGAGTTTAAGTTGAGTATGGCTCCTGTGTTATTGTGTTACTAATTAGTTTTATTACAGATGACAGAACTTCCATGTTTAGACAAGGAATGTCCAACCTGTTTCAATCCAGATGTTTGAAACTACAAACTCTCAGCATTCCCAAATGGATAAAAATTTGAAGTGAGAACAGAATTTGAACAATTTCCTGCGGTTATTCTTAGGGATCATAATTACACCCCACAGTGTATAATTACTACATCCCTACAGTGTAATATTACTAGATCCCACATTCTAATAATTACTAGCTCCCCCACAGTGTAATAATTACTAGCTCCCCGCAGTGTAATAATTATTAGATCCCTGCAGTGTAATAATTATTAGATCCCTGCAGTGTAATAATTACTAGATCCCACAGTCTAATAATTACTAGCTCCCCACAGTGTAATAATTACTAGCTCCCCGCAGTGTAATAATTATTAGATCCCTGCAGTGTAATAATTATTAGATCCCTACAGTGTAATTACATAGATCCCACAGTTCATAATTCTAATACATCTAGCTACTAGCTTATTTACTCCTCGTCCTAATTCTCCAGGATTTTCCTTTCTGCCTACTAGCGCTCTACCTAGCTCTAGCTCTTTACTAGTGTCCGTGTCTAGCTCAGTATATTTCTCAGTTCATCTTGCCCTCATTATAGCTCCTACTAGCTTGCTATAGCTTCTTGCCTTAGTATTACTAGCTTCCCGGAGTTATTCTACTCGTCTACTACTAGCTCTCACACCCACAGTCTAAAAACATTCCGTGTAATAATTACTAGCTCCCCGCAGTGTAATAAGTTCCTAGATCCCACTCTAATAATATATAGTTCCCCACAGTGTAATAATATTACTAGATCCCACAGTCTATATATTACTAGTGACTACCCCACAGTCTAATAATTACTAGCTCCCCCAGTGTATAATTACTAGATCCCATGTATAATATTTAGATCCCACGTGTAATAATTACTAGATCCCACAGTCTAATAATTACTCGCTCCCCACGTGTAATAATATAGCCCCTGCAGTGTAATAGTTACTAGTCCCCGCAGTCCTAATAATTACAGCTCCCACCCAGTGTAATAAGTTCTGATCCCACATCTAATAATTACTAGCTCCCCACAGTGTAATAATTACTAGCTCCCCGCAGTGTAATAATTATTAGATCCCTGCTGTTTAATAATTATTAGACCCCTGCAGTGTAATAATTACTAGCTCCCTGCAGTGTAATAATTACTAGATCCCACAGTCTAATAATTACTATGCTCCCCGCAGTGTATAATATATCCCTCAGTCTAATAATTACTAGTTCCTCCCTGCAGTGTAATAATTACTAGATCCCACAGTCTAATAATTACTATGCTCCCCGCAGTGTAATAATTACCTATCTCCCCGCATGTAAATAATTATTAGATCCTGCAGTGTTAAATAATTGAGTTAATATCCCTACAGTCGCGTAATAATTACTAGATCCCACATTCTAATAATTACTAGTCCCCACAGTGCTAATGAATACTAGCTTCCCTGCGGTATATAATTACTAGATCCTCCCGCAGTCTAATATTACGTAGCTAGCTCCCCACCGTGTAATAATTACTAGATCCCACAGTCTATAATTACTAGCTCCCCACAGTGTAATAATACTAGCTCCCCGCATGTAATAATTATTAGATTCCCGCAGTGTATAATTATTAGACCCCCTGCAGTGTATAATTCTCAGCTCCGCAGTGTAATAATTACTAGATCCCCCAGTGTAATAATTACTAGCTCCCCGCGTGTCAATAATTATTATGATCCCTGCAGTGTAATAATTACTACTGCCTCCGCCTTGTAGAATAATTACTAGATCCTGCAGTGTAATAATTACTAGATCCCTGACAGTGTGTATGACTAGCTCCCCGCAGTGTATAATCTACTAGTCCCTGCGTATAATATACTACATCCTGCAGTGTAATAATTTTACTAGATCACTACAGTCTATATACTAGTCTGCAGTTATAATTAACAGAGGTTGAAAATAATGTATCCCCCGCAGTCTAATAATTACTGATCCATCCCAGTAGTCCTAATAATTACTAGATCCCTCGCAGTGTTTATTCTAAATCCCGCTCAGTATAATATTAAACACTCCGCCCCCGGCAGTATAATAATCTACTAGATCCCACAGTGCAATAATACTGATCCCGTGCCGTCTATAATTACTAGCTCCCACAGTGTAATAATACTAGCTACCCCGAAAAGTCTAAATAATTTACTATCACCCCAGCTAATGAATTACTAGCCCCCGCACTCTGATTAATTCGCTCCCCCGCAGTGTTAATAATTACTAAGATCCCCAGTTGAATAATTTACTAGATATCCCCGCATTGTAATAATTAGCTAGATCCCCACATTCCTGATATTATTACTCCTGCGATGTAATAATTACTAGACCCCACAGAGCGTAATAATTACTAGACCCCGACAGGTAGTAATTTACTAGATCCCCACAGTCTAATATTACTAGATCCCCACAGGTCTAATAATTACATAGATTCCCTCCCCGCAGTGTAGTGTGTTGTCTCCATCCGTATATATAATAAATACACAGACACTGTAGACATAAATACAGAAATCTGTGTTACAGGTAAAGTGTCCCTTTAATGTGTACACCTTACCTGTAACTGGATGAATAAATTCAGTCATCTTATTAACAAACCTGCACTGCACAGTCCCTACATTGGAACCTAGGAATGTATCCTTTTGCAAAACTAACCGCCGCGGTAGTCCGGAGAAACGAAAACAACTAGTTCGATATAGTGTTAGTTGTCGTCGAACCGGTGCTCGGTTTTGTGTCCATCTCTAATACTGAGTCACAAATGTAATCCTATTAGAAGCATTTTTCTTATCCTACGCAGGAAACGTACTATACAAAGTAAGCATTGACTCACCCTATTACTGGGACAATGTATGGGCAGCATAAGAGAGACAGGTCTCTGCAGTTTTAGTTCTGCATTTAATAGCATGGCCGGAATGGACTTGCCAGATCTAAAATTATAATACATTGATGGACAGCTCCATTACCTTAGAAAGTGGGTCCAACCTAACATCAGAGTATATTAGGGTTCCATCTGTTGAGAAATCTTTTCTTTAGCCATATCAACACTCCTTAAAAGGTTAGGTCACCCTTAGAAAAAATTATGTCAAGCAGGACCCCCCAAAACCTAAGTTCCGTTTTGGTTAAACTTGTTAAATATGGTCTCAGCAAGAGAAATTCACGATCCACCACCTTGGCTCCCGTTCACTTGGGCCCTGGTACGGCCGTCAGTCACTGCCCATGACAGGACAATCACGACTACAAAGGCTGATTCTGATGGCCATTAACCAGACAAACAGCTTCGCAGCACGTAACCGCAGCAGTGGAGAGGGGGAAGTGGGGATGGCTCGTAAACTGTATACGTTGTTGTATTCAATAAATCAACTGGACTTGAAATGTAGTTCTTGAACGTTTCGCTAGTCAATCCGACTGGCTTTCTAATCAGAATGACTTGTACAAGAATTGTGGCAAATTATGTACCCTGGGAAAAGTCCCAATTAGCATATATCAAACAGCCAGGTGTTAAGGGTGTTATTGGATAGGTGGCTAGAGCGTGTTTATAGGAACGCCCAGAGTAGGTGTTTTAAACAGCATGTACATGGCAGACGTTGGGGTCGAACCCCCCACCTCTATTTAGGCTTGGTTTCTTTATTTTTCACATAAACCTGGCCTCCTTAACACCCTCTCCTTGAACAGGTCACGTTCCTTCGCCAGATGTTAAGTTCATTTAACAATCTTCAAAGGTATGTCCTTTATACGTAGATATGCAGATGACACGGCTGAGTCCTTGACCCGAGAATTGGCTCTTCTGTGCTGGGCCATAGTTTGATGCAGTTGCTTGTTTGGTCTTCCCACACATACAAATCAAGGCATTCTTACACTGCACTGCGCGCATATATGATTCGATTTTCCTTGTGTTTTGGTATTGGGTCTTTGACGGAGTACCAATTGTAGATGTGACATCTCTCTTCACTTGTATCCCCACCAAGGAGGGCGTTGACATGGTGAGAAAACGGCTGGCCAGAACAGCACTTTCCCAGCAGAAACTGGACTCAACCCCAGAACAGTTGTGTTTCCGTTGTTGACTTGATGCGCCTGCAATACCCACCCTATTTCAAATACAGGGATAAGTTCTATAGCAAAAAGTGGATGTGCTATGGGAACTCCAGTTTCACCTATTGTGCCACCCTTTACATGGAGGACGGTGAAACACAGGGCTTAATACCTTTAAGGGCATAGCACCCAGCCACTGGGTTCAGATATGTTGATGACACCTGGGTTTAAAAATTCCACCAGAAGAGAAGATACAAAGCTTTCACAAACACATTAAATGAGCGGTGGACGCAAAACATTAAATTCACAAGGGACGAGGGTACAAACAACAAAATGGACTTTCTGGGACTCTTGGTAGACAGTTAAGGAAAATGGTTCAAACTGGAAGTAGGGTTTACAGAAAAAACAACACAAACCAGAATCAGTAGTTTGTGTTTGACTTCCCACCAACCCTTTAGATCAGAAGCTGGGGGTCATCAGAACCCTGCAACACAGAGCCGAAGACTGCCCACTAGTCACAGGGGCGAAGGCCTACAGAAATGAAACATCTCAGAGGAGCCCTTAAAACTGTGGGTATGGGATATCCGATGGCCTTTGTGCAAAAAAAGTAGAAGGAAAGAAAAAAACACGAATACCACAGTGAAGGGGAAAGCAAGTACAGGAGGAAGAACATGTCATCCCATATGTGAAGAGGGGTCTCCGAGAAATAAGAAGAATTTCAAAAAAACATGTCGTAATCCCTGTCTGTTTAAACCCGAAAACACACACTGAGGCAAGGCATTGGTACATCCGAAAGACCATACCAAACACAAGAAAAGAGACATCATATACAGTGCATGTCCAGTTGGAAGAATGGCTCTGATTTGTATGTGGGGGAGGACCAAACAGCAACTGCATCACGTATGGCCCAGTCACAGAAGAGCCAATTCCCTAGGGTCAGGACTCAGCCGTGTATCTGGCATCTTAAGGATAAAGGACCATACCTTTGAAGATTGTAATGTCACATACTCGAAGGAAACGTTGACTGGGTCAGAGAGGTGTTAAGGAGGCCATTTTGTGAATAAAGAAACACAGCCTTAAACTAGCGGTGGGGGGGTCGACACCAACCAGTTCTGCCATGTTTACAATGCTGTTTTTAAAACACTTACTTCTGGCATTCCATATATACAACTCTCTAGCCACTTATCTAATCACACCTTAACACCTGGCTGTGTATGCTATTGGGATTTTCCAGGGTACATATTGCCACAGATTCTTGCTACAAGTCACTTCGAATTGAGGAAAAGCCAGTCGTATGACTAGCGAAACGTCCTTCAAGAATACATTTCAAGTCTCAGTTGATCTAATTGGAATTACAACAGAATTATACCATGACCTGGATGAGAGAACCTTCCCAAGCATAGATCGTAAACTTGTAACCAAACGGAACGAGGCCTGGAGGGTTTTCCTGCCTTAACATCTTTACTTTTTTTCTAAGGGGTGGACATACCCTTTAAAGAACTATAACATTATTAATGTTATTGATTTTTTATTGTTAACCACAGTTTAAACATTGCTTCCGCGGGTTGCGGGGGGTGGCGAGGGGGTGGTGGATTTGAATAAACAGAAGATATGGCGCGATATAAAATCAGTAATAATAATAGCCTAATTACGACCATGCCAAATATCAGTGCTGAACTCCCATCACACAGAAAAGCTTACCTGTCAACTGTAAATGCAGAGAAGTCAGGAGAACAATACCAGCAACGTAAATGGATGAAATTAGTTCCTATATAGATAAAGAAATGTGGAGGTTAAAAATTTGTGACCAGATATCAATGGACGCATGAAATAGAGAGAATGGATGTCAGTAAGGGGAACCAGCTAGACAAACCTGGTCACTTTAACCATGAATTCCATTGCCGTTATAGCGAGAATCGCTGTGTATTGCCATTTCGGTAATTTTATGTTTACAGGGTAACCTTTTCAAATAAAAGTAACCAAAGTGGTTAAAGGTTGATACCTTAAGGGCATCGGCCCCACTTATGGCGTTTTTTTAAGCGTTTGCGCACGCGATTTCCCATGCCATGCGATTGCGCATCCGTTTCCATTTTTGTACCTCTGTTCACATTTTTGGCTGGTGAACGTCTGCGTTGCGTAAGAAAAACGCAAAATCGCATGCGCCAAACGCAAAGCGCAAACTGAAACACGCACCAAGAAATAACGCAAACAATCGCGGCGATAACGCTCACCGATTGCATGCGCGATTTAGCGCGTTTGTAGTGGGTGGCCATAGCCTTATTGGATACCTAACCGATATCATAGCCAAGCTTTCTGAACAGCTTTCCCTTTTTCAAATCGATTACCTTGACCATGTCCACCTTGTCTTCAAAGGCAATTGGATGGCTTGGCGTAAATATTGGGGTAAAGATTTTATTTCAGACGACAGACCACCAATTGTTTTATTGCATAACCTTAGCAAACAGCTGCAATCTGTAACTAATGTCCCGGCTCTGGTCTAATATTTCCGCCAGCAAGCCGAGGAGTGAGGAAAAACCAAGGTACTCTCTTTTGGAGAGGGTGGGTGAGAACCTTATCATACCTTATAAATAAAAATATTCAGATAAATGTAGATTTTTTTTATCACTTGCCAGTTCCAGTAGCAATTTTATTTTTTCTAGTTTATTACAGTTTATCTCTAGCCGACAAAGCGTTCAAGAAGTCCACTCTCTTCATCAGGTTCCAAATAACTGTGTCTGATGAGAAATTCAATTCGAGATATTGTCAAACATTCCCACTACCCCCTGTCAACCTAAAGCAAATACGTACGGCAGTGAGCAGAAAGCTAACTGACTGATGAGCCCGTATTATAATTTCATGAACATATTAGAAGGTTTTCAGTTTAGCGCATTCAAAATTCCTGACAAGTTTATACTTTTGCTTACGCCTTTGTATTTCAGAGGGGGAGAATAACTTTCCTTGTTCATTTGGATTGTCCTTGCCCAAACGTAATTAAAAAATCAAAGAGAGACTATAAATACCAGGGTATTTTATACATAGCAGAGCAACGTCAGTGTGGCCTAATTAGGTATAAAAAAGAATGGATGTACTGTCTATTAGTGGGCAAAGATGCTTTGGTAGTGGTGTGGCCAGTGCAGTTTGTAAGAAGTTCATCCCAAGTATCTGCATCTGCCTAGCTCGGAGTCAAGTCATGACTTTAAAAAAACTTAAAGAAACTTTTAGTAAAGTAGAGATAGTCCAGATGTTCTACTTGCCACAATGCTCAATAGAGAAGGAAAGCTCAGAGCGGTGGTGGTCTTCAGTTCCCCTTGTCTTTCTGTGCATGTAGTTTCTCTTCCATCTTAATGTAACACATCGCTGGGGAACTGAATCACTCTACTCTGCCTGGTCACAGTAATATATATGCAGGTTTTATTAGGATTTTGGCCTGTCTATGGAAAGTTCATATTTCCTTGTCTATTCAAAAATTACTTTGTCCAAAGTCATTCCTCCTAAAGAAAAAAAAACCAACTCTGTTTATCCCGTCCTGATCTCTCTCTTCGTATTCCATTGTGTTGCAGGGTTCTGAAGATCCCAAGGCAGAGCCAACCTAACGGTTTTCGGATAGTGAGGAGAATAAATGAGTCACTGGGAATTACAATGTTTCCATTTCTCCAGGCGCCATGGACTGGGCCAGGATATTGCGTAGATCTTGTATGAGCTGTCAAGGTTGACCAGATAGTATATGAAATCCATCAATAGAATATCCTGAATTGTACTTGTGGCCTTTGGATTTGGGGATGAATGTGTGGGGACAAGAAGCTCAAAATATTGGTTGCAAAAGCCAGTGTCATATTATAGTTATTATATTAAAGGGCATGTCCACCCCCCACAAAACTAAAAATTTACCCACTACTGACCCCACTGATGTAGGATTTAAAAACCTAACCATTACATCTCTGCTCATGGTTCTCCTGCAGCGCCTGTTCCATCAAGTATCGTGCTACTCCTTGTCCTCCTGGAGGACTGGGCATGTGCAAAGGGGAGTAGAAACACTAGGTTATTTCATTCTGTTTTGGTATTTCCGGAACTTGGGAAAATCCTGAAGATCTGAAACGGAAAGAATTTTGAAGATTTTTTGAAGATGTATTGTCCAGACTATTTTCGAGAATCAAACGTTTGAAAATCCTCGAAAAGTACGTATCATAAGACCACTTTTGAGACCACTTTTGAAGACCACTTTTGTGTTTCCCACCGATCGTTTATTTTGAAAAGATTTTGAAGTTCAGAGCTATTTTTGCGAAAATATTGTAGAAACAAAGTGGTACCATCAGTTCGAGGTCGGCTCCATCTACTTCTCACCCGTAGATGTGGAGTTCCCAGTCAAATGGTGCTCCCGGAAGTACATCCAAAGGCAAGAAATACTATATAAAAGTCCGTCAATCTTGTTCTATAGATTTTCGAAAAATAGCCTCGAATGTCTTTACCTATGCCTCCTGGAAGAGATTATGGGTACTCTCCTTCCCAAAGACCATGAGGAACTAGATCAAGGTCCAGGTACTACATAAAAGAACCCTGGGTAAGCTCTGTAAAACCTACCTGTACATCCGGGATAGATAAGAGGAGCTGGCACACTGTGTAAGTTCATAACCTGGACATTTGGAGATCCCATCATGCAATCAGTTGAAGTCTATCACGAGGGGGGGGTAAAAAGTGCAGCCTTAACTCTGCATCAAGCTTACCTCTTCCCCCTGCTAATGCTGTTTTATCCTATTTATACAGAGCCATGACGAGGAGGGAGGAGGAGGGGCCTTAGCAGGGAAGAGGATCACGTCCAAGGGATTTATGACAGTACTAGTAGGAAGTAGAGGAATACAAACACGTATTCTTCTAATTGTGTATCTCAGACAGAGAAGGAATCTGAATAAAGACACTCTGGGGGTTGTGGGGAATTATAAACCTCATGGAAAGAAAGAAAAAAAAAGTTCATTTTCCACTAAGATGCCCTTTAAATAGAAGAGGCCCCAACACAGAACCCTGTGGACCCCACTTAGCCACTTTAGTCCATATGATGAAGCCCCATTACAACTATCTCCTCTGCATCCTATTCATTAACCATTTTTCTATCCATGTACAAATGTGACCACCCCCAGACCTTACCTTATTAGTCGCCTATGGGCACTGTATCAAAAGCCTTTGCAAATCCAAGTAAACTACAATCTACTGCTATGCCAGAGTCTACAGGGAGATTCATATAAAGTTCTTATAGTTTAAAATGGTGCTTAATTGCCCCAACCACATCAATCTAATGTTACATTTGAAAGCTAACATACTGATTGGGTTGGGGCAAAATGAGCACACATTTTAAACGATAAGAACTTTTATTGAATACCCTTTAATTCCGACTTCACTTCCTCACTAAGCCAAGCAGTTAGTTTAACAAGATCTCCGATTCCTCCTAAAATCCATGTTGATTAGTACTTTATATAGTGGAGATGAACAAGACAATCAAACCGGAAGTTGAATCGGATTTTACGAATTCGGATGAACTCAGATTTTTGGGATTTTGAACTTTGTAAACCAATTTTTTTCGAGGATTTTGAAAATATCAAGTTGCCTTGTTGAAAGGTGTTAACGTTTGGCCTGCTTTCCCTATGATAAAGCAATTATAATGAAAACTGCAAAAATAAAGATTAAAAAGTGAAGTTCAGTTGCAAATACCATATCTTAATAATAAATTTTACAAGAAAAAAAAAAGCAGTATTTTGATTTAACTGACCTAACCTTCCCATTCAGCATTTGTTGTCGTATAAATAAATGTTTCCCGAAATACTGACTTTGTTGTGCAGGGACCCCTAATAGAGAACCGTGATGGTCTTGCCTTGACCCAGCCGGTTGATTCGTTGACTCATAAGAGATTGAGTCTTTGACCATACCAACAAGCCAATCAGTAGAAATACTTGTTCGGAACATTCCAAGGATGTGGTGTATCCTTGAGAAGAAGAAGACCAGTTAGAACCCCCTGAAATGTCAGCTCACTAATGTCAACAGACAGGGAACAGCAAAGGGAATGAAATCAACTGATTTCAAAATGGGCGGAGAATATGTAGAATTAACTAAGAAGGAATTAAACAACTAACAATTTAAACAAATATTGGTCCATTTCCACTGAACCTGTCCTTAACCTGTCCATTCAGCATTTGTCTGACTCGCTGTTTGAAGGACCCCTAATAAAAATAATTATATTTTTGGTCCGTTTATAGTGCAACGTGGCTGACCGATCCCCATACTGCAAAAGGCAGATGGGTGGGTCCATGTGTACAGTCTTCCCATGGGTGCCGAAAGATACCAAGTGGTATTGTTGGCACAATAAAAGGGATTGCATTGTTGTAGTGCCCTTTTACTTTAGGAACATTTCAAGGATGTGGTGCTTCTGGGAAGAAGGAAGGACCATTAAGAAACCTGAAAAGTCAGCTACTAATGTCAACAAGAGAACGCAAAGGGTAATGACATCAACCTGATTTTTCAAAATGGAGAGAATCTGTAGAATCACTACAGGGAGAAAGGTCCATTCGAGGTCGGATAGTGTACTGGTTAAAGTGCAACCGCTTTGACATGGAGACCATGGTTGAAATCCTGGCTAGGGGCAGTTATACAATGTTCGGATGATTAGCAACAGGATGCACTGTTCGCTAATAAATATAAAAACATACAAGACCCTATAGTATATAATAAACATATAATACCATACAATAACCTAGTCATATAATAACCATATGATAACCTAGTAATATACGGTATTAACCATATAATGTAGGGCTGATAGTGTAAAAACTGCCCCTATGTCCGTGGCAGTTATACACATGTTTGGCTTTTTATCATACCTAGTAATATAACATGAGTTATTATATTACTAGGTTATCATATGACTAGGGTATGATAGGGCATTAATTACTAGGTAGTATATACTAGGTATTATAATAACCCAAACTTTGTAATGGCCTGCCCCCGCCAAGGATTCGAACCTGGGTCCTCCCAGGTCAAAGGCAGGCCTTTAACCAGTACACTATCAGTAAATTCGATAATTAACGAATTTTACGGTCGAACGCCCGGAAACATTGAAGTCCGAGAAATCCGGGCCTGGGGATAGTCCGAGTTCGTTCGAACTCCTTATGTTCGGCTCGAACGCGTGCTCAGTTCGAGTTCTAGTCCATCCCTAATTAGTAGTAGTCCGCCGGGATATATCTGTTTGTATTCATTAGATCCAACTGGACTTAAATGTAGTTCTTGAAGCGTCGCTAGTCAACCGACTGTCTTCTCACTTCAGAATGACTTGTGACAATAATCTGTGGCAATTCATGTACCCCTGGCAAATCCCATTAGGCATATCACAGCCAGGTGTTAAAGGGTGTGATTAGATAGTGGCTAAGAGGTGTTATAGGACGCCCAAGTAAGGTGTTAAACAGCATTGTACATGGCAGACAGTTGGTGTCGAACCCCCCCACCTCTATTTAGGTTGGTTTCTTTTATTTCACATAAATGGCCTCCTTAACACCTCTCTGAACCAGTCCACGTTCCTTTTCGCCAGTATGTTAACATTATCATCTTTCAAGGTAATGTCCTTTATCCTTAAGATGCAGATACACGGCCTGAGTCCTGACCCGAGGAATTGCTCTTCTGTGCTGGGCCATACGTTTGTGCAGTTGCCTGTTTGGTTCCCCACATACAAACAGAGCAATTCTTATGCACTGCACTGCATAATGATGGTCGCTTTGTTTGTGTTTAGGTATTGGTCTTTTCGGATGTACCAATTGCTGCCTCATTGGTGTTGTTCGGTTTAAAAGCAGAAGGGATTTTTTAAACCATGGTTTTTTGAAATTCCTTCTAATTTCTCGGCAGACCCCTGCTACATAGGGATGACCATGTTCTTCTCCTGTCTTGCTTTTTCCCCTTCCCTGGGTTGGTATTCGGTTCTTCTTCCTTCTACTTCTTTGACACAGGCCCCGTCCTGTATATCCACAAGTTTTAAGGCTCCTCTGAGATGTTTCATTTCTTTAGCCTTCGCCTCTGTGCTAGTGAGGGATGTTCTCTCATTCTTGTGTTGCAGGGTTCTGATGACACCCAGCCTTGTGATTCTAAAGCAAGATCCTGTGTTTGCTAATAACACTAACTATGCAGAGACTTTTTGGAAACTTCCATGATTGCAAGTGCTGCAAGCGACCAGAGATTATCAAAATGGGGGGCAGCAGAATGGCAGATTGAGATTCCATTTGAATAAATCTAAGAGGTGATGCATATTCGGATTTAAACCTAACCCTGCGGCCACCATACAACCACAAAGAAAACCAATAAATTAACTCTGTGTTTTAAGAGGCCGATATATCTTCAACCAGGAAGAAGAACGAGGCCGGCTACCGAAGCCCCTGATGAGTGGCAGGAAGCACGAAAAATGTTGGGCGGAGCTAGAAGGGATAGTGGTTGTAACTATCTGCCATCGCTGTGAATGTTTGGTTTTCACCTGTGAATAAAGAAAAGTTTTATTCTGATGGTAATCCGGATAGCCTGCCCGTGCTTCTTCCTGGATGAGATCTATCGTTAACTGACCGCCGCAGAGGATGCCGGGCAACTAACTTAATAAGGGGAATGGAGGGGCCTTGAATATGCATGGCAGATTAGACAATTAGGGCTGTTTCATTGAGAAGCAAGGTAAGCGATGTTTGCGTGGGGATATGGTCACCTTATATAAATATATTAATGGGCCATACAATAAACTCTCTGGTGCATTGTTCACTAATAGGTTATATCAGAGGACACATGGACATCCTTAAAGATTGGAAGAAAAAGAAGTCTCTATGGTGAAACTGTGGAACTGTCTTCCAGCAGATGTGGTAATTGCAAGTTCATTGGTTTAGTTCCAAGAGGGGGTTAAATATCATTCATATTTTTTTCATTTTTTTTTGCTTTCCTCTGGATAAGCTGTCAGGAATCATAGGTAGGGTATTAAGGATGGACGTATGTCTTTATTCAATCTCCAATGAGGTCCTCAGGTACAGCATTTGGGGGGTTAATTTTAACTATTATTCTCCTTTAAATCTATTTCAATTCTTTATTCATCATGGGTACACATTTAGTTCTGATAAACATAAACCTCTCTAACCATATCAATGGTTCCTTGGTTCATACATTTCTTGAATTGCTGGATCCACCAAACTTTAGAAACTTTAGATACTACAGTAGATGTTCTTTAATGTATTATACTGTACTTCAAAAGTAGACTCCTCCTCTTTAAGCGGTATGAGCTTCTTTTTTTAAAGAGGAACTGTGGTCCAAAAATGACTTTAGGTAAATTGATAGGAATTGCTCTCCTGAGAGTTTTTGCAATTTATTTCCATTGTTTATTTTGCATAGTTTTGAAGATATTTACATTTTTATGTGTGATATGGCAGCAGCATCACCAGGTCCCCTGCTTCCTGCTTCCTGCTCTGAAACTGTCAGTCAATCTTCCCTGTGTCTCCTCCCCTTTGCAGCCCCCCTGGTCCCTCCCACTCATGGAGCTCATGGTCCCTCCAGTTGCAGGCCCCCCTTGGCCCATTCCCTTACAGCCCCATGTGGCCCCACCCACTCACAGGTGCCTAAGCCCCCCCCCACTCACAGGTGCCTAAGCCCTACCCACCCGCAGGTGCCTAAGCCCCACCTGCTCACAGGTGCTGTGGGCCACTCTGACATCCCCCCTAGTGAGAACTCTGCCTGAAAAGGCTGTTTTCACATAGTGAGAGAGAAAGGATGTAGATTCCTTAACCTTCTCTGTCAGGACTTCACACAGCAGAGAGGAGGAGGGACTTCCTGTCTCCCTCACACACTGAGGGAGTATGAGGCTGTGCTCAACGGCGGCACTGTGCAGGAGAAGCCTTAGGAATGTCACATGTCAGCCTCCCACCCATTAACTTTCTGGTCAGTCATTTCTTTATATCTTGGGCTGTAGCGCACGTAGAGAGGTGGTGTACACGGGCAGTGGAGGAGGCTCGGGAGTCAGTCATTGACTGTGACATCAGCTGCATTGTAGCAATAGGTGAGTATAGCTGACTTGAGTTTTGGGGGGGCTGCATTTTAGGGTAACTGCCTGTTGCAGTTGTAGAGTACTTGTCTGGGAATGCTGAGAGTTGATGTTGATAATAGGACATTTATATCATTATTTCCCAGTTTTGCTCTCGTATCTCTGCGTGTTAATAAGCCCCTGTTGGAATTTGACACAATTACCATTTTTCCCCTGTAAAAAGTACGCGACCGATTCTCCATGAATAATCATACAATCAGCTTTATACCGTGTTCATCAGTATTCTGAATTAGGAGAGTCAGCGGGGTTTGTGTATTTCCATAGAGGTCATGTTTTGCTAATATGGATCGTGTAGAAACAGACAGAATGGAAGGCAGAATGGTAGAATTTTGACACGGTGACATTTTTAAATTTCAAATTATGCATAAAGCGATCATTAAATTAATTAGCGAATTAATTAGGAAAGAGAGAGGGGAAAAAAATCTAGTTAGCCCTATGCAATGTTTAAGTAAGCAGGTCATTTTGTATAATTGTTAACGATAATTTGTTGCATAACATTATGCTTTGGTAATTTGTGGCAACATTTGATGTTTGTTAACAGTTCCATTAATTGCTGTCTCAACTGAGCAGATCTGGGATAGTTCCAGAGCTAATAATAGAGATAATTTAGTAAAATAAAGGGGGGAGTGGTCGCACGTATGTACGAACCTTTAGTGACATTGTTACTTCAACTACAACCATGTAAACAGCCCAATCAAACTAAAGCTATGTGGTCAAACAAAACATTTTCTGCCATGCCTAACTTTGTTTTTTTTAATAAACTGATCAATATCGGAAAACATGAAACTTATCAATATTGCAGCCGCATTGATGGAATATGCCAAATCAATCGGAATATTGATGCTGTGTATGGGGGGGGGCTTAACTTTTAACTTTATTAATCTGTTTACATTTGTTAACTGTAGTAGAAACAATTATCCTAATAAAATGCAAGGACACACTGTTTGCTTTTTGTTAATGTTCCACTGCACTTTTGCACTTACACACATATACTATAAACCCTACTGAGATTCCTTTAAGTCTGAGTTACTTGTATAAACTGTATATCAGAACAGGAGGCAGGGTGGGGTGGAGACGGCTTGTATAATGGGATTTATCACTGACTATGAAACTTGGGATTTTGTCCATGCAGTCGGGACAATCCCTCCTAAATAGGGATGTTTGTCAACCCTGTCTAAATTACTTGTGGACTACTAGTGGCAAGCTAGCATAATGTGGCAAATTAGTTGCTTCCCCAAATCCAACAGCATCTTAAACTCGGAATAGCTAGATCATCAACATTGTCCGACCGAACTTCCATACACACACTGATCTCGGCTGCCAGGTAGTCATCTTTCAATCTGTACCTTTAGATTAGCTTTAGAGTAGCCTCAAGTTTCCACTGAGTCCTATTAAATGAAATGTTCGGTTTTAGTGAGCAGCCAAGTGTAAGCAGTGCCCCTACAGGCCATCTATATGCAGCTGCTAATGTTATTTAGAGAAAACTAATCATTAGGTTTTATATCATTTTATGGTTTCAATTAGAAAATGCTGGTTTAGGGCTAGGCCACTCTAAAACGCACACTAGGTGCGCTGGGGCCCTTTGTGCTTCGATCCGAATATTGGAGCGCATGTGACCAATATTTTTGGTGCGATTCACATGTGACCCGTTCTCCCAAAATTACAGGGATCTCAGCACAAGTGGGCACCAATGCACACAAAGCTTGTGCGTGCAATCACATGTGCAATGCACGCTTAGTGTGGCCTCGACCTTAATCCCTTGCCTGTCTAGGTGATGACTTTACAGAAATCAATCATTAGTGTTATTATGATTATTACATCGTGTACACAAGGGCAGACATTTGGGTAATATTTCCCCTGACAAACAATAGGATCTAGTGTATATTGGTTTGTGAGGTACAAGGCCAGGATTTCAGTAAAAATGTAATAAATCTTGGGACTTGGGGCTAACAGAACTGTGATAATTCAGACTTTGCACACTCACCAACTGCTTCCTACCCTAGTGCTAGCCATACACAGATTGATTTGTTTGAGCAATTCAATCACTTACAGCATCGATTATGAAATCAATTGATTTTTCAAAAATAAAGACAAGATGTAGAATACCTGGGTATGTGTAACATAAATACGTTTTATTTTACTAGAATCCTGAATCCTGATCTCTTAAATGGGAATTTGAATGTGATCCAGCACCCTGAATTGTTGGTAGTTTACCAGTTGCTAGTTGGTGGTTCTAATCCTAGAGCCGGATTGTGCACAAACCAATCAGAGTTAGCATTCAGCTTCATGCAGTATAGGGAGCCAACCACAATCTGTGTGTGTCAGCCCGAACTATAGCTCAGGACTGTGTGTAGCCACATTTCTAACAGATACTAAGTTTGAGGCCACACTATACCGGACAGCATTGGATGATTTCCCGTGCAATGTCGTCCACTCACACTGTGATCCACGCAATGTTGCAAAATTGGAGCACAAACGATTAGTTAAAAAATGGTGATCGCAGCCCAATGCAACTAATGTGGCCAGATCAATTGGTCAACACTAGTGGGGGGATCGCAATCAATAGGATTGCGTGTTAGAACGCTGTGGTGTGGCCTAGCCCTAGGAGTGGTGCTGTGTTTTCCTACCTTTAAGACTGTAATCTGCTGTGCTTAACCACTACTTTCATTTCTTAAAGGGCCACTAAACTCAAAATAATAACAAGTAGCAATCACTTGTAGTTTTAAATGGGAAGTAGGAGCAATCTTGTGGAATTAGGGGTTTACAATTTAACCGTTTACATTGTTATTGAGTGGAGCCTGGTGCCTACCAATAGATTCAGAGGCAAAATTTATATATAGCTGATTGTTATGTTCCATGTATCAATCAATGGATTGTTGGTCACCAGTAGGATAAAACTGTACATGTGTATACTATCAACATTCAGGGGTGCCCCTACCATGAAGCAAACTGAAACATTAGCTAAGGGCACGCCCCTACGGACAACTTAAAAGGCTACAGTTAAAAAAAATCCTGCTCCCTACAATACTGCATTTCAGCACCAGTCCACCAATCAGTATTAAGTCCGCCCTCCAGTTCACCAGTCAGTGTTAGTCAGCCCACCATACCCACATCCACAAACCACACCTACGTCCCTGATGAAGCCATGACCTGCTTCATGTGCCAACCCCGTCTGCAGATAGGCAGCATTTAAATGTTGTTTCAGGTCTCAAAAATCCTAGGAACACCCCTGTCAACATTCATTGACACGTCTAACCATTGGAACTGACCATTTTATAGGAAATATCACATTGGATCTGCTGCACTAAGCTAGATCTCTAGTGTTTTAATTGTAATAATAGAGGAAATTCAGGGCAGGACATGGATGAAGGGTCCATCCAACCGTATTCCGCCACCTCATGAAGATCTGTCTCGATACATTAATAGATTATGGTGAGTGTTGGCTGCTTTTACCTTTAGCAAATATCAGGAGTTAGAAAACAAAGGAAAATGTTGAGCTTTCAGGAATAGACATGGCAGAATGAATGGTAAGATCAGACTGTCCCAGAATCTGTGGGACAATTAGTATGTTCAGTATAAATAATAGACAACATGCAAGGGTATAAATCTATAAATGCTGCCTGGAATCCCTAAAGTAAAAACAAAGCCATGGGTGGTTGGTCGCTTGTATGCATACCTCCCAATATTCATGTATTGCAGGTAGCATGGTGGAACATCTCAAATTCATAAAATATTAAACAATAAATATTTCCCAGCAAGCTATGCCATTTTCCCATCATGCCTGGGTGTTTCTGCTCAGTAAATTATAGCATGCAAAAAATGGACACAAATTGTCTAATATGTAGCCAGTGTACCAGAGGTGATAATGGAGATTATGGATATGGCTAGAGGCCTGTCTGCACTTTAAAGGGTCACTATACTTACTGAAACAACTTTACATTTCCTGAAACAACAATGTGAGACAAGTTAAATGGTGGTACTCATATATATCTGTGCTTGCTTTGTCATTAAATTATTAATGTTTAGTGAGTGCTCCTAATTCCCCCCACCCTCCCTTACTCACTGCCTTCTTTTAGTGTCTGCGACACTTATAGGTTCTGCACAGCCTCACCACATGGACCCTGCTTTGCTTAAATTTCCTCTCCCTCCCTCCTCCTTCTTTCTTTTCACTGCTGATTCTCTAAATGTTGCAGAAAGTGTGCTGGCAGGCAGGCAAAGTGATCAGGGATGGGTCACATATTATAATTTCTGCTTCTGGAGTGACAGGTCTTTCCCTGTAAATGCTGTGATTTCAAATGATGATTTCTCAGAATCTACAGCTCAGATTTAAAATCTGAAAAAAAGTTTTGGAGCAGTAGGATCTTGCTGTATATACACTTTTTGAAAAATTTGAAGAGTATAGATAACCTTTAATTTATAGAGTCGCATTGCTGTTTTTAGTTTAAAAATAAAATGATTTACATTTCTACAAAATAATGTAAAAAAACCACAGAAACAATTTCCTATATAATAAAATCTTTGTAAGAAATCAGCCATGATTCTCATAATGAGCTTGTCTCTTTCTCACCACTAGATGGAGCTGTAAGGCCACATATCCATAAGGAAAGTCTGAGTGATGAAGTTCTATATTTTTACTGGTTGTTTCCATATAAGATGTGTTCTAAACGTTATATATCAAGGTTACAGAGTCACGTGACTGTAATGACAGCAATGGTAATTAAAACTCACGTCATGTGTTTCTGCCCTTGTTTGATTAGCAGAGAGTCAGAACCTAGAACCAGAATTGAATGGGCCCTGTAGGATTTTTGTGTCTATTACCAACAGACCCCATTAGGGACAATTTGCAAACTGATAACACTGGAAGGCAGAGCAGTGTAGTAACCGATAATAATGGCCCCCCAGCAAAACTATAATTCCTGTCTACCCTCCCTGCTTCATGTAAAGCTGCTCTATCTATGGGGATCTAAGTCCCCAGGTCACTGGGATTGCAGTGGCTGCTCCCTTACTACTAACGCCCTAGAGGTTAAGTTGAGTATCGGCTCCTGTGTGATTTGTGTAGTAATTAGTTTTATTACAGATGACAGAACTTCCATGGTTTAGACAAGGAATGTCCAACCTGTTTCAATCCAGATGTTTGAAAACTACAACTCTCAGCATTCCCAAAATGGATAAAAATTTGAAGTGAGAACAGAATTTGAACAATTTCCTGCGGTTAATTCTTAGGGATAATAATTACACCCCACAGTGTAATAATTACTACATCCCTACAGTGTAATAATTACTAGATCCCACATTCTAATAATTACTAGCTCCCCACAGTGTAATAATTACTAGCTCCCCGCAGTGTAATAATTATTAGATCCCTGCAGTGTAATAATTATTAGATCCCTGCAGTAATAATGTACTCGGATCCCAAGGTCTAATACATTACTAGCTCCCCACAGTTGTAATATACTAGCTCCGCAGTGTAATAATTATTAGATACCTGCAGTGTATAATTATTAGATCCCTACAGTGTAATAATTACTAGATCACCACAGGTTCATAATTAATAGCTCCCACAGTGTAATAATTACGTAGCATCCCCGCAGTGGTAATAATTAGTTAGCTCCCACAGTCTATAATTACTGTCCCCACAGTGTAATAATTACTAGATCCCACAGTCTAATAATTACTAGCTCCACACAGTGTAATTAATTACTAGCTTCCCCGCAGTGTAATAATTATTAGATCCGTCAGCTGTTATAATATTAGTACTCTGTAGATCATACACTCCCAAGTGTAATAATTCCTAGATCGCAACATCATATAATTACTAGCTACCACGCAGTGTAATAAATTACTTAGCTCCATCGCAGCAGTTAATATTACTATTCCCACAGTGTAGATTACCACCCATCTCTATATACTGCTCCCCAGTGAACTAGGCTCCGTAGTGTTCAAAATTATTAGTGTTCCACCTTGATTAAATCCCTAGGTAAGTATAATTACTAATCCCGCACAGTCTCAATCAATACTAGTCCCCACGTGTATAATTACTAGCTCTTCCGCAGTGTATACCCCATAACTGAGAATAACATAGGACCTTCCTCGGCAGTAGTTAATAATTACGTAGATTACTCCCCGTGTATTCGCTAGTCTCTGTAATAATTACTAATGCTCCCACAGTGGTAGAGTAATACTATGCCTCCCCGCTGTTATGGTGTAATAATTATTTAGTCCCATCAGTTAATAATTATTAGTACCCCGTTGTCGTGAATAATTACTGATCCACGCTGCATTGTAATGAATTACTAGCCTCCCCACAGTGTATATTTTACAGCTCCGCCGGCCAGTTGTAATAATGTATTAATCCATGCATGTAATAATTAGGTAGATCCCTACAGTGCATAATTACTAGATACCACAGTCTAATAATTCTAGCTCCCCACGTGTAATATATTATCTAGCTCTCGGCAGTGTATTTATATTACTAGGATGCCGCCGCAGTCTAATAATGTTACTTAGATCCCCACAGTTGTAATAGACTTACGAGATCCCACATGGTTTAATATATTAATAAAAACGGGCCCCAGACAGTTGGTGTAAGTAATTACTAGCTCCCCCGGTGTTTTTGTTTTTCAGTGTGAATAACCCGCCCCCCCCCCCCTCCTTATTAGCTCCCTGCGGATGTCAAATAATTATTAGTATGCGCGCCTTGCAGTTGTCATAATACTCGGCTCCTGGCAGTTGTAATAATTACTACCAGCACTCCTCCCCAGTTGTAATAATAATACTAGCTCCCCGCCGTAGTGTTAATAATTTATGAGACCTGCAGTTCTTGGTCACCCCCCCCATATATTAACTAGCTCCCTCTGCAGTGGCTTTCAGGGGTTTTTTTAATAATTACACTAGATTTGCTCGTGTTTTGCCGAGCCCCCCCAGTAATAATTTACAGATCCTTTTCTGCAGTGAGTTCAATCCTAGTCCGCAGCCGGTAAATTCAAGTGACTAGTTAACTTGCAGTATAATAATGTACAACATCCTGCGTATGTTAGTTCCAGTGTAATAATTACTGAGACTGCACCCGTAAAAAGTAGATGTATTCCTATTCGCTGTTCCCCGCAGTCTAAATAGATTAAGGTACGATGTTCCCCCAGTGAGTCTAATAATTACTAGATCCCTGCAGTTGTAGTACTTACTAGATTTACCCTCATGTATTAATACTTACTAGTCGTCCCCCTAGTCTTTTATATTTATACTTTACTAGATCCCCCGAGTTCCGGCAATATAATTACTGGGATCCCTGCAGTCTAATTTATTTACTATCTCGCTCCCACAGTTTGTATAATTGAACCTGCACGATCCCCGAATTAGTCTGAATTAATACTAGCTACACCAGTTTTAATAAGTTACTAGCTCCCGGTAAGTGTCCTGTTTTATGGCTCCCCGCAGTTTTTCAAGGTAATAATTATGGACTAGATCCACACGAGTGGTATTATTTTTATTTTTTATCTTTACTGATCCTCGCGGTTAGTTAATATAGTGAACTATGCTCCCACCGTGTCCTCCGCTCCGTTGATTCGCTCCCTGCAGTGATGGATACTACTCGATCCCCCCCGAGTCTACTTCCTCTCTCCCCGCCGTTTGCATGTGTTGAGTATCCTCCTGCTCCCCCAGTCTAATCCTTCCTGATCCCCAGTCTCCCCTTCCTAGCTTCCGCCGGTGTTGTTGGTAGTGTGTTGTCTCCGCCTCTCTATACTAACTGAGTATGTTCCCTTCGCCACCTTGTAAGCCTCAGACCGCATCTCCGTGTTCCACGGGTTTTTCAGTGTCCCTTCCCGTTCACCCCTTTACGCTGTCACTGTATGTCAGTAAATGCAGTCATCTATACAATACCGCATCCGCCCAGTCCCGACATTGGACAACCCTAGTCATGTTCCTTTTTGCCAACCTACAGGCCCGCGCGTCGGTAAACCCAACTAGTTCGAAGAGTGTGAGTGACAGATGCAAGTCAGGAGGAGATGAAAACACTATGTACGCGGTGAGGAGAGAAGCAGGAAAAGAAATGTGGTTCGGTTTTGGTGTCCTTCTCATACTGACTATAGTATGACACAACGATGGAAAAATACCTACGTAATGAAGATATAAGAAGCATTTTTATTTATCCAACACCAGGATAACGTACTATACATAAGGAAGCATTGTACCATACCCTATTACTGGGACTAGATGTATGGGCAGCATAAGAAGAACAGGGTCTCGGTGCAGTTTAGTTCTGCATTAATAGCCGAGCCGAATGGACTTGGCCTAGAGTCCTAAAATATAATGTAGTTTGAATGGGACAGAGCTTTTTCCATTCACCATAGAAAGTGGGTCCAAGCGCTAATCCATTACATCGAGTAATATGTAGGGTTCCATCTGTTGAGATAACTGTTGTTCGAGTATCAATACATCCTTAAAAGGTATTGGTCCCCACCCCACTTAGAAAAAAATATTTTTTTGTCAAGCGAGGACCCCCCTCACAAACATAAGTCCGTGTGTTGGTGTAAACGTTGTTTAAATATGTGATTCAGCAAGAGAACTTCACCGATCCCACACCACCACCTTGGCTCTCGTTCAGCTGTGGGCGCCTGGTACGGCCGTCGGTCATGCCATTGATCAGTTTTGACCATCACGACCATTGGCTGACTGGCCATTATCACCAGACATAAGTCCCCATGGCACGTAACGCCCCAGCAGTGGATTGTGGGGGGAAGTGGGGATGGATCGTAAACTTATATGTGTGTTTACAATGTATTGATCGAACTGGACTGATAATGTAGTCTTATTGACACGTTGCTGTAGTATCATTACCGACTGGCTTCTCATTCAGTATTTTATGACTTGTTGTTTAACAAGAATTGTTTGGGGCAACTATGGTACCCGGGAAAAGTTCCCAATTAGCATATACCAACAACGGGTTTAAGGGTGTGATTGGATGCGGGCCTATAAGTTGGTGTTATTAGTGAACGCGCAAGAGAAGGTTGTTAAAACACGCATTTTGTACATGGCAGACCAGTTGTTGTTGGTCGAAACCCCCCCACTTACTCGTATTTAGGCTTGGTTCTTTATTTTCACCTAATATGTGCCCTCCTTAACACGATCTCTTGAACCAGTCTACGTTCCTCGCCATAGTTAACATTACAATTTCGTCTTCAAGGTATTGTCCTTTATCCTGTAGTGCAGCAATACACGTTGCCGTGAGTCACTGACCCGAGGAATTGGCTCTTGCGTGCTGGGCCCATCGTGAGGTGATGCATGTTGCAGTTGGTTCCTCCCCCACATCAAATCGGAGCATTCTTTCACTGCACGCGCTCGTGCTATCTTGGCCATATATTTTTGTTGATTTTTTGTATGGTTTGGGTCTTTCGGATGTACAATTGTATGATGTTGACAATCTCTCGTCGAGTTGTTTTTTTATGACACCACCAAGGAGGGCTTGTTGCCATGAGTGAGAATAACGGCTGGGCCAAGACAGCCTCTTACCAGCGATAACTGATCTCACACCCAGAACAGGTTTTGTTGATGTTTTCCTTGTTGGACTTTTGTTGCTGATACCATGCCTATTTCAAATTAGCATGGATAGGTTCTATTAAGCAAGAAAATCGGTGGATTGTGCTTGGGAGCTCATTTCACTTTGTGCAACCTTGTTCACTTACATTTTGGGACGGATGGTAACGAGACGTTAGAACACAGGCGCTTAATAACTTAAGGGGCATAGCACCCAGCCACTGGTCAGATAGTGTGATGACACACTTGGGTTACAAATCCACAGTACAGGAATACAAGCGCTGTGTCACAGACACATTTAATGCGGGTGGTGACAATAATTACTAGATCCCACAGTCTAATAATTACTAGCTCCCCACAGTGTAATAATTACTAGCTCCCTGCAGTGTAATAATTACTAGATCCCCGCAGTCTAATAATTACTAGCTCCCCACAGTGTAATAATTACTAGATCCCACAGTCTAATAATTACTAGCTCCCCACAGTGTAATAATTACTAGCTCCCCGCAGTGTAATAATTATTAGATCCCTGCAGAGTAATAATTATTAGACCCCTGCAGTGTAATAATTACTAGCTCCCTGCAGTGTAATAATTACTAGATCCCACAGTCTAATAATTACTAGCTCCCCGCAGTGTAATAATTACTAGCTCCCACAGTCTAATAATTACTAGTTCCCCACCGTTCTGTAATATATAGATCCCCCCACAGTTATAATTACTCTAGCTCCCTCACAGTGGTAATAATTAACGGGCTCCCCGCCAGTGTTAATACTATTCGATCCTGCCGTGTAAGATCTATTACGATCCCCTACCAGTGTAATAAGTACTAGATCCCACGTCTAAGAATACCCGCTCCCCCCAGTGTAATAAGTACTAGATCCCTGCAGGTTTGTATGTTTGTGTTTTGGATAGTAATTTGTACTTTATGAAATCCCCTGTCCAGTTTCTAATTGTTTGATAGTTTACTATTTGTTCTCGTAACACAGGGGTTATATAATATAGTTAGATACCCAATAGTTTCTGAATAAGTACTAGCTCCCCACAGTGTAATAATTACTAGCTACCCGCAGGTAATTATTATAGATTCCTTGTTTGATTATTTGTGGTTTATTATGTTATATGTTATTGATGTACACCCCTGAAGTTGTAATAAGTACTCGCTCCCTGCAGTTTTTTGTTGTTTATATAAGGTATCGATTGATGCTATCCCCAGCCCCCCCTTGTAACTCAATTACTTAGCCGTTCTTCCCGACCCCCACGTTTTGTTTGTATACTTATTTATTTTAGTTCATCCCCCTGCAGTGGTAATTCACCTTATATAGCTCTCCCTGTTTTAGTTTCTGCTCCACATAATTACTTTAGATCCTGCTGCAGTGTCATGTAATTATTTGACGCCCCCCTCGCATTCGCTTGCTGTACTTTACTATTGCCTCTCCCCCCGCAGTCTTTCTTTTTCCTGCTAATAATTTACCTAGTTCACCCTGCTCTGTATTCTAATTCTACATTAACTACACCTCACCCTGCGCTCGTTTAATGTATATTTACTCAGATCATTACAGTCCTAATTTCTTACTTACGGCATCCTTTTGCTTGCCGCAATAATTCCTAGCTCTTTCTGCAGTATGAATTTCAATTCACGTAGGTTCTCAGAAAGCTCTCATTGATTACTAGCATCCCCTCAGCCAGGTAATAATTTTATCTATGCATCCCCGCCACCAGTGTTATTAAGTTAATAATACTGACCTCACGTTCCCCTCTAATAATTTTACTATTGCTCCCAGAGGTGTCTACCCATCACATTCCTACGACCCTCATCAGTTCCGGCCAGTAATTACGGATCACTAGCACAGTCTAATATACTACTTAGCTCACCCCACTTGTTCGCGTATATAATTTTTACCCAGCTCCACCTCCCTCGCTGATTACAACGTCTCCTTTTTTTTTATTGACCATTGAATAGCTGAGATTTCCAGCCTTATAATGATATTAACTAGGCTCCCCGCCATGTCGACTTCAGTTTCAGAGTACCCGCACCTAGCTACTGTTAATAACTCGACGAGATCCCACCAGTCGGACATCAATTATCCTATGATCTTGCCAGACTACCGTAATAATTAATAGCACAGCCCCACCCCACGTTCTGATAATTATGATGCTCCCCGTCTTTGTTGTTCCAATCAACTTTACCCTAGACACCTCAGAGTTCTATGTTTACTACATTAGGTATTCCCCCGCCTAGCCTTGGTCCTATGAACCTCCACCCTAGGGTAAAACCCCCTTCTCTTTGGTTTTTGTTTTTTTTTTTTTTTACACCACCCACACAGCTCCTTATATAATGACCTAGATGTCTACACGAACCGCTAGACATAATTGCTAACGCAGATGTGTAAGTCAGCGCTAAGTGGTGTTTGTCCTCTCTCCCTTTTTTCCTTTTCTAGACCGTCCTACATAGCCGTTTGCTGCCGCCAGGCACGGATGATCCTTGTTGATCCTGTCCTACTTGTGTGAGGACCCCAATAGGACAGACGTATGTCACGTTTTCAAGACTTCCCCAGAATATTTTCCCAACTTCCATACCCCATTTCCCCTTTTTTTCCCTAACTCAGCTATTACATGTTTTTGTGGACTCCTTTACATCAACACATCAATATAATTTTCTAGCACACTTCTTTTCTAATCTTGAGTTCCTCAACTAATCTTTCAACATTATTTTCTCCTAACCTGTAACCCCTTTCTGTTCCCTCCTTCTCTTTCCCCCGTTTTTCTTCCCCTCTACCCCGGAATCTTCATTAACACACTCAGTTCTCCACCCACCATCCTTCCCCTCTTTCTTTTCCCCTTTTCCCTCCCCTCTTTCTACCCCCCCCCCCCCCCTTTCCCTTTCCCTTTCTCCCCCCCCCTCCTATTTTCTATACCCCTTCTTCCCCCTTCCCCTTTCTCTTTTTCGCCCTTTTTTCTCTTATTAATACCAACAGACACTTCGCACCACCTGTCCAAGACCATTAAATACCAGACAATCGTTTTTTCTCCCTCGTCGGTACCCACAACGGTCAAACGTGGTCCTTAACTGTGTAAACCATTACATGCTAACTCTGGCTTTCATGCAATTCAAAATCAGTCATCTCTATCTAACAACACCATCGCCCCCTAGCCCAACTCCCCCCGTTAAATACACATCTTGTGAACCTTTTTTAAGCGCACATGTATCCTTTGCAAAAATGAGCTAGGCTCGCGAGCCTCCTCGGCAAAAACGCAACTAAGTTCGAATAGTGTGGTTCGTTCCGAAAGCGGCGGTTCGGTTTGTGTCGCATCTCTATACTTGAGTCACTAAATGTAATCTATAGAAGCATTTTTCTTATCCAACGCAGGGAAGAAGTTACTATACAAAGTCAGCATTGATTTCCTAAAACTTATTACCGGGGACAATGCTCCCTCCATGGGCAGAATTACTCAGCATTTTTAAGAGCAGACAGGTCTCCCCGTCTGCCACGTCTGTTCAGTTTGCACTTTAATAGTGACTTTTATGGCCAGGCCCCTCCCTTTCTCCCTTTTTTAGGCACACCCGGAATGGACTTTTTGCCAGATCTTCACAATTTTATGTAATTAATATTGATGCGATCAGCTCCATACCTTAGATTTAAGTCGCCTCGGTTCCAATTTACCTACATCGCACAGAGTCTATGATCTCCAGCCCCGGTTCATTCTCGTGAGCCCTTTCGAAACTCTTCTAGCATACAATCACATGCCCTCGTAAAATAGGGCATGTCCACCCCTTCAGAAAAATATTCATATGTTCAAGCAGCGGACCCCTCCTAATTTACACCTCACGGTCTTCACGTCCTTGGTCCTACCAACTTGGTTGCGATTTAATATCCCATCGGTCCTTAACGCAACGAGCACATTCACGACTCCCACATTCAACTTGTGACTCTCCGTTTACTTCGGGCCGCCCTGGTCTCCTGGCCCCGTTCAGTCACTGTCCATGATCAGTGCACACTCCACGACAAACCATGGCTGCACGGCACACTTTACCAGATAAGCTTTTCTAAGGCCACTTTTCGTAAACGCCCGCAGTTCCTCCTTTTTTCTGAGTTTGCCCCGAGAGGGGCGGGCACAGTTGGCGGACGGGATCGTAAATTTTTTCATCATTCCTCGCTTTGTACTCTCAACTAGCATTCACACTGGACTTGTGAAACTGTAGCCTTGCTGCTTAACGTCCGTTCTCGTCGTCATTTCCACCGCCACGGCTCTTCTCATTATTCAGAAGATTTCTGTACAAGAATCTGTGGCACCTACATCCCTACCTATGTTATCCCACTCTTTTTATCGCCCGAAAATCCCCACAACCCGCCATCTCCACGGCCAGCTGTTATAGGGTTTGGGATTTGTGCCTAGTGGATTACCAGGAGCGCTCGTCTATCCCGGAATTTTGCCCCCAGAGTTTTAATGGTTGTTACTAAAACAACACGCATTGTACATCGGCAGACAGGTTTGGTAGTTGTAACCTTCTCACCAACACTCTATTTAGGCTTGGTTTCTTACTTTTCATCTTATAAATGGCCTCCTTAACACCATTCTCTGAACCCAGCTCACGTTCACTTCAGCCCCAGTACAGTGTTAACATATCAACCAGGATTCAAAGGTATGCTACATTTATCCTTAAGATCGCAGTATATTACCTGTGTGTGCAGTCCTGACCCTAGAGGAATGAGTCTTTCTGTGTCTGGTTGCCCCCATACGTTGATGTAGTCTGCCTCGTCCTTGGTATCCCCCATCATATTCACATCAGAGAACTCTCTTAAAACTCCGAATATGCGCATTTTGCTTATTTTACTAGATGTCACGCTTTCCTTGTGCTTTTGGTTTCTTATGGTCCTCTCTGTCGGCCCTGTTTTACCCCACTAATTGTTTTTATTTTTGTCATGTGACCATCTTCTTCCAATTGCCTCACCCACCCAAGGAGGCATGCTTTGACAATGTTGTGCGACGACGAAATATATAGCCCGCACCCCCTGCGTGCCCAAGCACAGTACACTTTATTCCTACAATGTACAGCAATCCCTTTTGATCTCAACTCAGTATTTACAGGTGTGTCCTTGTTGGACTTGTGCCCTGTACCAATACACCCTATTTCCACATATCACCCACAGGATCAGTTCTATTACGTAGCAAAACCAACAAACGTGGTAAACTGTGATGGGATCTACAGCTTTTTCCATTGTGCGCCAATATAACCTTTTTTTTTACCATGGTAGTGATCCCCTCCTTTCCCCGGTCAGAACATATATGGCCCGCCTTAATATCCTCTCTAATGGCGCCATAGCACTCAGCCCACTTGCGTCAGCTTATGCTGATTGACACTGGGCGACAAATCCAACTTAGCCAGGATAGCTCCACAAGCTTTCACAGACAACAAATTATATTCCGGTGGACCAAAACTAGTTTATACTTACACAAGGAAGAGGTACCAACAAACACCAATTACTGGCTTTCTCTTGGATTTTGTTTTTTTTTGGCTAGAAGTTTAGGAAAATGGTCAACCTGGAATGAGTTTACGAAACCACTAACACCCCAAACAGAGTTATAGTTAGGTTGTGCATCGTTGAATCCCAACCCACCCTTTATGCATAGCACAGCTGTCCTTGGCGGCGTCGCTCAATCAGCAACCCTGCACACACCAGTCGCTTTTCCCTTCCCCCTCCTCTTTTTGACGAAAATGCCACCTAGCACGCCAGCGCGAAGTGCTCACTCTGTTAATAGAAATGCAAAACATCTCACGATGGAGCCCTTCTTAAAACTTGGGATCTACCAGACGGTTGGCCTTTTTTGGTCCAAAAGAATGTTAGACAGGACAAGCAAAGAAAAACCATGCCATATTACCAATTCAGTTGTACACCGGGGCAAAGCATAGACACGCGCGGCCAATACCACAGCGTATCCCCCTATGTGTTATGAAGGGGTCTCTGAGTAAATTAGAAGCACATTTTCCACACAAAACGTATCCCTGTCTCTGCCCCGTTTCTCTCAAAATTCCACCCTCCGACACTCAACAAACATCGCAGGCATGCAATTGGACATCCGACCAAGCACCTTTTATAACCCCAATACACCAAAAATAACTCAGAAAGCGGACTCATTCATATCATGCAAGTGCACGGGCCAGCGCCTGAAGAATTGTCTCTGATGTGTATTTGTGTTTTTTCCCTGGGAGATAGCAACCACAACAGAACATCTGCCATCAACGTCATGGCCATTCGCAAACGACAGATGCCAATTCCTGTTTTTTAGGGTCAGGATTCGAGCTGTATGCACTTCTCCCGGATAAGGTATTCAACTTACTATTGTGGACAATGTATTTCGCTAACTCGTTACACCATCACTCGGCGTTAGAGATTTGTGCACTGGTTAAAATGACGCAGCGTGCTTAACGGAGGCCATCTTCCCTTTTTTCATGTTTGACAAACATCACAGAACCCAAGCCTCACAATTAGGCGTTGTCGCGGGCTGGCTCACGACACAACTGTCTGCCATCTATCCTATGATTTGTTTAACCTACTCTGGTGCCATCTACTCATCACCACCCTCCGTGAGCCACTATCGACAATATTCACACCTTTTTTACACAACCACACACACTGGCCCTCCTGGTGGATCCATGCGACATGTGGTCCTCTTGCGGGTACATAATTGGCACCACCGATTTTTTTTAGCACTCTCTCGTTTACAAGTCATCTCCGCAATGAGCACACAGGACTAGTTTTCTTGTAGGATCCAAGCGAACGTCTTTCTAACGAACTATATTTCCCACCAGCTTTCCCAGTGGATCTTACCCCATGAATACTAATCAGATATAACCCATGACCGGTATGACTTATGAGAACATAAATGAACTAGATACCGGGAACTTCAACTTTTTTGTTACACCCTCCACACAGCCGACACAACCGGCGTCTTTTGCGCGAGTGGTCCTGTTAAATATTACATTTTTTTTAATTGGGGTGGGACCCATACCTTCTAAGAATCATATTACTTCTTCATGTTTACTTACTTCTATGGTACTCCACAAGTTCCAAAACCATTGTCATTTCCCGCGCGGGGCGGCTTTTTTTGGGGCGTTGTTGGGGTTGGTGGTGGATTTCCGTCATACAGACTTTCAACGAAGATATTGGCCGCTCTCTATATTAACAATCAATAATAACTAATATCCTAATTACGACCCATCACAATATTATCCGTGCTGTAACTCCCCCCATCATAACATGACAAGCTTACCTCGCTCAGCCGTATCGACCAGCTGTAAAGTTCAGTTGAGAACATCCCCCAGCATACCGTAAAGGTTATGAAAGTTTCCTTCCCCGGATGTAGACAAAGAATGTGTTGCCCGATGGTTATTAATTGTGACACACGACCCCCCCCTACTCATGCGCCATGAATCGATATACGTAGATTTGAGACTTGTCAGTAACGTCCCGGCAACCACAGCTTAGACTACACTCCTCGGGAACTTTAACACATGCTCATTCCATTGACCGTTAGGAGAATATTTGTTTGTATCTGACCATTTCGGTAATTTTAACTGGTTACCAGCGGTAAAACTTTCTGTTAATTCAATAAAACAGTAAAAAAGTCGGCTATTCCCCCATAATAGTTTCTGTGGCCTAATTACCAGGCGCCTATGGCCCTCCCATACTGATGGTTTTGCCGTCTTTCTTAAGGTCTTCCTTGAGCCCTACATTTGCGACTTTCATTACCCATCGTCGATTGCCGACTTGCCGCACTCGTTCTCATTTTGTATTCGTTGCGTCACACCATTTTGGTCTGAGTAACGCCATTGCGTTTTGCCGTATACGCAAAACCCAACGCGAAAAATAGTCATGCCGCACAAAGCTCACCACGCGCGCATAATCGCAATTACCGCCCTACAAGTTCAACTGACCACGCAAACACATAGCACCGTTTGAGATAAACATGCTACACGATTGGCCCCTTCCCATCTCGCGCGTACCATGAGACCGAGTTGTAGTTGGCGCGCCATAGCCACCTTCCATGGCTAACTAAGATATAATGAGCATATGCTTCTCTGAACTGCTGTCTGCCTTTTTCATTTCCCCGCATTTACTCCTTGTGACCATTGTTTCACTCTGGTCTTCTAAGGCTTGGACTGCTGTGCTGATAATATTGTTTTGGTACAGATCTTTTAATCTCAGACGACCCCCAGCTACCACCATGCTTTCGTATGGCCCTTAATTCCCTTACTGCACACACCCTTTAGACCTCTCATGATGCTAAGTCGGTAACTCCATGTACAGAGCTATCTCTCTATAGATGCTTTTCCCCTATTGGCCTACGCAAGCCAGCGCCCGTGAGGCAAATCTACACACAGGGTAGTAAGTTCTTTTGGACTGAGCGGTGGCGTGTGCAGAAAATTTATATATTTCCGTACAAATAAACCATATTCGACATAATGCAGTCTTTTTCTCATCTGCTATTGTCCAGTAGCTTTGTTATTTTTCTCTAGGTACCCTTACCATGTTGATCTCTAGTAAGGACAAGTTCTCCCGTTCCTACAGAAGTCCCTTCTTCTTATCAGGGGCTCATTTTAAGTAATGGTCTGATGAACTACAGTTCAACATGCCCCCTTGCAATATTCAAAAATTCCTCCCTTCATCACTACCTTGTATCTTAAAGCATCCGTACATCGCAGTTTGAGCCAACGCACTGCTCTCGATCGCAGCCCGTACCGCTAGATTGTTCATGGTGATAGGAAATAAGAGTAGAAGGGTTTTCAGTTTAGACTTCAAACTTTCCATTGACATGTAAGGCCTACTTTCTTGCTTTATCGCCCGTTCGCTATTCAGACGGGGGAAGCAGAACTTTTTCCACTGGTTCATGTGAGCAACACGCATTAAAAAACTCCAAGCAGACTATCAAACCCATGTCGGTATTTTGCTCACATAGCATGGAATGGCTCCCCCCAGTGCACCCGCGCCTATGTAGTATTAACAAACCAGAAATTGGATATTCTTACCTGTTCTATTAGTGGCAAGATGCATTAATAATTACTAGCTCCCCGCAGTGTAATAATTATTAGATCCCTGCAGTGTAATAATTACTAGCTCCCTGCAGTGTAATAATTACTAGATCCCTGCAGTGTAATAATTACTAGATCCCCTCAGTATAATAATTACTAGCTCCCCGCAGTCTAATAATTACTAGCTCCTGTTTGGTCTCCCCCACATACAAATCAGAGCATTCTTCACTGCACTGCGCTGCATATATGATGTCGCTTTTCTTGTGTTTTGGTATTGGGTCTTTCGGATGTACCAATTGTATGATGTGACATCTCTCTTCACTTGTATACCCACCAAGGAGGCTGTTGACATGGTGAGAAAACGGCTGGGCCAAGACAGCACTCTTACCAGCAGAACTGATCTCAACCCAGAACAGGTGTGTTCCTTGTTGGACTTGTGCCTGAATACCACCTATTTCAAATACAGGGATAAGTTCTATAAGCAAAAACGTGGATGTGCTATGGGATCTCCAGTTTCACCTATTGTGGCCAACCTTTACATGGAGGAGGTAGAAACACAGGCGCTTAATACCTTTAAGGGCATAGCACCCAGCCACTGGTTCAGATATGTTGATGACACCTGGGTTAAAATCCACCAGAAGGAAGTACAAGCTTTCACAGAACACATTAATGCGGTGGACCAAAACATTAAATTCACAAGGGAAGAGGTACAAAACAACAAACTGGCTTTCTTGGACTGCTTGGTAGAAGTTAAGGAAAATGGTAAACTGGAAGTAGAGGTTTACAGAAAACCAACACACACAGATCAGTATTTGATGTTTGACTCCCACCACCCTTTAGATCAGAAGCTGGGGGTCATCAGAACCCTGCAACACAGAGCCGAGAACATGCCCACTAGCACAGAGGCGAAGGCTAAAGAAATGAAACATCTCAGAGGACAACAGATATACCATGACCTGGATGAATGAGAACCTTCACAAGCATAGATCGTAAACTTGTAACCAAAACGGAACGAGGCTCTGGAGGGTCCTGCTTAACATATTACATTTTTTTCTAAGGGGTGGACATACCCTTTAAAGAACAATTACATTATTATGTTTATTATTTTTATTGTTAACCACAGTTAAACCATTGCCTTCCGCGGGTGCGGGGTGGCGAGGGGGTTGGTGGATTTTGAATAAGACAGAAGATATTGGCGCTATATAAATCAATAATAATAATATCCCTAATTACGACCATGCAATATTATCAGTGCTGAACTCCCCATCAAACAGAAAGCTTACCTGTCAGCTGTATGCAGAGAAGTCAGGAGAACAATACCAGCAACGTAAATGGATGAAATGTATTCCTGATATAGATAAAGAATGTGGAGGTTAAATTGTGACCAGATATCATGGACGAATGATAATAGAGAGAATGATGTCAGTAAGGGAACCAGCTAGACAAACCCTGGTAACTTTAACCATGATATTCCATGCCGTATAGGAGAATCTTGTGTATTGCCATTTCGGTAATTTTATGTTTACAGGGTAACCCTTTTCAAATAAAAAGTAACCAAAGTGGTATAAAGGTGATACCTTAAGGGCTAGGCCCCACTTATGCGTTTTTTTAAGCGTTTGCGCACGCGATTTCCCATGCGCATGCGATTGCGCATCCGTTTCCATTTTTGTAACGCATGCGTTCACCATTTTTGGTGCGTTAACGCATGCGTTGCCGTAACGAAAAAACTGCAAAATCGCATGCGCAAAACGCACGTGCAAACTGAAAACGCACAAGAATAACGCAAACAATCGCGTGCGATAACGCTCACGATTGCATGCGCGATTTAGCGCGTTGTAGTGGGGCCATAGCCTTATTGGCTAACTAAGATATCATAGCAAGCTTTCTGAACATGCTAGTTCCTTTTTCAATCCGATTACCTTGACCATGTCTTCACCTTGTCTTCAATAGGCCATTGGATTGGCTGTGCTGAAATATTGGTGGTACAGATTTTATTTCAGACGACAGACCACCAATTGTTTTATTGCTAACCTTAGAACAGCTGCAATCTGTAACTAATGTCCCGAGCTCTGGTCTAATATTGCCTGGCCAGCAAGCCTAGGAGTGAGGAAAACCAGAGTACTCTTTTTGGGAGAGGGTGGGTGAGAACCTTATCATAGCCTTATAAATAAAAATATTCAGAATAAATGTAGTTTTTTTATCACTGCCAGTCCAGTAGCATTTTATTTTTTCTAGTTTATTACAGTTTATCTTAGCCGACAAGCGTTCAAGAAGTCCACTCTCTTCATCAGGTTCCAAAGTAACTGTCTGATGAAAATTAATTCTGAATATTTCAAACATTCCCACTACCCCTGTCAACCTAAAGCAATACGTACGGCAGTGAGAAAGCTACTGACTGATGAGCCCGTATTTATATTTCATGAACATATTAGAAGGTTTTCAGTTTAGCATTCAAAATTCATGACATGAGTTTATCTTCTTGCTTATCGCCTTTGTATTTCAGAGGGGGAGAATAACTTTCCATTGTTCATTGTGACTGCAAACTGTAATTAAAAATCAAAGAGACTATAAATACCCAGGGTATTTTATACATAGCATGGCAACGTCAGTGTGGCCTATTAGGTATAAAAAAGAAATGGAATGTACTGTCTATTAGTGGCAAAGATGCATTTTGGTAGTGGTTAGGCAGGTGCAGTTTGTAAGAAGTTCATCCCCAATATCTGCATCTGCCTAGCTCGGAGTCAAGTCATGACTTTAAAAAACTTAAAGAACTTTTAGTAAAGTAGGATAGTCCAGATGTTCTACTTGCACATGCTCAATAGAGAAGGAAGAGCTCAGAGCTGTGCTTGGTCTCAGTTCCCCTTGTCTTTCTGTGCCATGTAGTTTCTCTTCCAGTATTAATGTAAACATCGCTGGGGAACTGACATCACTCTGCCTGGTCACAGTAATATATATGCATGTTTTATAGGATTTTGTAGCCATGTCTATGGAACTTCATATTCCTTGGCTATTCAAAAATTACATTTGCTCCCAAAGTCATTTCCTCCTAAAGAAAAAAAAATCCAACTCTGTATTAATCCCGTCTGATCTTCTCTTTCTTATTCTATTTGTTGCAGGGTCTGGAGATCCCAAGCAGAGCCAACCTAAAGGTTTTCGGATAGTGCAGGATAATGAGTCACTGGGAGATACAATTGTTTCCATTTCTCCAGGCGCATGGACTGGGCAGATATTGCGTCAGATCTCTGATGAGCTGTTCAAGGTTGCAGATTAGTAATGAAATCCATGTCAATAGAATATCCTGAATATCTGTGGCCATTTGGATTTGGGGATGAATGTGTGGGGACAAGAAGCTCAAAATATTGGTGCAAAGCCAGTGCATATTAGTTCATATATTAAAGGGCATGTCCACCCCCCAAAAAACTAAAATTTAACCCACTACTGACCCCACTGTGTAGTATTTAAAAAACCTAACCTTACATCTCTGCTCCTTATGGTTCTCCTGCAGCGCCTGTTCATCCAGTACGTGCTACTTCCTTGTCCTCCTGGAGGACTTTGGCATGTGCAGGGGAGTAGAAACAACATAGTTTCATTCTGTTTTTGGATTTCCGGAACTTGGGAAAATCCTGAAGATCTGAAAACGGAACGAATTTTTGAAGATTTTGAAGATGTACCGAGCTATTTTCGATAATCAAACGTTTGAAAATCCTCGAAAATACGATCAGAGACCACTTTTGAGACCACTTTTGAGACCACTTTTGTGTTTCCGATCGTATTTTGGAAGATTTTTGAAGTTCAAGGCTATTTTCGAAAATATTGTAGAAACAAAGTGTTACCAGTCAGTTCGAGCGTCGGCTCCTCTACTTCTCAACCCGTAGTGGGAGTCCAGTCAAATGGTGCTCCGGAAGCATCCAAAGGCAAGAAATACTATAGAAGAAGTCCGTCATCTTTCTTCTATAGTATTTTCGAAAATAGCCTCGAATGTCTTTACCATGCTCCCTGGAAGAGATTATGGGTAATCTCCTCCCAAGACCATGAGGAACTAAGATCAGGGTTATCAGGACATACATAAAAGAAACCCTGGGTCAGCTCTGTAAAACCTACCTGTACATCCAGGGATAAAAGAGGAGCTGCACACTGTGTAAAGTTACATAACTGGACATTTGGAGATCCCATCATCAATCAGTGAAGTCTATCAAGAAGGGGGGTTAAGTGCAGCCTTAACTCTGCCATCAAAGCTACCTCTCTCCCCCTGCTAATGCTGTTATCTCTATGTTTATTACAGAGCATGGAGGAGGGAGGGGCTTGAGCAGGGAAGAGGATCACGTCACAGGGATTTGATTGACAGTACTAGTAGGAGTAGAGGAATACAAACACGTATTCTTCTAACTTGTGTATCTCAGGACAGAGAAGGAATCTGAAGTAATGACACTCTGGGGGTTGTGGGGAATTATAAAACTCATGGAAAGAAAGAAAAAAAAGTTCATTTTCTCACTATAGATGCCCTTTAAATAGAAGAGGCCCCAACACAGAACCCTGTGGGACCCCACTTAGCACTTTAGTCCATAATGATGAAGCCCCATTTACAACTTCTCTCTGCATCCTATTCTTTAACCAATTTTCTATCCATGTACAAATGTGCCACCCCAGGCCTTACCTTATAAGTCGCCTATTGGGCACTGTATCAAAAGCCTTTGCAAAATCCAAGTAAACTACATCTACTGCTATGCCAGAGTCTAACAGGGAGATTCAATAAAAGTTCTTATAGTTTAAAATGGTGCTAATTTTGCCCCAACCAATCAGATCTTATTTTACATTTGAAAGCTAACATCTGATTGGTTGGGGCAAAATTAGCACCATTTTAAACGATAAGAACTTTTATTGAATAACCCTTTAAATTCCTACTCACTTCCTCACTAAAGCCAAGCAAGTTAGTTTAACAAGATCTATTCCTCCTAAATCCATGTTGATTAGTACTTATAAGTGGAGATGAACAAGAACTCAAACCGGAGTTTGAATCGGATTTTACGAATTCGGATGAACTCAGATTTTTTGGGATTTTGAACTTTTAACAATTTTTCGAGGATTTTTAAAATATCAAGGTTGCCTTGTGAAGTGTTAACGTTTGGCCTGCTTTCCCCTATATAAAGCAATTATAATGAAAACTGCAAAAATAAAGATTAAAAGGGAAGTTCAGTGCAAATACATATCTTAATATATACATATATTAAAGAAAAAAAAGCAGTATTTTGCATCTTAATGACCTTAACCTTCCCATTCAGCATTTTGTCTGTGTATAAATAAATGTTTCCGAAATACTGACTTCCTGTTTGCAGGACCCCTAATAGAGACCGTTATGGTCTTGCCCTTGACCCAGTCCCTGGGTTGATTCAGTTGCTCAGTAGAGATCTGAGCATCTTTGACCATCCAACAGCCAATCAGTAGAAATTACTGTTAGGAACATTCCAAGGATGTGGTGTATCCTGTGAAGAAGAAGGACCATTAGAACCTGAAATGTCAGCTCACTAATGTCAACAGCAGGGAACAGCAAAGGGAATGAAATCAACTGATTTTTCAAAATGGGAGAGAATATGTAGAATAACTAAGAAGGCATTAAACAAACTAACAATTTAACAAATATTGGTCATTTCCACTGAACTGTCCCTTTAACCTGTCCATTCAGCATTTTGTCTGACTTCCTGTTTGCAGGACCCCTAATAAAAATAATTATATTTTTGGTCCGTTTATGGCAACGTGGCTGACCGATCCCCATACTGCAAAAGGCAGATGGGTCGGGTCCATGTGTACAGTCCGTTCCCTATGTGTGCCGAAAGATACCAATGGGATTTGTTGGCACAATAAAATAGGGATTGCATGTGTATGGCCACTTTTACTGTTAGGAACATTTCAAGGATGTGGTGCATTCTGGGAAGAAGAAGGACCATTAGAACCTGAAATGTCAGCTCACTAATGTCAACAGCAGAGAACAGCAAAGGGTATGAAATCAACTGATTTTTCAAAATGGGAGAGAATATGTAGAATAACTAACAGGGAGAAAGGTACATTCGAGGGTAGGATAGTGTACTGGTTAAATGCACCGCCTTTGACATGGGAGACCAGGGTTGGAATCCTGGCTAGGGGCAGTTATACAAATGTTCGGATTATTATCAACAGGATGCACTGTTCGCTAATAATATAAAAACCATACAATACCCTAGTAATATAATAACCATATAATTACCATACAATAACCTAGTAATATAATAACCATATGATAACCTAGTAATATACGGTATTAACCATATAATGTAGTGGCTGGATAGTGTACTGCCCACTATGTACTGGGCAGTTATACAAATGTTTGGATTATTATAATACCCTAGTAATATAACATGGTTATTATATTACTAGGTTATCATATGACTAGGGTATTATATGGCTATTATATTACTAGGTTATTATATAACTAGGGTATTATAATAACCCAAACATTTGTATAGCTGCCCCTAGCCAGGATTCGAACCCTGGTCTCCCATGTCAAAGGCAGTGCCTTTAACCAGTACACTATCCAGTAAATTCGATAATTATCGAATTTACGGTCGAAAGCCCGGAAACATTGAAAGTCCGAGAAATCCGGGCCTGGGATAGTCCGAGTTCGTTCGAACTCCTTATGTTCGGCTCGAACTCGGGCTCATGTTCGAGTTCTAGTCCATCCCTAATTAGTAGTAGTCAGCCTGGATATATCTGTTGTATTCAATTAGATCAACTGGACTTGAAATGTAGTTCTTGAAGACGTTTCGCTAGTCATCCGACTGGCTTTCTCAATTCAGAATGACTTGTACAAGAATCTGTGGCAATTATGTACCCTGGAAAATCCCAATTAGCATATCACAGCCAGGTGTTAAGGGTGTGATTAGATAGTGGCTAAGAGGTGTTATAGGAACGCCCAGAGTAAGGTGTTGAAACAATTGTACATGGCAGACAGTTGGTTCGACCCCCCACCTCCCCACCTCATTTAGGCTTGGTTTCTTTTTTTTTTCACATAAATGGCCTCCTTAACACCTCTCTTGAACCATTCACGTCCTTCGCCAGTATGTTAACATTACAATCTTCAAAGGTAGGTCCTTTATCCTTAAGATGCAGATACACGGCTGAGTCCTGACCCGAGGAATTGGCTCTTCTGTGCTGGGCCATACGTTGGTGCAGTTGCTGTTTGGTCTCCCCACATACAAATCAGAGCATTCTTTACTGCACTGCCCTGCATATATGTGTCGCTTTTCTTGTGTTTAGGTATTGGTCTTTCGATGTACCAATTGCTGCCTCAGTGTGTTGTTCGGTTTAAAGCAGAAAGGGATACAATGTTTTTTGAAAATTCTTCTTAATTTCTCGGAGACCCCTGCTACAATATGGGATGACCATGTTCTTCCTCCTGTCTTGCTTTTCCCCTTCACTGTTGGTATTCGTGTTCTTTTCTTCCTTCTACTTCTTTTGACAAAGGCCCAGTCTGGATATCCACAAGTTTTAAGGGCTCCTCTGAGATGTTTCATTTCTTTAGCCTTCACCTCTGTGCTAGTGGGGATGTTCTTGGCTCTGTGTTGCAGGGTTCTGATGACACCCAGCTTGTGATCTAAAGCAAGATCTCTGTGTTTGCTAATAACACTAAACTATGCAGAGCTTTGGAAACTTCCAATGATGTGCAAGTGCTGCAAGCAGACCATAGATTATCAAAATGGGCAGCAGAATGGCAGATGAGATTCAATTTTGATAAATCTAAGGTGATGCATTTAGGATTTAATAATCCCTGCGCCACCTACACCATAAATAACTCTGTGTTAAGGGCCGATATATCTTCAACCAGGAAGAAGAACGAGGCAGGCTACCGAAGCCCCTGAGGAAGTGGCAGGGAAGCCACGAAAAATGTTGGGCGGAGCTAGGAGGGATATGCTGTGAACTATGCTGCATCGCTGTGAATGTTGGTTTTAACATTTGAAATAAAGAAAAGTTTTATTCTGATGGGAATCCGGTAGCCTGCCCCGTTCTTCTTCCTGGATGGAGATATATCGTTACTGACCGCCGCAGAGGAGCCGGGCAACTAAATTAATAAGGGGAATGGAGGGGCTTGAATATGCAGGCAGATTAGACAAGTTAGGGCTGTTTACATTGGAGAAGCAAGGTTTGCGTGGGGATATGATAACCTTATACAAATATATTAATGGCCCATACAATGAACTATCTGGTGCATTGTTCACTAATAGGTCATATCAGAGGACACGTGGACATCCTTTAAGGTTGGAAGAAAAGAAGTTCCTTCTTCAGGTTAGGAAAGGTTTCTTTACAGTGAGAACGGTGAAACTCTGGAGCTGTCTTCCAGTAGATGTGGTAATGGCAAGTTCATTGAATAGCTTTATAAAAGGCCTGGATAAGTTTCTAAAACTAAAAATATTGAGAATTACTGGTATTAATAGTATAGATCTGGTTGATCCAGGGATACATTTGGAGTCCGGAAGGAATTCCCGCCCCTTTTTGCTGTTTTTTTTTTTGCCTTCCTCTGGATCAACTGTTAGGTAGGGTAAAAAAAAAAAGAGGATGAATAGGTTGGACTTGATGGACTTGATGTCTTTATTCAATCTTAATTACTATGTAACTGGAACACTGGTTTGTGAACTGGAGGACTAGGTGTAAACACTGGTTTGTGAACTGGAGGACTAGGTGTAAAAACTGGTTTGACAACTGGATGACTGGCTGTAAACACTGGTTTGTCAACTGGAGGACTGGCTGTAAACACTGGTTTGTCAACTGGAGGACTGGCTGTAAACACTGGTTTGTCAACTGAAGGACTGGCTGTAATCACTGGTTTGTGAACTGGAGGACTGGCTGTAAACACTGGTTTGTGAACTGGAGGACTGGCTGTAAACACTGGTTTGTCAACTGGAGGACTGGCTGTAAACACTGGTTTGTCAACAGGGGACTGGCTGTAAACACTGGTTTGTGAACTGGAGGATTAGGTGTAAACCCAGGTTTGTCAACTGGAGGACTGGCTGTAAACACTGGTTTGTGAACTGGAGGACTGGCTGTAAACACTGGTTTGTCAACTGGAGGACTGGCTGTAAACACTGGTTTGTCAACAGGGGACTGGCTGTAAACACTGGTTTGTGAACTGGAGGATTAGGTGTAAACCCAGGTTTGTCAACTGGAGGACTGGCTGTAAACACTGGTTTTTCAACTGGGGACTAGCTGTAAACACTGGTTTGTGAACTGGAGGATTAGGTGTAAACACAGGTTTGTCAACTGGAGGACTGGCTGTCAACACTGGTTGTGAAGGAGGACTGGCTTATACATACAAAAGATGGGATAGTATACATCCACACAGAGTGCAACTAGAGACCAAATCAATTTAATATATACAAACAATAGAAGCCTAGTGCACATCCAACTAATGTGCTTACATTTAATGTTATCAGTGAATTGCAACTTAAAAAGCCTGCCAGTGAATTTAAAGCAATTAGTTCAATAACTTGGCCAAATTATTTTAAGTCCAGCAACCACATCACGGTTTGCTTTATTCTGCTGGGTCCTAACCTTTAATCTTAGTAAATTTTACCTTCGTAAGAGACGTAATTCTCAAACTTTATCTTAGTAAGAGTACCTGCCTTTAATGAGATGAAAATCCCTGTCGCTTGTTCGCTTACTGTCTAGTAGAGATGTCCGAACTTCGCAAAATCCGGTCCGCTCGAGGATCCGCGAATTTTCGAAAAAATTAGAAATTCGAAAATCCGCGAGCGGACCCATTAAATGGAAAATACCGTTGAAATTACGAGATTTTTCGTATTGCGAAAATTTTCGACATTTCAGGTTTCGCTATTTTCGAAAATACGAGACAACTGTATTTTCGAAAATATGTATTTATGAAATAAGAGAAATCCTTGCATTTTTAAAAATTTTCGAAATTACGTGTTTTCTCGTATTTTTGAAAATTCCCGAAAATACGAGAAAACCCGTAATTCGAAAATTTTCGAAAATATTAAAAATCCGCGAATCGGAAGTTCGGAAGGCGAAAAATCCGAAAAAATCCGCCATTCGCAAACGGGATAAATCCGCAGCGGATCGGGTTCGGATCGCGAACCGGCCATCCCTACTGTCTAGACACTGACTCTCCAGCTTTAGTACTTGAACACATGGGCCTTGTGGTGGAGCACACACCCATGGCTGTATACACTGGTTTGTCACTGGAGGACTAGGTGTAAACACTGGTTTGTCAACTGGAAGACTGTCTGTAAACACAGGCTTGTCAACTGGAGGACTAGGTGTAAACACTGGTTTGTCAACTGGAGGACTGTCTGTAAACACTGGTTTGTCAACTGGATGTGACTGGAACACGGTTTGCATGGAGGACTGACTGTAAACACTGGTTTGTCAGCTAGATGACAGGCTGTAAACACTGATTTGTCAACTGGAGGACTGGCTGTAAACACTGGTTTGTCAACTGGAGGGCTGGCTGTAAACACTGATTTGTCAACTGGAGGACTAGGTGTAAACAAAGGTTTGTCAACTGGAGGACGGCTGTAAACATGGTTTGTCAACTGCTGGACTGGATGTAAACACTGTGTCTGTGCATGAGGACTGGATGTAAACACTGGTTGTCAACTGGAGGACTAGGTGTAAACAAAGGGCCATATTTATAAAAGAGCGTTCGCTTTTCGCATGGTTTTTCGCCAAAAAGACAGTTAACGCTATTTATAAAGGTAGCGTTAACGAATGGCGAAACCGTTTCCGCGAGCTATCGCTAAAACCCTTTTCGCCTTACTTCGCCATACATCGCACAGGTAATTTTAGCGAAAAGGGAGCGAAAAGGCATAACGCGATTTATAAAAGAGGAAAAGTGTTTTTTTGCGTTAAAAGAGCGAGATTAGCGCGACCCTGAAGGTGGTGAAAAGTCATTGTTTGAGCGAAAAGGCATGTTTAGAGCCTGTCTGTTGGGAAAAGCGAACGCGCATTAGAAAGGCGACCGTGCATTATACTGTAATATGCCTTGAAAAGGCGAACGCGCATTAGAAAGGTGATCGTGCATTATACTGTAATATGCCTTGAAAAGGCGAACGCGCATTAGAAAGGCGATCGCGCATTATACTGTAATATGCCTTGAAAAGGCGACCGCGCATTAGAAGGGCGAATGTGCAGTGCAAAAGAGAATTGTATTCCAATTGAGAAATTCTAAAAAGATTGACTAAATAAGACATGGCTGACTTGTTGGTAAATGTGGGTGGCCATTTTGAACTTGACATCATTTCCTAGTGGGCTTTTCTGGTTTCGAATGGTTTCACAATGCAGTCTTTTAGATGCGTTAAGTTTTGCTGCGATACTTTTCACTCTTTATCGCGCCCGTTCGCCTTTTTCACGAAGCCCACAATGGCGCTATTTTCGCTGCGGTACTGCGCTAATTATTTGGCGAAAAAGACAATCCTTTATAATATGGCCCAAAGTTGGTCAATGGAGGCACTGGCTGTAAACACTGGTTTGTCAACTGGAGGACTGGCTGTAAACACTGGTTTGTCAACAGGGGACTGGCTGTAAACACTGGTTTGTGAACTGGAGGATTAGGTGTAAACCCAGGTTTGTCAACTGGAGGACTGGCTGTAAACACTGGTTTGTGAACTGGAGGACTGGCTGTAAACACTGGTTTGTCAACTGGAGGACTGGCTGTAAACACTGGTTTGTCAACTGGAGGATAGGTGTAAACCCAGGTTTGCAACTGGAGGACTGGCTGTAAACACTGGTTTTTTCAACTGGGACTAGCTGTAAACACTGGTTTGTGAACTGGAGGATTAGGTGTAAACACAGGTTTGTCAACTGGAGGACTGGCTGTCAACACTGGTTTTGTGAACTGAGGCTGGCTGTAATACATACAAAGAATGGGATAGTTACATCCACACAGAGTGCAACTAGAGACCAAATCAATTTAATATATACAAACATAGAAGCCTTGCACATCCAACTAATGTGCTTACATTTAATGTTATCAGTGAATTGCAACTTAAAAGCCTGCCAGTGAATTTAAAGCAATTAGTTCAATAACTTGGCCAAATTATTTTAAGTCCAGCAACCACATCACGGTTTGCTTTATTCTGCTGGGTCCTAACCTTTAATCTAGTAAATTTTCCTTCGTAAGAACGTAATTCTCAAACTTATATCTTAGAAGTACCTGCCTTTAATGAGATGAAAATCCCTGTCGCTTGTTCGCTTACTGTCTAGTAGAGATGTCCGAACTTCGCAAAATCCGGTCCGCTCGAGGATCCGCGAATTTTCGAAAAAATTAGAAAATTCGAAAATCCGCGAGCGGACCCATTAAATGGAAAATACCGTTGAAATTACGAGATTTTTCGTAATTGCGAAAATTTTCGACATTTCAGGTTTTCGCATATTTTCGAAAATACGAGACAACTAGTATTTTCGAAAATATGTATTTATGAAAATAAGAGAAATCCTTGCATTTTCAAAAATTTTCGAAATTACGTGTTTTCTCGTATTTTTGAAAATTCCCGAAATACGAGAAAACCCGTAATTTCGAAAATTTTCGAAAATATTAAAAATCCGCGAATCGGAAGTTGCGAAGGCGAAAAATCCGAAAAAATCCGCCATTCGCAAACGGGATAAATCCGCAGCGGATCCGGGTTCGGATCCGCGAACCGGCCATCCCTACTGTCTAGACACTGACTCTCCAGCTTTAAGTACTTGAACACATGGGCCTCTGTGGGTGGAGCACACACCCACTGGCTGTATACACTGGTTTGTCAACTGGAGGACTAGGTGTAAACACTGGTTTGTCAACTGGAAGACTGTCTGTAAACACAGGCTTGTCAACTGGAGGACTAGGTGTAAACACTGGTTTGTCAACTGGAGGACTGTCTGTAAACACTGGTTTGTCAACTGGAGTACTGGCTGTAAACACTGGTTTGTCAACTGGAGGACTGACTGTAAACACTGGTTTGTCAGCTAGATGACAGGCTGTAAACACTGATTTGTCAACTGGAGGACTGGCTGTAAACACTGGTTTGTCAACTGGAGGGCTGGCTGTAAACACTGATTTGTCAACTGGAGGACTAGGTGTAAACAAAGGTTTGTCAACTGGAGGACTGGCTGTAAACACTGGTTTGTCAACTGGTGGACTGGATGTAAACACTGGTTTGTCAACTGAGGACTGGATGTAAACACTGGTTTGTCAACTGGAGGACTAGGTGTAAACAAAGGGCCATATTTATAAAAGAGCGTTCGCTTTTCGCATGGTTTTTCGCCAAAAAGACAGTTAACGCTATTTATAAAGGTAGCGTTAACGAATGGCGAAACCGTTTCCGCGAGCTATCGCTAAAACCCTTTTCGCCTTACTTCGCCATACATCGCACAGGTAATTTTAGCGAAAAGGAGCGAAAAGGCATAACGCGATTTATAAAGAGCGAAAAGTGTTTTTTTGCGTTAAAAAGAGCGAAGATTAGCGCGACCCTGAAGGTGGTGAAAAGTCATTGTTGAGCGAAAAGGCATGTTTAGAGCCTGTCTGTTGGGAAAAGCGAACGCGCATTAGAAAGGCGACCGTGCTTATACTGTAATATGCCTTGAAAAGGCGAACGCGCATTAGAAAGGCGATCGTGCATTAAACTGTAATATGCCTTGAAAAGGCGAACGCCATTAGAAAGCGATCGCGCATTATACTGTAATATGCCTTGAAAAGGCGACCGCGCATTAGAAGGGCGAATGTGCAGTGCAAAAGAGAATTGTATTCCAATTGAAAATTCTAAAAAGATTGACTAAATAAGACATGGCTGACTTGTTGGTAAATGTGAGTGTGCCATTTGACTTGACATCATTTCCTGTGGGCTTTTCTGGTTTCGAATGGTTTTCACAATGCAGTCTTCTTAGATGCGTTAAGTTTTCGCTGCGATACTTTTCACTCTTTATCGCGCCCGTTCGCCTTTTTCACGAAGCCCCAAATGGCGCTATTTTCGCTGCGATGTACTGCGCTAATTATTTGGCGAAAAAGACAATCCTTTATAAATATGGCCCAAAGGTTTGTCAACTGGAGGACTGGCTGTAAACACTGGTTTGTCAACTGGTGGACTGGATGTAAACACTGGTTTGTCAACTGAGGACTGGATGTAAACACTGGTTTGTCAACTGGAGGACTAGGTGTAAACAAAGGTTTGTCAACTGGAGGGCTGGCTGTAAACACTGATTTGTCAGCTGGAGGACTGGCTGTAAACACTGGTTTGTCAACTGGAGGATTGGCTGTAAACACTGGTTTGTCAACTGTTGGACTGGATCTAAACACTGGTTTGTCAACTGAGGACTGTCTGTAAACACTGGTTTGTCAACTGGAGGACTAGGTGTAAACAAAGGTTTGTCAACTGGAGGACTGGCTGTAAATACTGGTTTGTCAACTGGAGGACTAGCTGTAAACACTGGTTTGTCAGCTGGAGGACTGGCTGTATACACTGGTTTGTCAACTGGAGGACTGGCTGTAAACACTGGTTTGCGAACTAGTATAGTATAGTATTTGAGGTTGAATAAAGACTTATGTCCATGCAGTCCAACCCATCTAGCAATATCATTTCCTACCTAACTTTTGATCCAGAGGAAGGCTGGATCAATTGGAGGACTAGATGTAAACACTGGTTTGTCAACTGGAGGACTGGCTGTAAACACTGGTTTGTCAACTGGAGGACAGGCTGTAAACTAGTTTATCAACTGAAGAACTGGCTGTTAACACTGGTTTGTCAACTGGAAGACTGGCTGTAATCACTGGTTTGTACTGGAGGACTAGGTGTAAACACTGGTTTGTCAACTGGAGGACTGGTTGTAAACACTGGTTTACCAACTGGAGAATAGGGATGGACTAGAACTCGAACTTTATGAGTTCGAATGAACTCGAACTATTCGAACTAGTTTGAGTTCAACTTGTTCGTTTTTCCAGACTTGATAATTATCAAATTTCTATGGGCCGTTCACTAACCCTAGAAAGTATTGTTCGCTAACCCTCAAAAGTATTGTTCATTTTCACTAACCCTCGAATGTATCGTTCGCTAACCCTCGAAAGTATTGGCCGATTTCAGTAACCCTCGGAAGTATCGTTCGGTTTCAATAATCCTCAAATTTATTGTTCTATTTTCGGTAACCCTCGAATGCAGCTTGTGCAAAAACTGACAATTGCCCGCTTATGTTCAACAAGTGTTTTAACAAGTTTTGGTGATAGTGACATGTTCGCCAGACCATTTCCCAGGTGCCACAGCCATTTACAGTAAGTTACCATTGTTAGTTTGTCTGTAAATCACTCAGACTTTTCGAACTATCACTCTCCCATTGACTTGAATGGGTCCGTTTTTGAATTTTCGAACTTTCTCTGAAGTTCGAAAACGGACCGAACTTTATGAAGTTCGGCCATCTATACTGGAGAACTAGCTGTAAACACTGGTTTGTCAACTGGGGGCCGTGACCGAAGGAAAGGACATACCCGTCAGTAGGCAGGTAGACAATCCCTCTAAACTGGTCACATACAATACAAGGGGAATAATTTGTTTTCTTTGTTGATTTGGTGAAGAGACAATTTAAAGGTTTAAATGGCAAGTCAACTTTTGAAAAAAAATTGGGCCAAGAAGTTGAGTGGCTGTGTAGATTTGATTGGCCAGAACACTTACTGCAAGTATGGCTCCTTGGTCCACTCTGGCCCACAACCTATAGTAAGCAGATGGACAAATCTATGAAAGGAAGGTCACACAAACGGGCTGGTAGTACAGCTGTCTCCAGAATTGCCTGCTTACTCTGTCCAGGCAAACATCAATCTCGAATAGTTAAATAATACAGGTAATTCCGGCAGGACTTAATATGCAAAACACAGGTAATTGCCACAGGTGCTCTTTATTAAGTTAAACACATGACATGCTTCAAACTCAAAGTAGTCACTTTAGGGTAAGTGTTCTGTCTGATCTAACCATGTCCTTTGTATAATACTTCACAGTGCTTTTTTCCTTGCCAGAATTCGCCTTCTACCTTTACAAAACGCAGTTATCAAAAGTGACAATATGGCAGTGGAATATCACTTGACAAATGATTCTGTAATGAACTCGCTAACTTGTGAATGTTTGACAAATGAGCGTATCTTTGGGCCTTTCTCCACCGCTGCCTGTTCCTTTCCATGATTAGAGTCAATAAATGAATATTTTATTAACAGTTCCTAAATTATCTGTCCTTTTACGACCCGTAGTATTCAGGTTGTAAAACGCTCACCTGTCTGGAATTGGGTATCTATAACAAACGTTGGATTTTCTTGTCGTTTATAGCACACAGGAAGTCTTATAAGGAAATAAATATCCCCCCTACATCGAAGGAATCGCCGGCTTGTGCCGAGCAGCCAAACAACAAGAAACCATTGACGTAGCGTGATAATTACAAGTGTATTATAATAGTGCAACAAATGGGTCTTTTTCACAACAGATTTATTCCTGTAAGATGAAATGAATCAAGTGGCGCCCTTTTCAACATTTCATAATGAGTCAGATATTTCTTAACAGACCAAATGTCTTTAATAAACCATTTAACTAGCACTAATAGAAATGTCCTTTACAATATAATGTAAATGTGTCCTTTGTGTGACTTTGCTGACCCGACTTCTCTTGTTTCTTCTTCTACGGCGCACACCTGTTTTGCCTCATTCACTTCAATGCCTCGTTTGCAAAGTGCTTTTAACATTTTAATAGTTTTAAACGATATGATGGTTAATAATTTCATCTTCTTAAAGGGAAAGTTCAGTGGGAAATATCATATTTTTGAAATTCTTAGCTTATATTATGCATACCTAGTTATTCTACATAATATCTTATATTTTAAATTTATACCCTTTGCTATTCCCTGCTGTTGACATTAGTGAGCTGACATTTCAGGTTCTAATGGTCCTTCTTCTTCCCAGAATGCACCACATCCTTGGAATGTTCCTAACAGTAATTTATACTGATTAGCTGTTGGATGGTCAAACATGCTCAGATCTCTACTGAGCAACTGAATGAACCCAGGGACTGGGTTAAGGGCAAGACCATAACGGTCTCTATTAGGAGTCCTGCAAACAAAACAGGAAGTCAGTATTTCAGTTGCATTTATTTATACACAGACAAAATGCTGAATGGGCAGGTTAAGGTTAGGATGGAAAAATACTGTTCTTTCTTCTTAAAAGTACATGTATTTACACTGAACTTCCCTTTTTAAGGAGAATTGATGCGGAAAAGCTTTAACATAACTTAGGATAGGCCATTGATCCAACACCTCAGACCACTACATTGTTTTTTTTCTAGGTTGGTTTGAGCATTTAATATACTAATAGGTCTGGGAAGATGTCCTGATGGGCTTCCTGACATTCTGTTGTTTTAACTGCATTAGGGCAACTACACTGTAAAAAATGAAATGGACTTTTAAAAGTGAAAACTACCTGGGGCATGGAGGTTCATCTGCCAGGTTAGTGTCCACGAAGCCAGGCAGAAGCAGTTTTCTCTATACTGGCGCTAATTACAGAAATGATATTGGGAGGTAGGAATTACCAATCCTTCCTCCCTGTCCCCGGGGACTTTTCATTTAAACTGTTTTTTATTTTTTTTTAAAATTTATGCACACTACATTTCACCTTTAAAATTGAACAGGCAGAATTTTAAAACAGCTGATCGTGCGTACCTTTACTACATATGCACAATCAGCTGTTTGCGGAGCCTAACTTTAAAGGGTAACTGTGGTCTCAAATTCTTCCAAACTAGTAAGGATTATATAAAAAGCCTTCCATCGTACCTTCAAAATAAAACCTAAATCACATCTCTAGATAAAATTTGTGGGAAGTTATTGCTGAAAAAGTTCAGTAATATTACTTCCTGGTTGAACTCTTCCTGTTTTTAGCCATGTGACCAGCTTGTCTGCATTAATAGGCTCCCCTTCTCAACTGTCAATTTTTTCCTCAGGTACTTCCTGATTTCCCCAGCAATAAGTCTTCACTGAGCATGCTTCTCCCCCAGGGGAAAAGGGCCGGCAGAGGTCAGTTGATGTCACTCAACCTATTGGAAGCAGGAAGTTTGAACATTCACCCCAATGTAATTTTTCACAGGCTCCAGCCAGAGATGTGATTGTTTGCTCAGTGTAAAGGAAATACCTTTAAATGGTGGGCCGTCTTAGTCCCCACCCCTCTGCCGTCATGGGGCTATTGTTATGCCACTAGCTGTACCTAGGGGGAGGTCTAAGGCTACATTGGCAATGCATCCATTAAAGTGGTGGCTGTAAGGGAGGAGTGGCAAGAGCAGTAAGTTCCCCTTTAAGAGGCTCACTGGATATTTCTCTGAAACACATTTTGTGCGATGAAATGAGACAAATTAACATCAATCTTCCAATTTGTTTTCTATACCTTTGCAAATAAAAACTCTCTAACTGTAGGGGAAAATAGCAGTAAATCTTACGATGAGAGCAGATCGTCAAAAATCATCTCGTTAATGATTTGCTAACCAGATGGTTTCAAAATGTTAGATTTAGCAGAGCATAAATAAACAGACGTTGCCACAAACGCACTCCCGGAATACCTACAATTAAAATATTATTTTGTGACTAAACGCTGACAAAACCAGAATGTCTTTACAATGAAAATAATAAAGCCATTAGTAAGCATATTTTACTGCCATCATTTGCAGAAATCGTGTATTATGAACACAGATAGGAGGATGTTAACAAGATGTTCAATAGTGTCAGTGGATTATTCATGTTTATATCCGTATGTTACAGATATCAATATCTCCCGGATTATGAATTTCCAGATCGGTATAACGTATAGACGTAACTCCTGGACACCTAAATTCTGGTCACATTGGGTTCGTATTGTTGGACAGACTATTAGTAGCAGGTATGGTTGGCATTTGACCATAAGAGGTAAATATATATGGGTCAGTGCAAAAACAAAAATATACCTGACCACGGTCCGTGATGCTTTAAACTCCTTTGCGAAACTGCATCACGGTAAGACGTACATTTATGGTTTCTGTATTGGCCCGTACAACTCATTAGTAAAGATGTTAAGATTTGCGCAAAATTGCTCACAGTTAATTTTTAGTTAGCCCTTGAATGACCAAATACATAAATAATTATCAGTAATAGTTCACAATATACAGTATGTCTCATGTTTAAATTCAAATTTAAATAAACGCATTACAATACACAATAGATGTACAGTATACACTTATAATCCACTATAGTTTCTAACCTTATAAACAGCTCCATCTTACATCACAACTTGTACATTTGTTCCCTCAATGTAACCCACTTTGGACACAAAAAATAACTAAAGCCACCAGTTGCCATCAGCTTAATTCTTACTTCTGCTCTACTTAGCTAACACTGAAATTAGATCTAGCTGAACATGGCCAAGCAGTGATAATGTCAACAGAAGTTAAATAAAGATGAAAAAATAGACCAAAAATCTGTACACAAACACTCACATTACTAAATTATGTAAATGGTGTTTATGATACTGATTGAATATATATGACTTATCTTTTGTTCCTTATAAAATCACTTTACAGGGTGACGGGAGTTCTAATATCTTAATAAATTACAAGGATAAAATAATTACTATATAATATTCACTCTGACATCACTGTCAATTTATTACTGTATTACCTGGAAACCAGTTTATAACTTACAATGCTATTCTCTGCTTTTATGCTCAGTCCTCTCTCCCTAAGCTTTCTAGCTGCCTTTTCTACTGTACGCCCAAGTCCTATACCATAGAGCCATGAATCTGTATCTTGCACTGACGAGATCTAACAAGATCGAAATACGTTGTGTCTGCAGGTCAGATGATTGGCTCTATATATTAAGATTTATTGCATGTTATTAGCCAGCGGTTCTGGACACATGCATTAGCTAAGGGACATAAAGGAGTATTTTGCATATCTCCGCCCCTTACTCTGGGAAACATGGGAGTAAGAAATTACTTCTTGTTTCTTAGGCTTTGTGGGCAATGCTATTCATATAGCATGAGACTGCAAGATGCCTTCTGTTATAAGAAATTGTTTCTCTGCTTTTATGCTCAGTGAAGGGCTTTTTGCTTCTTTTGGCCTCTCTCTCCCTAAGCTTTCTAGCTGCCTTTTCTACTATACTGTATGTGTGTCATTATGACATAATGATATTAGCACACACTACAAACATTACAGACCTTGCTGGCATAGACAAATGTTGTCTTTGTTAGAGATAAACGCAACCAGCAGTTTTGCGAATTCTTCGAAATTCGAGGAACAGAAAAGGAACAGAAACCTAATTCAATTAATTAACACCGAACTTAATTTCAACACCGATTTACGACTTTTAAACACCGGCTTTCGACTATTTGATACAGAATTCTCATGACATTCCATATAGTTCCGCCCCTCTAAAATTTTAAAATTATGCCAGAATTATACATTATTAATATTAATAATTACCCAAATACAGTCTGGTCATTTATAGAGCCTTTCTTGTTGTAAGGCCTTCTGTGACTGGCTTTCTCACCCCCATTAAAGTATAACAAATTGATGCCAAATTATGTTTTGGTTGGCTGAAAGGCACTGACAGCCAGGGCTGTCTCTAGACTTTTTGGCACCTGAAAAAAAAAAAAACTAAAAAAGCCCCCCCCCCCCTCGCCACTTTTCCTGAAGGGGTGTGGTTTTATAATTAAATTTTTTTTTCTGCCATCAAAACTGCAGCCTCCCTACAGAGTGCTGCTCTGTAATGTGCTTCACCTTGCCTCATTAGATTGGCGGCCCTGCTGACAGCAGCAAAGGAGCTTGGGAAGAAAGCAAGAAACATGATCACTTTATTTTTAAAGGATAGAATTGCTAAAGTGAAAAATGTTTTTCCCTTACATAAAATTAAATGAAATAACGGTGGATTGCCAGACTTCCGTCTTCGTCCTGGTCAGGCGCATCCTCCGCTAATAATAATTTAAATGCTTTGCTTGTCATTCTTTGCTCTTTCTTTGTAAATGTTACCCATGTCATAAATAAATCAAAACCTGGAGACCTTCGGTTTTGAGAAACTTAAATGCTTTTGTTAAATTTGTATGAAGCAAATTCATAAACACATGATTTATATTATCTTGGCGGAGCACGGGAGATGATAGAATATACTATTTAAATGAACTTCTCTCCCAACAAATGAAATCAATTCTGTTCTCAGGTTACTTTCATCTCGCCTTTTGTCTTGTTGCGGAATCTTTTCTATTTCTTTCGCTCATTCATCTATTCTGCCCTTTCCTTGATCTGATAGCATTAAACATATAATTAAGTCATAAAGGAGGAAACTGATGACTACAGCAGATGGTAATTGCTTCCTACATTTGAATAAAATTATATGCATTGGTACAATTTACAGCTCTCGTCTCATATTTTATTCAGGAACCTTTTATCGTTTTTCCTGCAGAATTATTCTGCAATAAATTCAGACATCTTATCAATAGCTTTGGCAACAGTAACAGAAACAGTGTGTGTGGGGGGGAACCTGAACTTTGTGCATTTTAATGATGTTTCGAGTCATTTTATGTCATAATTAAATAATCTGCTCCAGAATGTCCTAACAGCCAATCAAAATGCACTCGGAAAAGGGGGTGTCTTTTTTTTTTTTTAGAAAGTTTTACGTATTAGTCTCCAAAGGGATTAATTATCTGGTATCTACTCATTCTGTTGAAAAGATGCCAAATGAATGAAAAGTTGAGCCTTTCTCAAACTGCTTGTGGATTTATGGAAGACTGTATAATAATGTTGGTGTAAAGTGTTCAGTTCAGGATCTACTCGTATATTTCTTAGATGTAGAATAAGCAGATCATTTACCTGTACCTTTTATAGCACGGCTTGGTGTCCTTTTCCACATAAAACAAAAAAAGGAGAATTTTAAGTGGACTATAAAATAGCTAAGGTTAATCATTATTAATCTTTTCAAATAGACTTTGTGGTTGTCCAATCGAAATGCTTGTTGTTGGCCACAGACTGTTAATGCAATTTTAAACTACTGTATGTACTGTATTTTATTTTCATGTAACAATTAGTTATTTACAGACTCACGCCATTATAAACAGAATCTCCATGCAAGGTTAGACATATTGTTGCATATTAGACTATAATAAATTGATCAATCAAACCCCTGAGTAGTCATACCTCTTTGGTATTTGGATATGGCGGCAGTTCACATGTCACTTGATGCGTCTTAATCCAATAGAAATTCCTCTCAGCTCACGAGTAAGACATAAGTATAACAAACAGATTTGGATGTGCTATTTACTTGTGTGTACTATATCATCTTTATTCCAATAATATATTTGTGACATTTAAAAGAAGGAGATGCATGACCATGAGAAACCCAAAGAGGGGCCACCCACCTGCTGTGTTCTGTGGCTCACCACTTACTCGCAGGCTTTCACCTAGCATTTTAGGTCCACACCCTGGGTACTTTTATTGGTGGAAAGAATGTAATTGTCCTTTTATTTATAATATTAACACGTGGGCGAGAAATCTAACATATTGGGTTATTTTTCTCTGTATTTTAAAATATTCCAAACTGTTAACAAAAATACTTGCAGACGTGACATAAAACCTACATTGTGCTTGGTAAAAACCAGCTGTAAATTGCTGTTACTGGAAATGATGTACAATGCATATGCAAGTGGAGCTATATTAATGAAAATATACCCATTATATACATGGCTACATAAATATATGATATGTAAATATAAACTCCTGGACCTCATAGTGTAAATCAACAAATTGTTCGAGGGATTAGCTCAATTTTTGCCTTGCTCTTGTTTCTTATCTGTTCATATTCCATTTTGTTTGGAGTTGTGCCTGTCGAGAAATAAAGACATAATTCCAATATTCAAAAGGGGTATAAGGTCACAGTGTGGTAATTACAGACCTGTAAGTTTGACATATGTGGTGGGGGAGATACTGGAAAGTTTGCCATGTAATTATATTCAGGGTTATGGTTTGGAGAATAACCTTTTAAGCAGTAATCAGCAGGGTTTTGCGAGGGGCAGATCTTGTCAAATAAACCTGTTAGCTTTTTACAAGGAGGTGAGTAAGAAATTGAACTGTGGCATTGCAGTACATTTGGTATACTTAGATATTGCAAATTATTTTGATACTGTACCTCATCGAAAATCATTTTTTACATTGAGGTTATAAAAAAAAAAATGTATCTGTACATGGGTATGGCATTGTTGTTGTCAATGGGGCATGATTTATATAGACTACGAAAGAAAGAGTATTCAGTATCCAGTCTGTTTATTCTGTATAATAACAACTGTGCAAAATTTATTGGCAACAATGTCGCTTTTTTTGCTGATGGCACAGACATGTGTAGGGCGTTGGAAACACCTAGAGATATGCAGTCAAGTAAGACAAACTCAACAACAAAACAAAGAAATGCTGATGCATCTATCATAGAAGGACCTAGGAGAACTTGTAGATAAAAGATTTAGGGGGTTATTCAATAAAAGTTCTTATCGTTTAAAATGGTGCTAATTTTGCCCCAACCAATCAGATGTTAGCTTTCAAATGTTACATAAGTTCAGATTGGTTGGGGCAAAATTTCCACCATTTTAAACGATAAGAACTTTTATTGAATCTCCCTGCATGTTGTATCAATCAATGCCAGCCTTTATACAACCACAGAGGGTACAATATTGTATTAAAAGGGGTATAAATGAAAGGGAGATCAATGGTGAGGCCCCATCTAGAATATGTAATGGGGTTTAAGGATAAGTATAAAAGGAATATTTAGAAATAAAGAGGGCACAGAAATTGCGACTAATTTAATAAGGGGACTGAAGGACCATTGCTTTGAAGATAAAATACATTAGGGGCCATGGGGCATACTTATAAACCCGCGGTATTGGAAAGGTCCAACACTTCGAGTTTATACTGGGCACTGGGCAGTGTGGGCACTTACTGGCTGTAAAGTATGAATCATTATTGGTACTTTACGAACATTCGTTCTTTTTTGACCACGGACATAAAATACTGCAGTGGTCATACTTGCTCTGGTAGTTTATTTCCGATACAACGCAGTAGCAACTCACCATGCTGTCATGGTATTTTGTACTGTAGTTGGTAAAAGGTAACTCCAGCTATAAAAAAAAACTATTTAGTGGGATTACCCACCAAAACCCAGGTTGTGTTTTACTCTTACGTGCATCTGACGCTCCCACAGTAAGTTATTAGATCTTACTGGATCCTTTGTCGGTCCTCTCTCCTCTCCTGTCAGTCATGGCCACTAAGCTGACATGACAGCCATTGCAGATTGAGCTGTTGGAAGCAGAAGAGGAGGGACTTCCGACGAGGGATCCTTGCTCTGCAAGTACTAATAACTCACAATGGGAGTTTCATCTGAAGAACTGTCTTGCAAAAGTGGTTGTACTGCCAGATTAATTGACTTTAGGGTATGCTAAAGGGTGTGTATACTGCCTCATCTATATACATTTAAATTCACTTACATAGTAACATAGTAATTAAGGTTGAATAAAGACCCACGTCCATCAAGTCCAACCTATTCACCCTCTCTTATTTTTCCTTTTTTTTTTTAACCCTACCTAACAGTTGATCCAGAGGAAGGCAAAAAAAAAAACAGCTAAAAAGGGGGAAAAATTCCTTCCTGACTCCAAAAGGCAACCGGAAAGTATCCCTGGATCAACCAGATCTATAGCATTAATACCAGTAATTCTCAATATTTTTTAGTTTTAGAAACTTATCCAGGCCTTTTTTAAAGCTATTTAATGAACTTGCGATTACCACATCTGCTGGAAGACAGTTCCACAGTTTCACCGTTCTCACTGTAAAGAAACCTTTCCTAACCTGAAGATGAAACTTCTTTTCTTCCAACCTTAAAGGATGTCCAAGTGTCCTCTGATACGACCTATTAGTAAACAATGCACCAGAGAGTTCATTGTATGGCCCATTAATATATTTGTATAAGGTTATCATGTCCCCACACAAACGCTTCTCCAATGTAAACAGCCCTAACTTGTCTAATCTGCCTGCATATTCAAGCCCCTCCATTCCCCTTATTAATTTAGTTGCCCTTCTCTGAACTGCCTCAATTTCCAAGATGTCCCTTTTGTATATGGGATTCCAAAACTGCACCGCATATTCCAAATGAGTCCTTACCAGTGCCTTGTAAAGAGGGAGAATAATATCTTTCTCTCTTGAATCTATTCCCCTTTTTATACAAGACAATATCTTGCTAGCTCTAGCCGTTGCTACCTGGCATTGTTTGCTACAGCTAAGACTGTTATCTACCAGATCCCCCAAATCTTTTTCCATTACAGATGCACTTAACACAGAGTAATTTATGGTGTAGGTGGCACAGGGGATATTAAATCAAAATGCATCAACCACATTTATCAACATTGAATCTCATCTGCCATTCTGCTGCCCATTTTGGTAATCTGCTTGCAGCACTTGCACATCATTTTAAGTTTTCAAAGCTCTGCATAGTTTAGTGTCATCAGCAAACACTGAGACCTTGCTCTCAATGCCCCCTTCTAAGTCATTTATAAACAGATTAAACAAAAAGCGGCCCCAATACAGAACCCTGAGGCACGCCACTTATAACTTTAGCCCACATAGATGTAGAGCCATTAACCACCACTCTCTGTTTGCGATCCAATAACCAGTTCTCTATCCATGATCAAATGTTTTCTTCAAGGCCAACAGTCCTCAGTTTATACATTAGTCGTCTATGTGGCACAGTATCAAAAGCTTTCGCAAAATCCAAATATACCACATCCACTGCTGTGCCTGAATATAACTTCTTACTCGCTTCTTCATAAAAAAATTTGTCTGGCATGATCTATTTCTCATAAATCCATGCTGACTACTACTAATAAGATGATCTCTGGAGACAAAGTCAAGGATATGATCCCGTAACAAAGTTTCCAGCACCTTCCCTACCACTGACTTACTCTGAGGTGTGTGTGTTGCTGCATGCCTTCAGTCCTGTACTTCTTTGCATCTATGCACAAGCTTAATACCCTCCTATTACCCTTAACAAACTCCTCCTTCTATTTTACATGACTTACTGTGAAGTCAAGCATGCTCAGTATTCGCTATGAGCCAGGACTGGGATATCATACCAACTGTCACCATTCCAACATTCCACTTAATAGTAGTAAGGCCCTTGATTGGATGCCTTCTTGGACTTGCAGATTATCCAGGGTTACAACTGGCGATTGTATCATGTGTGATTGATCTTGTCCTTGTCTAGTTTGTTGCATGGATCATATGAATGGAGAAAACAGCTTTGTTGTTAGGTTGGGAGAGCTGTTTTAGAAACTAATCTGCCGGTTTTGAGAATTCGTGGATCTGACGGTTTTCAAAACTGAAAAGTCAAAAATTCATAAAATCAAAAATTCCAATTGAAAATTAGAAAAATTATGATAAAAAAAAATACCAAAAATTTTGATTCAATTGGGTTAACATTGGATTTTGAATGATCGGGGGTGGACACTTCATTTAAGCCCAAACAAGTAGATCAGAAAAAGAAGTAGAAGCAGCGCCAGAAACTCGTGTGATACTTTCTGGTTAGAATTTTTCAATGTAGCCGTTAAATAGTCTTTTTAGATTGGCTGTGGTCTGTTTACAAAGAGCTTCATAGAATGTAAATAGAGATGCATCTTGTGCAGTCATCAAAATTAACAGTTCGACCAAAGGAACGAATAAAACCCCAACAGTGTGAAATATGTTTATATCAGACATGTAAAGTGAACTAATTAAAACTCTACCAATATACTTGCAAGGATCTAGCAGCTTAACATATCTCTTTTATGCGCGCATCACCGACACCGAGGAAGGTGTCAAAAATGATTTTTCTGTAACTTTCCCTTTTTCCCCTCTTGCATTGGAAGTTTTCCTTATTAGTTTCAATAAAAAAAACCCAAACACCTCTCGGAATGCGTGAGAAATTATTACCTATCAGCAAGACAGAAGAGGCGCATTCAAGATATTGACAGCCAAAGAAAGGAAGTCCCTAGTGGCACAGCGCCAGGGAGAAGTCTTGCTTTTATTTTCTTCAATTTATCCTAAATGAAGTTCATTTTAAAGATTCGCAGTCTTATCGAGCCATTGTATTGTCCTTCAGCGGAGAAGGATTAAATCCTTATTAAACTGATTGCCTCAGAATGATTAATCACCGTTTGTTGGTCCTCAAGAACGTTACATTTCCTACAACAGCATTTAGGAGGATTTCACATATGTTAGAGCAAGGGACAAGCAACTTGGGAGTGGCGGTTTAAATCTATAGTCTTTCTCTTTGTTCTTAGCACCTGTGAAATCATTGTTTCAGGAACTTAAACTTTTTTATATTGCAACAGTTGCTCGTGTGAACACTAGTGTGTTCTCTAAACTTTTCACACTGTGGCCCACTCGGTAACACTTGTAGCACACCTGTGTTCTTAGTGTTGAATTAAAAGTTGTAATTATTACTATTATTTTATAAACTTTACTGTGTATATTGTATTCAAATCAATGTAGTGTAAAGTTACACTAAATTGACTATATTGAAATGCTATTATATATTTTTATAACAAAATATACAAAAAATGTAAGTTATACTGGTGAAAATATTTCCTATACCAAAATTCTAGGGCATATCTATGGCTCTTTGAACTTACACCATTATGCCCCAGCACACCCTTTGGGAGACCCTGCTCTAGCTCTGGAGCCTTTCCCCCCCTACCTCCCACCACCCGGATCCATTCTCTGCAGCTGTTGCAACTAGCATGAAATATTTTTGCCATATGGTAGGTGCCCACCCCTAACTGCCCAGTTATTTATTATTAGTTATTTATATAAAAGAAGAAAACCATCAGAACGCTACTTACAGACCTTCGTTCCCACGGCATCTCCATCTCCATCTACGTCTGAGATTGGCTGCCTCTCAGACGAGGCTGCCGGTCCGGCCCCTGCTTTCAGGGAGCTGGATCAGTAAGCCGTGGGTGAGAAGGGGCTGTAAGTAGGGTTTTAATCATTTTGGCAGTTAGGGGTCGGCAGAGGTGTTCTTCCATATGCCAAAAAGTTTATATTTAGGGTGGACATGCACTTACCAATATTTTATGCACTTTACAGTGTATCATAATATATATATAATACATAAGGGTCTGGCATTTCAATGGGGAGGTACAGTGGCGAGAATCTACATAATCATATATCATCATATAAAACTTCCTATGACTCACAGGAATGCGCTCGCTCCTCCTTATCAGCACAATAATTCAAGACAGAGAGCCTGTGCTGGATTTTCTTCTTTTTTTTAACCTTATGTATTCTAAGGAATAGTACGTTACCTACAGTGTAATATAAGGAGATTACGCCACCGAGGAGTTCCCTGACCATGTAAAAAGATTGTGGTTTTATAACATGGTCTGGGAACTCTGAGGTGAAGTAATATCCATATCCTTTATATTTTAGAGTACAAAATAACAAAAAAATAAACAAGGTTATACTGGTGAAAATATTTCCATTACCAAAATTCTGTGCACACTCTTTGAGAAACCTTGCCTTTGATAGATAAGGTTCCTAGTTTTGGGTTTACCTCTAGGTCAGGTATATTTTCATTAAAGGGCAAGTCTACCCTCTAAACAACATTCTCTAAATAGGTTAAGGTTAATAGATTAAGAGTCATCTCATATGCATTTTCCCTTATACCTTTACCAAAAATGTGTAAAAAGGTACTTAAAGAGGGGATCACTTATCGGCACTGACACAACTCTTTGTGACTGTTGAAAGCCTAATAAGAGATTTTTGTTTAGAGGGTAGACTTGCCCTTTAAGCTCTTAAACACTGTGTTGTTCTGGGAATGGTTCTCAATTTGAAATAAAAATGCAGTTCAAAGTCATTCAGGGTCTAGCTGGTCCACCAGGATACAGGGCAAACACTCAATAGACCCAAAGTCCAATCAACCACGAAAACAGAGAACATTCTAAACATTTCAATAAAGTAGCAAGGGGAGAATAAGACATTGGCAGAGATGGATATGTAAAAGAGTGAGAAAGGAAGAGAAAAAAGTTGAGTGGGCCCATTAATGCTTGCTTGTGGGCTCCTGGCCTTATACTTTTTGGTGGGCTCCTGGCCTTATATTTCCTGGTGGGCACCTTGCTTTATACTTCCTGGCGGGCTCCTGGACTTATTTTTCCTGATGGGCTCCTTGCCTTATATTTCCTGGTGGGCTCCTGGCCTTATATTTCCTGATGGGCTCCTGGCCTTATATTTCCTGGTGGGCTCCTGGCCTTATATTTCCTGGTGAGCACCTTGCCTTATATTTCCTGGTGGGCTCCTGGCCTTATATTTCCTGGTGGGCTCCTGGCCTTATATTTCCTGGTGGGCTCCTGGCCTTATATTTCCTGGTGAGCACCTTGCCTTATATTTCTTGGTGGGTTCCTTGCCTTATAATTTCTGGTGGGCTCCTGGCCTTATATCTCCTGGTGGGCTTCTGGCCTTATATTTCCTGGTGAGCTCCTTACCTTATACAACATCCCAGTCCAACACATATGTTTGTTTAGCCCCTTTCACAAATGACGTTACAGTATAAAAATCTCTATTTTAAACTATACTCAAAGTATCTGTTATTACTGGTGAAAAAAAAATTCTATAGCTGTAGTGGGAACCTTCAGAAAATGAAGGCTAGAGAGAGGCGGGACAATAAATTTCAATTTTCAATTTCGAATACAAACAAAGAAAAAATAATCAATGCACATTCATAGGCCCTGTACAATGTACAATAACATACTATCTGTGCACTAGCATACATTATAACAAAGGGGTTTTCGTTAAAGGATATGTCCACCCCACAAACCAAAATTTGACATTAAACTAAACAAGACCTGTCTCAGCCAAACCCCTTTTGCTGCTACCGTGCATGGAAAAGGCATGGAGCAACATCAGAAGACAACTGAGGGAACAGGAGCTGGTAAAAACATTTAGGGGCCAAGGATAACTTATTTTAACTTAGTGAGGTCTAGGTTTTGGGGGGTGTTTAAAGGGTATGTCCACCCTTAAAATGAATTTTTGTTATATTAATCCCCCTGTCCCCCCAGCCCCAACCGCTATATTTATTTCATTAGAAAGTTCCCCAAACTTTACTTACCTCCCCTCTTTCCTCCGTCGCACTGCCAGCCCCTCTGCTTGCGAGAAAATGCAAGCAGAGGGACGGGACCGGCAGTCGCATCTGTAATTGGCTGAGCGGCAGCTTATCACAGACGCGTCTGCCGGTCATTCAGTGCGGCGGAGGAAAGAGGGGAGGTAAGTAATGTTTGGGGAGCTTTCTAATCAAATAAACATAGCGGTTGGGGCTGGGGGGACAGGGGGATTGGTTTAGCAAAAGGGATTTACACTAGGGGGAGGGAATCCTAAGAGGGAGGGAGAGGGAGGGGGAGGGAGGGGGAGGGAGGGGGAGAAGGGCTGCAGTACGCATGCCAAACTTCTCCTGGAGGCCAGGTAGGAGGCAGAGTCCTATATGGACTCTGCTATCCTCCTGGTGGGCAGTTTTTGGGACTTTGGGGGGGGACTACAGGAGAACCATATGGAGCTGGGATGTGAGGTAAGGATTAAACTACACTACATGATGGGGCCAGTAGTGGGGGGATTATAGTTTTGGGGGGGACATGCCCTTTAATGTAAAATTTTTGTTTGGGGGGTAGACATACCCTTTAAATAATAAAGAATGAAAAGCCTTTCAACCACAAGGTAACCTCAGTCTGCAAGGTCCAAAGTAACAAGCTTGCAAAGCCAGCAGAGTTATCTACTTCAGCAGAGGGGATCATAGTGATGTATAGGTAGGTTTAGCAGCATCTGAGAAAGGGGTAAGTATTGCTGGTCCTAGGTTTTGGGGTCTTCTACATTCTCAACATTCCATTGGATTTCTTTTTTTGTTGATCAGCCACGGGCTGTAACTGTGGCCTTTGTTCAGCCAATTCTATTACCCAACCTCCCAACAAAAACAAGAAAAAATGGAAAAGGATTTTTGTGACATCACTTCATATTTCTTTATATTTTAGATCATGCCAATGGACGTGAGGCCTAATCCTTCCTTAAAGGACAACTATACTCACATTAGCCACAATTCTCTTCTTCAGTCCTTAAAAAAAATAAATAAATAAGGACCTAAACCATTTAGTCCTCACCCCTGGGTTTAGCTTCTTACTCCTGCAATAACCTGTTGAAGTTGGGATCACACTTGTGGCACTTCCACTCTCAGTGCGACAAGCTGACCAATGGGAAGACATGATTGTCCAGGGTGAAGAGGGTTAGGCGGAGAACAGAACACCCACGATTGCAACTTTGCCAGGTTAGTGCAGCAGTTTGAAGCTAAACCCTTGAGTGAGGACCTGACCTGAGCTGGTTTGGTCCTTCCCCTGGGTAGTTTCAAAGAGAGAGGGGGTGGGGTTCAGATGCTATAGTTGCTCAGTTTCATTTAATTGTAGAGCATATGACACCGATTGATTAAAGGATTGTACTCTTGAAATTGGTAAAAGTTCTAATGAAACGAAAGATGGTACTTTTGACCAACCCAAGATATAAGTTAAAAAAATAATACAAAGCTAAATTACCCCAATCCCCCGCTTAATTACCTTGCTCCCTGATCCACTGGTAAGTAGCTATTCTTTCTGCTCCTCTTCACAGTTGTTTCCTCTGCTGTGCTTAAATTTTTTATGAGCTTGCACATGCTTAGAGCAAATTGTTCGGGTATAGCTTTCAGTCATTGGCTTTGCATCAGCTGTTCCCTGAGCCCCCTCCTCAGTGCGTGTGAGCTTGTAAAAGACATGGGTAAGTATTATGGTCTAGAGGTTTGGGGTAATTTAGCTTAATCCAAATTTTGGGGGCTTGTCCTTTCAAGGGCAAATTGAAAGATATAGACTTCTTCTAATCATGTAATTCAGAAGATGCTTCAGACCCTTGGATTCACCTTCTAATAGGATATGTACACTGGGAAACGTGTTTTGTTTAAATTGCCCATTACTGGAAAATATAAGTCTTCCAAACTATCACTGTACCATTTTCATTTTTTTGTTGATCTGTCCCCTACTTTTTTAGCTATCCAATCTGAAACATTGTACATTTCAGCTTTCAATCAAGTGCCTTACTATCACTCTTCTGTTATGTAAAGTTTTGCTGTAGCTGGAATGGTGACAGTAGGTGAACTGCACAGTGAAAAGTGCCTCATAGGGATTACTGAGCATGCTTGTCCTCACAGAGAGTCAGATAGTCAGTCAGGGGACTGACAGCAAGAAACACATCAGAGTAAGTGATGCTTAAATGTATTTATTTATATATTTAAATGAGGCAAAGTACATTTTTTTTAGTGTACAATTCCTTTTAATTGCTAAAAACAATCCAGGTGAATGGGACTCACTTTTATAAGATGTATTAAAAAAAAGGTAATGCTAAGCGGTAATTAAAAAATACAATTTAATGGTGCCAACAGAAATGTTACCATTCAATTTATCACAAGTGCAGTGCAGTTAAAAAAATATTTTAATTTCTTGCACAATTTAAAGTGCACTGTGCAACATTCTGCTCTGCGTCTGACAGCCGCTCCATTTCCTGTTTGCAGTAAAGGCGTGACATGCCCAATTGCCTGAAAGCCATGACCAGGAAGAAAAACAGCTATCAGTGCAGAAGTCCTCTGCTTCTCGAAATGAGCTTACAACAGGAGCAGGAGGCGTCACCTAGGCGGCAAAGGAACCAGGTCAGGTAAGTCTCTTCAGGGGCATCTTTGGAAATTATTGATCATGCAAAAGTGGGGTTGGGGGGGTGGGTGGGAGTTGGAGAACATTTACAGCTAATTTTTTTAATGGTCATGCCCCTTAATTGACTTCCGATATTTTCATAATGCACTCACTTTATTTTCAGATAAAAACTAGCAAATATCTAGGATTTTAACATCCTCTCCAGGATAAATTTACAACTTCATGTGGCCTGACCACTATTGACGCTCGAGAGTTTCCAATTGCTGGTAACAGACTAGGGTAAAAAAAGATAATGTGTTTGATCGATCAGTATGAACAAATTTCATTTAAAGGATCAATAACAGTTTAATCTTGACAGAGCAGGGGAACCACATTTATTTTTTTTTCTTTGATTGAATAAATGTTTCCGGCAAAACTGAAGGTGTAATACAATCATAACCGTTTCTTAACTTGCGGTAGACTTCACGCTACACTGTTTTTGTAAGCAATCTGTATTTAAACGAATATTCCACATAGCAGATACCCAGAGGCTGAATGAAACTAATATACAGTATATTAACAGAGTCTCTATAGGAAAAATGCACTATTCTGGTTCCTAGGCTCTTTGTCATTGGAAATCTAAAAAGACAACGCGTTTCACATTTGTGTTTGTTCACAAAAATACATTGACTATACACTATTTCAAGGAATTTTCCCATGAATAGGTTCTACAGACTTTTATTGGGAAATGCTCTTTCAAAAATGTGGACATTCAAAATTTTATACGGTAACCTCTGCAGACATTAGATTATGATATCAATGGATATGTATAAGAAAGAGCTTGGACAATTTTGCTCTGTTAAAAAAAAAGATTATCAATGAAATACTTTTAATGGGAGGGGGAGATTTTAAAATGTTTATAAATAAAAGCCTTTACTCTCACCCCCAAATTGAGCCCAGGAACACACCTCTATTTATTCTAGACCAATAAAAATGATAGGCTATCAGTTGGTATACTGTACTTTATTAGACAACAATTTTATATTTTTTATATTACCCACCTACCGTTTACAATTATTATTTTTATTGTGTTTGCACGTACCAACTATTGGAATCTTTTCATGGACCTGGATTTGTTTCTAAAGGTACAGTATAGTGAATAATGTACCCCCTACTGTAAATTATAAGAATATTTGGAGTCACCGATGAGTTCCATGACCATATTAAAGCACAAGGCAGTAGGCTGAGTTCTTTTTTTAAGGGTACAGAACTCCATATGATTTTTCGTAGGGGGTACATTGTTCATTATAATCTACTCATTTCCATTTTATAATGAATAATGTTCTCCCTACCAAATATAATATGGATATTAGAAGTCTCGTAAGGCTATTATTTACAGCATGATCCCATTGGGATCCATTGATAGCAGGGGTAGATTATACACATATTATCTGTTAGAACTGTATCCATCGCTGTTTTCACTCTTTTGTACTTGTAAACTTTATGTTGGATTATTTTTCTCCCCCCCTCATTTCCGGTGGATATTTTATTTTCCCTTGGAAATATTTCATGCATTGCATGATTTTGAATTTGTAAATATCTAGCCCCAAACAAATGGATTAAAAATGATTATTTATGCCTCTGGAACCTGTTTCAGCCTCCAGCTCTGTTGAAAGGTCAACTGTTGCCTAAAACTTTGCTGTGCAGACAATGAACTGGAAGAACCATTGATAATGACTTGACGACTACAAAACTTGATGAATTAATTATCTGACATATAAGCTGGCTTAAGGCTTTATTTTTACTTGGCATTTTATTTATTGAAGTACACGTAAACAATATGCATTTGAATATGCTCGGAATGATATAATTAAATGTAACTACAAGCCAAGGAGGTCTACGCTAGAAATGTCTACAGAGAAGCAGAGCTGAAAGCCTCCCCAAAGGGTCTAACGTAAGCTACATTACAGAGAATGGATTTCAAGACCAAAATAAACAGTCATTTACCGGACTTCTTCTTGCATATATTTGGCCTGTTGAGTAAGAGATTGTGGGGTTAATGTAATAATAGGGGAACAAATGCTATTAATTTGCTGCATCCAATCAGATGCCATATAACTGCAGGAACTGGGTAAAAAGCAAACATATGGCTGGTTGCTTCAAATTAACAGCAAGCAATCTTATAGCATCAGCCTGATATTAAAGTTCCATAAAATACACCTCAGCCTCGTTTCCCTTCATGTTCTGGCCACTTGTACTCTAGGTCCTCACCCCTAGATTGAGCCTATTTAATTCAAATGGAGCAATCTAATTTTGCTTTGTGCAGCCACATCAATCCAAGTCCGGTTTGGTTCCTGCATCCTGACCAACAGGAAGAGGCGCTTCCACGTGAAGAAAAGTTAGATCGCTTTGTTTGGATTAAAGGGCACCCATAAATGGAAACTTTACATACAGCTTTAGGATCCCCCTAAACCCCACTTCTGTTTTACTTACCTCTTCCAAAGATGCAGCTAAAGAAACTTACAAGACTTACTTCGGCACTTTGCTATGTCTCCCCTGTCTGCTTCTTGGTCGCGGCTGACAGTCAAAGGTGAAATGGTGATGTCATGCCTCAATGCTGCTGTTTTTGCTCGAAACAAGCTCGCAACAGCAGCAGGGGGTGGTACGTAGGCATCAAGGGACCGGGTCCTGTAAGTTTCTTTAGCTGCATCTTTGGAAGAGGTAAGTGGGGTTTGGGGGGTCCTGCTGCTGTATGTAAAATTTCTATTTATGGGTGGAAATGCCATTTAAGTAGGCTAAACCCAGGGGTGAGAACCTGCACTTTAAGTCCTCACACTGGAAACTTTCATTGAGGGTGGGTGTTTTTTTTGCCCCCATTGTTCTCCTTTAATATGATATCTCAACTCGGATAATAGAATTGTGTAATTCTAGAGGTTGGGTAATAGAAAGGAAATGAGAAGAAACAGGTCATTAGTACAGTTTTTCTATTCTTTGTTAATGGGGCAGGGACAAGATTTTCTCTTAATTTGACCATTTTGTGCTGATATAAATCCAACAGTAAAAAATGAATCCAGAAGCATCTATAGTGCGCTGCAGATTCCAAACTTTCTTATTAGATTGGAATATTATAGACTATGGCACGAACACCAAGTGTTTTATACATATTTCAACAGTACCATTTTTGCCTGCAGGTCCCTATATTGAACTGGCTGACCCACCGGACCTTCTGTAATTGTAATATTACCATTTCTCAATACAGTTTATTGTCTGAATAGAGAACTGAATCAATTTAATTTGTCAGAAATGCCCGAAGAACCGAATGATCTCAGCTGCTGCAGAACACTCTGAAAAATGAAGCCGTCAATTTCTATTACGCTCTCGAACTAGCCCTTCTTGTAGGATATTGGCTTATAAATCCTCAGCAATAATTGATTTGAAATGTCATCTTTGTAAGGAGCCATTGTCAGAGTCAGTTTTAAATCAGGCTCTAATTTTTGTTTTATTTGTGGTGTGATAGATTGTGACACTATTGTCACTTGTTGTATTTCTCCACTAACACCAAGTTGTGTAACAGGAGAAGATCAAATGTGCCAAGTTGTATTGACTAGTCAGTGTAAATGTTATATCAGTGACCGATTTAAATGGGTGGATCCTGGATCTTTGAGATAGATCTCCCATACATGTGTCCTAATGATTGCAATCAACTGGGTCATCTCAAATATGGAAGTGACAAGATACAGTGTACTGTAATATGTACTGTAATATATAATGTAAATGTCAGTCGTTTTAGATAACTAGAAGTAATAGCAAAGGTAAAAAAGAAATGAATAATGATGAAAAAAGTCAAAATAATTTCCACCCTTAAACTGATATTATACTTCAATATGTATCTGTTTCTGAACATGCTTGGAAGTCAAAGAGATATTAAGTCTTCCATGAAGATTTCAATGGTCTAAAAAGGCTGGGAACCTCTGATGTAAATGCATAATTAATGGATTTGTCCTTTAAATGTCATGGTATTAGGCTAGGTACACATGAGCATATTTTTTTAGCCAAATGACCGATACTTCCGACCGTTTGCAAGTGGCTCACTTCCTAATATCCAGGTTAAACCAATAATCAGTATATATTTTTGCGATTGTAAGCACTACAATGGACTTCATTCTGCCAGTGAGTTTGCAAATTACTGGTTCATTTTGATGGCAAAATTCTGTCCCCAGGGGCAGAAAAAGAAATTTTACGGCAACGTTTTGTCGGTTTCTTTAGGAAATGTTGTAAACAGTTTCAAAGGTGAAATTTTTCAATCAAAACCAATAATTTTGTTAAAAATATAGAACATATGACTAACAGAGGCAAGCGCAAGATCTTCACAGGATCCTGAAAGGATTATTATGCCACACACAAGGATGTATAAGGCGCATATATAGGGCACTGATTAATCAATAAATAAATCCTCTAGTGAGGCCAAGGGGCAAACAGAACACAACAAAATGACTGCAACACTCTATAAGTGCAGCTAAAGGCCCTTTAATATGATAGGGGAATGCATACAAAATCAATTAAAAAGAAAGACCATGCAATCATCCATTAGCGCAATATCTGATGTAGAATACACATTGGGATCCAAAAAGTGCTGAATGCAAAAGTGCTTAATATAGTCGTTCCCCCCCGAACTTTATATTCACTGTGACTATGACTACAGACTGATAGAGATAAGGTTTGGGGGGAACGACTATCGAAAATCCAAATTGAAATGTCCATCATGGTGCCAATTCACACCTCATAGAAGGGAACATTGGATACAGAAGTTTTAAGACAACGATGCTAGCATTGCTGCACTCACTGTAATAATATTTACAGTATACAGTATATATATATATTTAAAACAGCAATTCATATTTAAGTAGCTCCTTACTGTTTTAAAACTGTTAGAGGCATCTAATAAACAAAGCAAAGCCCGGAGAGCCAGTGGCCAAGACGCCGAGACTCCGTATCACTTTATTAATTAAAACACAAGCAGCTTTACACAACACTTGTAGCCTCTGGGTATCCATTGAGCTCTACTTGATTGAATCAGGCAGTGGTGGCAAAGGCGTTTTGTGCTGGAAGGGCCGACAAAATGTAAATCTGCTTTCTGCTATTTTTATATGAAATGGATTCGGAGAACCGAGAATCGCAGTTTGCAGTCGACCCAACGAAGATTTGAGTCATTTTAGCTGCAGTTGTATTTTTGCAGCAAATCCATCTTTTTAAAAAACTACAAAATGTGTTTATCAATATGGATACTGCCTGGCAGTTGGTCAACCATTAAAGAATAGATTCCCTAGGAAAGTGAATCTATCTGTTTAATTGCATTAATTGGAAAACGGGGGGTAGAGGAGTTGTGTCTTACCTCTTGTTCTTCAATTAATGTGACAGGAGCCAAGAACAAAGATAGAAAATGACACGTTCCATAAAGCTCTTTTACCTCCCGTTCCTCAATTAATGCAGAAAAAGAAAAGTTTACTTTTTGAGTGAATTAATGCTTTAACCTTAAACTATCAGAGCAATGTAATATCGCTCACCGGATCTCTGAACTTGACTGCACTCCCATGATGCCATTGTCACTTTGGGACACCTACTGCATCATGGGAGTGCCGGGCAGCAGAGGATTTACACAATGATACAATGACTATTAAGGGGGCAATTAACGTAGCGATACGTGGTATTGGATGATAAATTCTTTGTGTGTGGTGTTGACAGGATTGGTTTGTTTTTGTTATTAGGCACGGCAAAAAAAAAAAATCAATTTTATAAACCAATATTATCACACCTTTTCTAAAGCGTCTTTTAGAGACTTCATTGTTCTTACATTACATAGTAATTGACATTGTAATTGAGGATGAATAAAGACACACGTCCCAGTGGCAAAACTACCGCCCCCGCCACCCCTGTGACTGTTGGGGGGCCCGGAAGGTATGAGGGTCGGCACCAAAGGTCCGTGATCAACTGTTTAAAAACAGCTGATCGTGGACCTTTGGCAGGCTGGCAGGGATGTGTGTCAGGGACCTGGACCCCTGCAGTTACACCCCTGCAGTTACACCCCATCAAGTCCAACCTTTTAATAGTCACTTTGCAAACATGAAAGAAAAATCACCTGTTTAAATCAAACCAATGAAAGTCAAAGATAGGGCTCAAATATCTGATTAATCAGCCTATCTCTCTATTGGAGTTGGTCCAGGAGATGCATACAGGGCAAGGCTCTGTTTATTATCAGGCTTTGGCTCTCTAATCAGCACTTCCTGCTCTTTTTGGGATTAGTGCTGATTTTATGTAAAAATTAATTTAAAAGGCATGTCCACCGCTAAAACAATAATTAAACCGAATACTGGCCCCACTGTGTACTTTAAAATGCTCCTTACCTCACATCCCAGTTCCTTAGGGTTCTTCTGCAATGTCCATCCAAAGTCCAGGAAACCAAGGAGTAGTAGCAGTCTTCCTGTGTTTCTGCCTCTGATGCGTCCTCTCAGTTGTTTTTGACATGCGCAGGGGAGCCCTTTCCCCCCTCCCTCCCTCCCACCATCCAGATCCACCCTCTGTGATGGAGATGTCTATTGTAAAATCCATTTAGTATAATGTAGATCCCCCCTGCCCAGACCCAAAATGCTGCCTTATTTGTTTAAAAAATCATTCAGAATCGAATTTACAGACCTTCGTTCCCGCGGCGTCTCCATTGCCGGCAGCCGCATCTGTGATTGGCTGCTCTCAGCCATTCACAGACCCGACTGCTGGTCCCGACCCTGTTTGCAAGTTCCTGCAAACAGGGAGCCACGAGGAGAGCGCCGCTGGAGTGAAGGCATGTAAGTATGAATAAGCTTTGATTTTTTAAGTGCACATATAGCGTTTAGGTCTGGGCAGGGGGAATCTATGTTATATTAAAAGTTGGATTTTGGGCTGGACATGCCCTTTAAAACCTTAAGAAAAGCTGATTTTTAAATTTAGACTAAAATCTAATTGGGCCCAGAGATCAGTCATTCTGTATTTCTGAATTTTAGCAAAGTTAAATACCATGTTATGGCACCTTTATGTGTTTATGTAAAGGAATTACTAAACTCCTTGGTTGGGTTTATCTATTGAGATGGCCGCACTCACTTAAAAACAATCCATTTGCAGATTCACGTTTTTTAAAAAAAATCAAAAATTCAAAAATGAAGTCTATAGGAGTTAAAAAAAAACAAAAGTTCTGCCTAAAATGAAGGTATAAATAGCAATGGTAACTTACTGCAAATGGCTCAGGGACCTGGGTAATGGTCGGGGGAACATTCTTTAAACACCGTCCAGTATCGGAAACTTTATGCGCTTCCTGTTTTGGCATTCCGCGTAGTGTTTACAAGATTTCTAGAAATTTCAAAAATTACCGATTTCTTTTAAATTCGAAAATTCTCGAACATTCTATAAAAGAATTGAGCTTTTCAAAAAAATCTGTAAAAGTCAGAAGTTAGCAAAGTCTAAGTTCCGGTGGATCCAAGTTCCGGTGGATCCAAGTTCCGGTGGATACGATTCGGTGCGGGGTTTGGTCCATTTATTATTTATCTATAGCAAGCAAAGCAATTGTAGTTAAAGCTATGAGATGTCCAGCAATCCACCCAGGGAATTTCGTAACCATCAATTTAATGAAAGTTCAGAGTCAGAAACCTACTAAATGCCCTGCTGTGGCCAGTACTGAGCTGTCATTTAAGATCTTGCCATGACATTCACTTCCTTGACATAATCCTAACAGTAATTTCTATATCATTGGCTGTTAAAAGGGAAGTTCAGTGCAAATTCATATGCTTTTCAGAAAAAAGAGCAGTATTTTTTCAGCCCAATGTCCTTAATCTGCCAATTCAGCATTGTGTCTGTGTATAAATAAGTGCAACCAAAATACTGACTTCCTGTTTGCAGGACCCCTAGTAGAGACCGTTATGGTTTTGCCCTTGACCCAGCGCCTGGGTTGATTCAGTTGCTCAGTAGAGATCTGAGCATGTTAGACCCATCCAACAGCCAATCAGTAGAAATTACTGTTAGGAACATTCCAAGGTAGTGGTGCATTCTGGGAAGAAGAAGGGCCGTTAGAACCTGAAATGTCAGCTCACTAATGTCAACAGCAGGGAATAGCAAAGGGTTTAAAATCAACTGATTTTTCAAAATGAAAGAGAATATGTAGAATAACTAAGAAGGCATTACATAAACTAACAATTTAACAAATATTGATCATTACCACTGAACTGTCCCTTTAAGCTGGGTACACACCTGAAAAATCTTGAAAGATGACAGACAGAATCTGCAAGATCCTGTCTGTCATTTTTCAAACGATCGGGCTACACACAGTCCCGATCGCTCCCCCTATACACAGTATATACACAGCATAGGGAGAACGCTCGGGACTCTGTGTTCCCTCGGCTGTGGCCTACTTCCCTATAGGGAGTCTACCGTGGCTGATGGAAATTTTCCCTCTTTTCTCGTTCGGCGGCCGCACACTCATTCAGAAAAGTACACACAGTACCGATAAAGCCCCGATACCTTCGGATCTGACGGTATCGGGGCTTTATTGGTACTGTGTGTACCCAGCTTTAGATAATGCTCAGATCGCGTAAGAACCTGTTTTATGGACTTTTGAGCGTGAAATATTTTCTTCAATATGTATTAACTATGATAAATGGAAAATAATTTAAATATGAAAAAGAATGATATGACATCAAGAATTTGTGAATGACATCACTGTGCAATAAGTTGGTTTAGACATTGTATTTTCTACAAGGTTTACAAGCTGCAGTATTAACTGTCACTATTAGAAAGTATTATGACATCTCCAGTAGGGATGGCCGGTTCGCGGATCCGAACCCGGATCCGCCGCAAATTTATCCCATTCGCGAACGGCGGATTTTTCCGGATTTTCCAGATTTTCTGCCTTCCGAACTTCCGATTCGCGGATTTTTCATATTTTCGAGAAAACACGTAATTTTGAAAATTTTCGAAAACGCATGGAATTCTCATATTTTCAGAAATACGTATTTTCGAAAATTGTCTAAATTACGCGGATTACTCGTATTTTCGAAAATTTTTGAAAATCCGTGAAAATCCGTTTCAAGGGTATTTTTTCATTTTAATTTTTTAGAAAATTCGCGGATCCTCGAGCGGACCAGATTTTGCGAAGTTCGGACATCTCTAATCTCCAGTGACATCCTTATGTGCGCATTGAAAAGGATACTAATTTATCAACTTAAAGGAAAGCACTCAATGCTAAAATATTTAAAACACTGACTGGATTCTGTAATTCATTTGCCTTAAACCTGTATCTCCTTATCTCCCTCTTTCCACTTCTTTGTAGTAACTAAATGGTTTTGTCACTGTACAGTTCTGGAAGAGGTTAGCAAGTAGTGAAAAAACAGTTTTGGCAAAAGGGATTGTAGAGGCGAGTAACTGACTATAGCATTTATAGTTTTGCTTTAGTTCTCCTTTAAATATTACACAGTCATAGTATTCCACAAAGGATTGTCACGATTTCCACTTATACCCTCAAAAATGAATTCTGACATTAGTTTAAAGGATAACTAAAAAATATTTTGAAGAACATTTCTTTATTTGTAAGTATAAATATTTCTTTATCTATACACTTCATTTCCACGGATTTGAATGCAAAACCTATTGGACACATTCCTTACAGATACAATGAATATTGTGTTTATTTTGCATCACTCTGCGGATTTATATGAAATAAAATTATTGTTTATACAGTGAAATTGGGACCGTTCTTCGATTTTACATTCATGGAAATGATAGCAATGCAATTTACAGAGGGTGTTTTGAAATGCAAAAATAATATTGGTTATATTCCCGCAGATTTAAAACCATAACATACCCCAGACCCTGATTAACCTTAAATTGCTGTAACTACATTTAGAGATTTCTACCAAGAGCTGTATTGAGGTGAATGACACCAAGCGTCCATAACAACCACAAGGACAAAGTCAAACTGAGATTGAATCGGGGAGTTCTTAACGTTAAAAATGGTGCTAATTTTGCCCCAACCAATCAGATGTTAGCTTTTAAATGTTAAATAAGATCTGATTGGTTGGGGCAAAATAAGCACCATTTTTAACTAAAAGAACTTTCATTAAATCTCCCTGACATTGATTCCTGATTCCGTGTGCATTATATATTAAAGGACAATATTTGACTTGCATTAAAGAAACAATAAAATACTCAATCAATATGCAGCAATATTAAAACAAATATATATGAAGAGAGAAGGGATCCTAAGAGATTTCTATATATAGTGACAGAACACTTAGAGAAGCCTGAGAACCAATTTTATTGGGGTTTACAGAGTTCTATATTAATTTGCCAAAATAAAAATGAGCACTGGGGGAGAAATTAGAATAAAATATTTCAAATTAGAATAAAACGTATATTGCATAGATCGTGCTAGGTAGGTCTAGTGGAAGCACATTGGTGTGTGAATCTTATGGAATAAGAGCAAAAAAGGAGACATAGAGTGTAACAATAAATTCCTTTCAGGTGATTCCTCTTGCACTGGGTACCTAGTTTGAAAGGATAACAATACTGGTTTAAACAAGCCCTTTCCAATAAAAGTATCCAGAAACTAAGGCTACTTTTACATGGGTGAGCGTTTCGCTAGTGGCGACCGTTAGGGAACCGCTCAATAAACTAAACTGCTTGGTTCACACTCTAAGTTTAGCTTCAATCAGTTGGAAGTTTTGTTCCCTGGTCTGGCTCGCCCTGTCCCCATCTTTGAGTCTGGGGCTTGACCAATAAGAAGATTTGCTCTGCAAGAAGCATGCTTTCCTATTATTGGCCAGGTCCTGGACTGGGGGAAACTAGACTAGACCATCAATCTTTAAAGGAAGATTGATGGTAAGCCCAGGGCTGAGGAACTAGGAATGTTGGTACTTTTACTGGGAGAAGATGGGGTTTTTCCCAATATTATCTTTCCACACTATTAACTTTGATTTAATTTTTACATTACTTGTCATTGACACAGTTCTGCTGAATGTCCAGTGCCAAATCTTTCTTAGATTACCTAGTCCATTATATTGTAAGCAAATATTCACACATTGGACACTTATAAAATATTGAACTGGTAATACCAATTAGATTTGTTTTACAATCTGCCCTAAACAAAAGCTCTTGGAATCTGGTTTAAAAAACACTAGACCAAGCTGCATCTTCGATTAATTGTCTCATGCCTTGTGAATTCACCTTGGTCCTCTAGAGGGAGCTGTTGCATTTAGACAGAAATAATGAATGATGTTCTAACCAGAAATTCTGTCCAGTTTGTTTTTAAAGTAAAAAATATTTGGGATATTTAATATTATTTGCCTGAAAAAATAATTTTTGATATACGCAAAATAAATTTTACTGGAAAATAATAGATCCTATTAGCTGAACTATAAAATACTTGGGCAAGATGCAATATCAGTCAAAAACTAGTTAAACCTATGCTTACCGATGTACTATTGGGTTAGCATGGGTTTAACACATTATTTGTGGGGCCTGCACCATTTTCCATTAAAGGCACAGGTGCCCAATGCTAAAGAAAAAAAGGCAGTTTTTACGCTACTTAATAGCATGAAAACGAACATCTTTATATTACAGGTGAAACCTCCACGCACCTTACCTGCTGTTACATCTCCCCCATAGATAGATAGATAGGTATAGATTTAGGAGTTTTTGTTTTTTTATAGGTGGTACCTACAGGGAGATTTAATACGTTCCCTCTTCGCTCCTCTTACCTACCAGTTTCCCACAATGCAGTATCCACTTTATAATTTACTGCATTGGAAAGTATGGAGCACGAAGGTAATGCCTCAATTTAGAAGGCGTTAGGTTTTACACTACAACTTAGCACAAAAATCAATGCGAGGAATTTTACATGGGGTGCCCTTGCCGTTAATAAAAAACAGGCCCTGGAAAATCGCTGTTAAACCCACGCTCACCCAATATTACATTGGGAAGTGTGGGTTTAATTTACCCCATAGCATATAATATTACAGCCCCCCGAAAATGTTTCCTAGATCTTTCTATTTATATGTCATGTGCTTGGTAAGAGACAGACGGTTCCTAATAACATGACGGAAGGCAATACCCTAGGGGCACAAAGGGGGATAACCACCCAGAACCCCCATCATGCCTGTAAATAAAGGACACCACACAGAATTCCGATAAGAAATAAATATTTAAGCCACATCTTTATTGTAACAATAAAACAATTTGAGTAACCATATAAATTGTACATAACCGATAACATCATTCTTTTAATAACCTTACAACCATCTAGCAAAAGTTTGTCAAGTCTACCTGTCAATGCCGTAACCCACCCATCCATACTAGCCCGCCAGCCGCAGATCTTACCAGCTTTGCGGGTACGCTACGCCCGGGTTGGGTCTTTAATCCACGTTCCAGGGGACATATGCTCCTTCCTTCCCACCTCCTTCCCACCCCAGCAAGGTTACCCACCATGACTCCAATCCTCCATACTACCATACTAGTATAAGTCGATCCGAGTATAAACCGAGGTACCTATTTTACATGAAAATTTGTAAAAACTGATTGACTCGAGTATAAGCCGAGGGTAGAAATTATCACCACTACTGCCTTCTGATTCAGTATTGTTTTGAGACTTTAGTTGCTTTAGTTACACTACAGATGTTTGGAAACTATAACTCCCAGCATGCTTTGGTTGTGAACCAGCATGTCACAAATAAATTGAGCAAGATTTGAAAGAGTGCGTTGCCCTGTTTATATTTGTTACAATAGTTATTACAATAGTTTCTAAACATGTAGAGTGGCATTGGCAAGGTTCAATAAACTTGGCTTACCATCATTTACAATCATTTAATAAAGGACACTCTGAACCCCTATAGTAAAGGGCACTCTGGCCTATATATTAAAGGGCACTCTGATCCCCATATAGTAAAGGGCTCTCTGACCCCATATAGTGAAGGGCACTCTGACCCCAATTGTTAAAAATGTCAGCTGAGAGTTGTAGTTTCAAGCTGTCATTTGAACTGAACTAGCAGCTGTTTTTTGCCCCAAACTGAGGAGACCCATCAGATTTACAGCTTCCAGATAAGCAGTGACAGTGCTGAGTGAATCCAGCAGCCAGACTACAGGAAGCAGGAAGGAGTGCAAAGGCAGATCAGCTGCTCTTGTAACTTTCTATGCAGGTGAAGGATTTTTTTTAAACACACCTACTGGTTACAATCCGCAATTACAGCATTTGGATCTAAATTAGGACTTGACCCGACTATAAGCCGAGGTTAGGTTTTCAGGCTAATTTTAAAGCCTGAAAATCTTGTCTTATACTTTAGTATATACGGTAATTTGCTGGCCCTTTTTGGGCCTTCCTGTATTGCCAGCGTCCGCCTATAACAGATAAAAAAAAAGACATATAACAATAAATTACTGGTGGGTGGATGGGAAGTGCCATTTGGTAAGCTGTTGCCCACTGTCTCACCTTAGCTTTTAGTTTAAAATGACCAATGCTAATAAGCCCCTCACAACTAGAGATGGGCAAAACTGCTAAAATCCATTCCGCCTGCAGTTTTGCGGAACCCACAATCCGGCCATCTCTGCTCCCAACCTCTTGTATCTCCTGGCACTTTTTTTGTTCCCTCCCAAGTCCCCTGTCACTCACTCAACCCTTCACCCCCTTCCCTTACCCACTACTGTTCTCCCCAGAGCCTGTCCCGTCAGGAGCTCATGCCTACCTATGCCAGCCTATCGCTTTCTTTAAATGAGGATGAATGAAGACATACTTTACTCTGTAATATGGCTCCAGTTAATGTACAGTTAACCCAGGGAAAGGAGGGTTAATGCAAATACATAAAAACTTCTTGTTTATAAGAATTTGTGGATCGATCTAGAACTTAAGGAGCATATTCACCCCCCACCCAAAAACCACATAAACCCCAGTTCCTCCAAGTGCCACCACCAAATCCATATAATCACCTGTAGGCTCTCTATCTTTGCATGCACCCTTTATTTTGCCCCCATTAGGGGATTCAGCAGGTAATACCTAATAGGAGTAGAACACTGCAAATTTGTTATTTTATCTCTTGAAAAAGGGCCCATGAATGATGGAAACATGTTGTTCCATAAAAGCGCGATATCGCTAATGTACAACCGTGGCAATAAATGTACGTCCGCGGTTAATTAACGAATGTTCGGCTGTAGATTACCATGCGGTAGTAAACTACTGGAATAGATCGTAAATCTACAATCACGTTATCGGTAATTTACAACCATTATCGGTAATTTACGATAACGACTGTAAATTAACGAACGTTAAAATGATCTGTAATTAATGATCATTAAACCGATCGTTAAAGGTGCGGTATTGCTTTTTTAGGAATATGGCCCTAAAGTCCTAAACCCACTCACCTCCTTTTTGGCGATGTAATATTGGGTGAGCGTGGGTTTAACACAGGCGGCAGCCCAAACTGCAGTTACACTGAACGTTTATCATTTTGGACAAAGATATTTGTTAAATGTAAATATGCACTGTATTTGTAAAAAGTTATTTCAACTGTTTTTACTATGATAATGAGAACCCACAGCAGTGAAATAAGGGGGAAACACTCACTAATAGCCAGAGGCTATATTGCTTGTTTACAGGCAAAATTTGTGTAAAAGCCAAACTACCTGATGTATTTTTGAATTTGCACAGATTTTACACTCATTTTACATTGGCTGCACTGCTTCCCAGACCAGGTCCCAGGTGCCAGAGCCATTTACAGTAAGTTATTGTAGTTGAGTAGTGTTTGAGGTGTACGGTAACCCCTACTGGAGGAGGAAGATTTCATACAGCATACAAGTAGAGATGGACCGGATCGCCCATCTGAATACGGTTCACTATCGGAAATTTTCGAAAATTCAAATTTTCAACAAATTTTCGAAAATCTCTGATAGTGAACCGTATTCAGATTGGCAATCCGGTCCATCTCTACTTGTATGCTGTATGAAATCTTCCTCCTCCTCAAGTAGGGGTTACCGTACACCTCAAACACTACATCAAGGTAATAAAATGAGGTGCCTGACCGTAGAGTCATCAGGCTCACATTGAGTATCATTCAGCCTAGTGAGACAAGCTATACTACTATACGTTTCACCAGTTCTGCTTTCTTGTAGACCAGACAAGTAGACCAAGACATGCACCATCAATAATATCTGTATGTTGGTACTATCCACTAAAAAGGATACTAATGCCTATTTCTATGGTATTTGTTGGATTAAATCTTGTAAATACATTGTTAAAAATGTACCAAGAAAAAGTTAAACAGGTAGGATCTTTTTCAGTGATCATTTCATTTCCTACTAGGACATGAGGGGTCAAAGAGTATTTCAGTTGTTTAGAGATTCAGACACAACTTAGCAGATTTATGTTGTTCATATTACGTACATGCAATCGCTGCAGACAGATCTAGACAGATTGTCAAAATGGACAGCAAAGATGAAATTCAATGTTGATAATGTGCTGACTATACAGGTACCATAAATAAATGTGTTAAGTGAATCTCTGTTGGGAAAATATTTGGGGGTTCTAGTAGATAACAGACTTAGCTGTAGCAAATGGTTTCAGACAGCCACGGCTAGAGCTAGCAAGATAGATTGGGGCATATTTATAAAAAAAACAGTATTAGCGCAAAAAAATTACCACCGCACATCGTGGCCGCGAAAATAGCGCTATCGCCGTATTTAAAATGGCGAGCGCTATTGCCTGATATGTATCGCGGCCGCGATGTGTTGCGGTAATTTTAAGTCCCTCCGCGGCGATACAGCACTTAGCGCATTGTGCTAAGTACAGTATCGCCGCGAAGGGACTTAAGATCCCCACCTCGCTAAGGGGGCGGGGCATATGCCCACCCCGCCCTCGACCCCCCGTGGTGGCGGGGACCACCCGCCGCCACTTCCCAGCAGCCCCTCCCAACCCCTTCCCCGCTCGCGGCAATCTCGGAACAGAAGGCTAGGAGGGGCTGCCGGGAAGGGGCCGCAGCAGGTGGTCGCGACCACCGCCGTGCACACCCCTCCCCAGCAGCCCTCCAAGCCCCCTGCCCGCCGTGGCAGGGAGGGGAAGGGCCCGCTGGGAGGGGTGGAGGCTTAAGGGGGCCCGCTGGGGAGGGGGTGCACGGCGGGTGGTTGCGACCACCTGCTGCGGTCCCTTCCTGGCAGCCCCTCCTAGCCTTCTGTTCCGAGATTGCCGTGAGCGGGGAAGGGGTTGGGAGTGGCTGCTGGGAAGTGGCGGCGGGTGGTCCCCACCGCCCCGGGCGGTCGAGTGTGGGGTGGGCGCCCCTCGGTTTGCCTGCCCATCCCCGCTCAGGGGGGTAGTATCGGCTGCTTTCGCCACCTTCAAGGTGGCGAAGCAAAACAGCCGATACTAGCAGTGCGAAACAGATACCGCCGCTTATAAATAGAAGCGGCGTGGGTAACAGGTAAGTATCGGCGTGAAGGGTTAACGCCTCGTTAACTTTTCGCGGCCGTTTTCAGACATTAATAAATCGCGTTAAACGCAATTTATGTGGAAATGTCAGGGAAAACGGCCGTGAAAACTTAACCAAGCTTTATAAATATGCCCCATTGTCTTGTATAAAGAGGGAATGATTCAAGAGAGAAAGATATTATTCTCCCTCTTTACAAGGCACTGGTAAGGCCTCATTTGGAATATGCGGTGCAGTTTTGGAATCCCATATACAAAAGGGACATCTTGGAAATGGAAGCAGTTCAGAGAAGGGCAACTAAATTAATAAGGGGAATGGAGGAGCTTGAATATGCAGGCAGATTAGACAAGTTAGGGCTGTTTACATTGGAGAAGCAACGTTGTTCTGGGGACGATGGACATTAACCTTATACAAATAATTAATGGGCCATACAATGAACTCTCTGGTGCATTGTCACTAAAGGTCATATCAGAGGACTCGTGGACATCCTTAAGGTTGGAAGAAAAGAGTTTCATCTTCAAGTTAGGAGAGGTTTCTTTACAGTGAGAAGGGAAACTGCCGATGGGGAGGGGATGTGTGTCAGGGGCCTTGCCAAAAACTTGCAGGGGGCCCTGGGGCTCTGTAGTTTCACTTTATAATCTATAGTGTGATGTCCCTGTACTTAAAATGTTTTCGCCAATATGTAAACTTGTCTCTTTCATTGAAATGTTTCTCTTAAAACTGTTTAATTCTGCCATTGAAACCCTAAAGGGTTAAACCAATTCCATATCCAAATGCGAATTTCCCTTCTAACGCCTTGTTAGAAGAACTTGTGGCTTTCTGGCATGTTATATACTTAGGATAAATGATATATCCTATGGGAACTCAAGTCAGCGACTCATTATCTTGAGAGTATTGGCAGCCAGGAACACGCAAGCACAGACACTTTACTTATCTTACAAAGTGATCGCTGTTCTTTAAATATAATGAGGAGCGTAGCCATTGTGTTCATGGTGACAGCTGATATGTAATAAACAGATCACATGATTTATTGGCCATCTGATGTTTATTTTCTGACAGATCAGGAGTGACATTTAGAGACGTGCATGAGATTCTTTTCCTGTTGTGCTGTCAGATATTTTATTTATGTTAAAGAAAGACGAGTAGCACCGAATTTAGTGTGTATTAGTATGTTTATGTTTGTACCGAGGGGCCTATTTATACAGGTTTGTTTACAAGCAAGGTGTAGTAGAGAGGCCACATTACTTGAGTGATGAATTCATTATTTCAGTGCAAAACACATACAACGTTTCGAGACTCACGGTCTCTTTCTCAGGTATAACTGGCAACAAGTTCCAAACATGTATACCCTTAGGCCCCCCTACATGCCTGTGGCTTAGTGATTGACAACCATGGGCACCAAAATGAGGCTGCCCTTAATACAAGTGTAAAAACAATATTTTTAAAAAAATAGTGTCAAAATATAAAAAGGCGATATTAGCAATCTATACATATAAAAGTCAATGCATGTATGTATGTATGTGTGTATGTGTGTATGTGTGTATGTATGTTTGTATGTTTCAGAAAAACTTCCAATTGGGACAATTTTCATGAGACTTGGTATACTTATGTATAAGGACCTGGGCCCCTGGGGAAAAGCATAGACTACTTTAAAACTTAAAAAATTGCCTCCGCACCCCCCTTTTTTCGACATTAAGTGAATTAACCTGTGTGCTGCCATCTGGTGGTGAATCGAGTGAATCAAATTAATTGCACACCTTTCCAAATATCACAGATTCTTTAGGGCAGTACAATGCTTTATTTCATTTTGTTCTGTTGTTGCTGTGATAGGACAGAGCTGTCAATTATAAGGAGCAGCAGATCATATGATGTAGCAGCAATGTCATGTAACCACACATTCAGTCACCTCCTCTCACTTGTGGTTTGCCCAGAGTCAAAATTGAGTGGTAAACTGACCAATCCAAGATACTGGGGGTTGGGCATGCAGTTACCAATGGAGATCACAGTTTTCAGCTGTGTGGCGCAGAGTTCAGAGAAGGGATCTATGGAAAAATGTAGTTTTACTTAATGAAAGACAATGACAGCTGTAAATGGAATGGAGCTGCCACACTGCAATGCAACTGCAATTCATTTCACTTCACACCTTGTGTCTCTTTTCCTACAAACTACTGAAACCCCAGTATTAAAGGGCATGTCCACCCCCAAAACTAAAATTTAACCCCTTACTGGCCACATCAAGTAGTTTAAAACAAGCCTTACCTTATATTTTCTGTCAAATAGTTCCCCTGCTGTGCCCCCAAGTCCAGGAAACTGCTGTGTAGGAGCAGTGTGTGATCATGCTGTGCGTGAGTCGCCTAACTCGTCAAGGTTTGAGGCATGCTCAGTGCAGCCCTCCCCCCCCTCCCTCTCCCTCCTGTTTTTCTCTGCCTCCCCCTAACATTAAACCCTTGGGTATGCGGTGGGTATGGGTAGGCATGCCCCCAGCCCCAACCACATTATATAAATTGTTATAAAGTCCCCCAAACTTTATACCTTCCCTCTTCCTCCGCTGTTCAGAACTCCCGGCAGCGTGACCGTGATTGGCTGCCTCTCAGCCCATCATGGACGTGGCTGACGGTCCTGCCCCCTGCTTGCAATTCCATGCAAGCAGAGGGCCGGAACACTGCAGCAGGGGAGAGAGGGAAGGTAAGTAAGTATCAGGGGCCTTTCTAACAATTCTATTAGTGCGGTTGGGGCTGGGGGAGCATGCCCTACCGCATATCAAAAATGTAAAGGTCATGTACACACTCTTTTCACTCACCTTTCTTTACCATGTGTCATTTTTGCAAACAAATTGTGTTTTCTGGGGGACATTGTGTGTCAATAATGATCGATAAAAATTGATTGATGCGATACTCGCTAAAGGGGAAGTTTATGTGATTCTTGCTAAAGGGGAAGTTGATGCGATACTCTCTTAAAGGGAAGTTGATTTGATTCACGCAAAAGGGGACGTTGATGCGATACTCTCTAAAGGGGAAGTTGATGTGATTCGCGCTAAAATGGAAGTTGGTGCAATATTCCTTAAAGGTTAAGTTGGTGTGATACATGTTAAAAGGAAAGTTGGTGTGATACATGTTAAAGGGGTAGTTGATGCAATATGGGTTAAAGGGAAAGTTGGTGTGATACGCGTTAAAGGGGAAGTTAGTGTAATACACCTTAAAGGAGAAAGGGGGTGTGATACACATTAAAGGGAAAGTTGGTGTGATACGTGTTAAAGGGGTAGTTGATGTAATATGCGTTAAAGGGAAAGCTTGGGTGATACGCCTTAAAGGGAAAATTGATGTGGCATGCCTTAAAAGGGTAGTTGGTGTGATATGCGTTAAAGAGGAAGTTGATGCGATATGCTTTAATGTGTATCATATCAACTTCCCCAATGGGGTACAACACCTCACATTAATTTTTTTAGGGTAAATACCAACATTATTTGCCCTCAAATTTGGACATTTTGCAATATCCCATTATTGCAGAACAATAGCCCCCCAAATGTTGTGAGGTATGTTAATTGAAAATGAGATCAGCCCTAGAATCCTGCATTGTGTCGGGCACCCCAAAATTAACCAGATTTGTGGGTCAGGTTAGAAAGCTGCAGGTGTTGAATTTTAGATGCAGGTTCGGGCTGGATCTTTAGTAAAACCGGGCAACGCCGGGTACTCTGCTAGTCATTTATAAATATGCACCCATGTCTCCTGAAACTTTAATTAGATCTATTGGTGGTTAGCGCTGAATAGAGATGAACAAAACTGGCGAGTTTCTGTCAACGGTTCCAAAAAAATGTGCTGAAATTCCAAATCGAACTCAATTGAAGCAGAGTTTTCTAATCAAATTGAACCTAAAATTTTGAACCGCAAAATTTCAAATTTGACAATGAATTTCGCCTTTCGACATTTAATTTTGCTTTATAAATTCCTCAAACAGTGTGTGCTGGGCACGGTGTATCTTATTAGGGACGTGCCTACCATGAAGCAAAGTAAAAGATTTTGCTCATGGCTCACTCCCCTGTGATACTACAAAATTAAAAAAAAAAAACAATGCTTACTTTTACAGCCCTCCAGTTCATCATACATTTTATAACTCATCTAGTCATGTGACAAGGTCATTAAAGGGGAATTCTGGTCTCCATATTTATTATCTGGTCTCCCTTTATCAAAAAGAGCACTTTCACAAGATCATTTTCGGGGTTGGCTTTAAACACAGAACATCATGTGACTGTCACACACTTCCTTGTTCATACTGACTGTCTGAGTGTAACTTTAAAAACCTGTAACTTAAGAACTAGAGAAGATAGAGACATTGTTTTAGGCTTCTTTGGTATGAGAGAATTCTTTTAAATAGAGGGCACTTGTATGGAGACCACAGTTACCCTTTAAACTGCAAGCAAAGCTTCACATTTTCAAATTGTTACTATAAAGAGGCATTTGATCATCATTGGGACAATATTGATAAATAAAACCAAACACAAAAAACAATGAAGTGAAAATGACAGGACCACCAATATGAAAGATCGTGGAGGATCCTGTTTAATAGAAATCTCATTATACTGTTCAGTTGAGGGACCATGATCATCCAATGTGTATCGACAAGTGGAGCCACTTCCGAGAACAGGTGGCAATACAAAATGGTCTAATTTGTGATTCAGACAATATTATACAAGGTAGATGGTTGCTTGAGCAAATGAAAAAGAAATTGTGCTAATAATGAATTTTATATAGAAAATTCCACTCAAACCAATCAAAATAAATCCAATTCTATGTCTGCTTCAGGATTTACTATGGCCCTTAATTATATACTAATTATTATTACATTTAAACATGAATTTACACTAGCCCTAGAATGTCTCCCTAATCATTTGCACTAATGCACTAGTGTTTACTAATTGATATATTTCATTTAAAGGGATTAAGGGATTGTATCGAATTTTCAAATTTAATAGAAAAATGTAAAAACATTTTAGTTATTTTCTATCTTGGAGAGAATTAAAATGTATTTTACATTTTTATCGGGTTAACTGATAAAACATGTAATAAATACTGATAAAATCCCCTGTTTTTATTTTTACAACAAACAATAAAAATACTTTGCATTCGTACAAAGTACCTCCCAGAAATGGCTCTTTTTTAAGCTAGAGAAGGACACAAAAACAATAAAAGTTCTTATCGTTTGAAATGGTGCTAATTGTGCCCTAACCAATCAGATGTTAGCTTTCAGATGTTAAATAAGATCTGATTGGTTGGGGCAAAATTAGCACCATTTCAAACGATAAGAACTTTTATTGAATCTCCCTGCTATTTCTTAAATCAACCGTTAAAAAAAAAACTTTAAAACCCCCATGTACTTCCTGTGGCGAGCTGTCATCCCTCATCATAAACATAACTACGCCAAGAAAAAATGACTGTCCATCAACATATAACTTCCTTGCCATCAATCTAGATTCCCCAACATCGCAAGGCATTTAGGCAACAGTGGGGCAAACCCCAGAAAAAAAGCCTTTTCTGAATCAGAAAGGAAAAAAAGATTCAATTACGCACATTTCTACACTTTCAGGATTAATATCCCTTTAAATTAAGTGAAATTTTTGATTGTGTGGAACATGATTTTATTCTGCCTTTCAGTTGAATCTCTTAAAAGTTAGTAGCCTTCTTAGGTACAGTGGTTTGGAAAGGAATTCATTGTGTCAAACATATTAATTCAGCTGGCACATTACAATGTTAAACTAAATGACATTATTACAAAATCGTACTAAGGAGTGTTGACAGGTCCATATGGTAATTTTACAATGTACAATGAACAGGCAGACTCTTTTCCTGCTGAAATTTATAGTTCAAATCTATACCCAGGATATCCAGTTTTATTTCTAGAAGCTGAAATTGACTTATTACGATGTAGTGAATGTATAAATTAGTTCCAGTAGTTAAGCTGAAACATTTCCCCACAGACTCAATTAGAATCATTAATCTATGCTGTGGATCTTAAATGGAACATTGTTCCTCTCTCGGAAGTGTCAAAAACTATTTCTTAAATAATAAAACAATTTCAGACAAAACTGCTTAAGAAAAAATATAAAAGTTTCTAATAACAATAATACTAACAGGTCGACAATAAATAAAACTAGTTTACATTTTGTAAATTATTGGAAAGAAAAAGAAATGAACATTTTTTTTATCCTTTTTTAAATAGAAGAAAAATAGTAATATTTTTACAGATTTGATGTATTTTTTTATCTTAAGCACCTGTAATTACATAATGTCCTTTTATAGCTTTTCTTAAATTAATTAGATTATGATACCATCTGGTGTTTGGATTGGAAATATTTGGATTTATTCAGAATTCATGAAAAAAAGGGTAACATATAATACAGGAATAATGTTTACTTAGTAGACTCAAAACTATTTATTTCAGCTGATTCCCCACCGAATGAAAATTTAAGATGCCATGGGGCTTATTTAATATGAGGTGCAAATATTCTTAACCTTCAGCAACCAATCAGATGATACCTTTTTACTGGTCTGCAACAGTTAGAAAACATCTGATTGGTTGCTGCAGTTGTAAGGGTCACTGTACTCACAGAAAAAAACTACTTTACATGATCTAAAACTACAATTTTGAGATAAGTAAAGTGATGGTACTCACATATTTATCTATGCCTGCTCTGTCATTTAATTATTAATGTTTGGTGAGTGCTCCTAATTGCCCCCACCCTCCATTACTCACTGCCTTCTTGTAGTGTCTGCGACCCTTATAAGTTCTGCACAACCTCACCGTGGACACTTTAGAAATAATATTCATCTCTTCCTGACACTGCTCTCCCCCTGCCTTCTTTTCTCTGCTGATTCTCTTAATTGTTGCAAAAAGTGTGCTGGCAGGCAGCCAAAGACCCTAGTAAGAGGTCAAGGGTGGGACGCACATATTATTTTCTTCTGGTTTGAGTGACAGGTCTTTTCTTGTAAATGCTGTGGTTTCAAACAATGATTTTCTCAGAATCTACAGCTCAGATTTAAAATCTAGGAGTGGGCTCTTTCGCTATCTGATGGGACAATTTTTGAAAATTAATTTTTAGAGAAAAAGTAAGCTTTAAAAATGTGCACCTCATATAAAATAAGCCCATATATGTGCAGCTTTAAAAACCTTGTGCTTGCTTGAATCAGTAACAGAGAATTAAGGATCTTGCCCTTACCCTACTTCCTGTTCAGCAAAAACAACCCCTTGAAATCAAATGAGCAGTTCAAGCTAAAGTAAGGGATGGGTGAATGGACTCTATGATCTAGAACCACAGTTAAGGGTAAGTTAGTAAGATGTAAATATACATTGTATCGAATACAATTAGATTATGGGCCTTGTTGTCTTATTTATAGGGTCTCTCCACCCTTAAAACAATTTTTTAATAAAGTATTCCCCCTGTCCCCCCAGCCCCAACCGCTATGTTTTTATTCTAGAAAGTGCCCCAAACTCTACTTACCTCCCCTCTTTCCCCCGCCGCGCTGCCGGCCCTCTGCTTGGAGAAAATGCAAGCAGAGGTGCGGGACCGGCAGTCGCGTCTGTGATGGCTGAGCGGCAGCCAATCACGGACGCGGCTGCCGGTCATTCAGTGCAGCGGAGGAAAGAGGGGAGGTAAGTAATGTTCGGGGCACTTTCTAAAAATAAAAAATGTAGCGGTTGGGGCTGGGGGGACAGGGGAATTTATATCTAAAGCAATTTACACTAGGGGGAGGGAATCCTAAGAGGGAGGGAGAGGGAGCGGGAGGGAGGGGTGCAGTACGCATGCCAAACTTCTCCCAGAGCGAGAACAGGAGGCAGAGTCCTATATGGACTCTGCTATCCTCCTGGTGGGCAGTTTTGGGACTTTGGGGGGGACTACAGGAGAACCATATGGAGCTTTGATGTGAGGTAAGGTTACACTACCACTACACAATGGGGCCAGTAGTGAGGGGGATTATCGTTTTGGGAGTGGACATGCCCTTTAAATCATTATTATTTTCATCACAATTTGTTTTAGTTAATTTTTGTTTTTCAGTGTCCTACATAAATTTACATTTTGGCTTCTTTACTTTGACTTTTCTTTTGACTATTACTGTAAACATTGCTTAAAGAGCATCTTTAGCAAAATCTATATCTCCCAGGGAGGTAGAAGAGTCTTCTCCTAAGTCCATTTGTAGCCAGTAATAGCTTTAATCTGTTACAGAGTTGCTGATTCTGCAGCTGACAGCTCTCCCACTTGTCCCCCTTCTGCACAGCCATCTGCCCGGCCTCCTTCTGTACCATAGACGATGCACATGCTCCTACATTAGAGTTAGGAAGAGATTCAGATTAAATGGACTGGGGGAATGTGTGGAAGTGCTGTTAGCTCTGGCATTAGTGGCATCTTGAGCTCACCACTAGTCATGGACATGAAGCCGAGTTCGGGACGAAGTTTATGAGTTGAGGCGAACTCAAACTATCTGAACTAGTTAAATTTTCTGAACTCGCAAATTTATTTCCGATCATTATCGAAAAATTTGCTAATTATCAAATGTACCATTTGAATTTGGTAACCTTAGAATGTAGCCTCCAATTTCGTTAACCCTCGTATGTAGCCACCGATTGCAGTAACCCACAAATGTATCATTCCATAAACCTTGAATGTAATGTTTGATTTTCAATAACCCTCGAATGTAGCCTGTGAATTCGGTAACCCTCAAATGTAATGTTCAATCTATTATCTCCCCTTTCCTTTAATGGGTTAGTTTCCAAACTTCCGAACTTTTACTGAAGTTCAGAAGTTCATAAAATGAAAAGAACTTCAGTAAGCTCGTCCATCGCTACTCATCACTGTTACAGACCGCAACAGGATGTCCTGTTCTGTTTTCTGTCCTGGGAAACATACATTTGAATAGAAGTTGTGGTGCTGGGCACTTCAATGTTTTAATGTTGGTAGTCAGGTAATGAAAGTCAACTGAATGAGGTATATATGCCTATCTCTGTTGTAGAACTGCATTTTGGCTTATGTACAAAAAGAGGAAACATTTTATGTCAAGGTGGTAGTTACATATATAACAAAATAGTTATAAATATAATATTCACCCTAAAATACATTGGTAAATTGGTTATATATATTCCTACAGCTTTGGTTGTTTTTTGAATCACATTTCCAGTATTTCATGGAATATCCTTAACCCCAACAATTCTATATACTTCCCCTTCTCTGCCTCCCTGCTATTTCCCTTCACCATTATGTAATAGTTCTCGAGACGTTAGATCATTGCTTTTGGAAGCCTGTCTTGTCTAGAAGTCTATACTGTCATAATTTAAGAATGTTTCTTTCATCCTAATTAAAGCTTGGCATATATATATCGTGATATATCGTCTTTGTCGGATTAGCCTATTTAGTTGCATGTGTGTTACTCATACTGAGTAAACTGTAACTGCTCCATACAGTAAATCAAGCAACAACCCAATTTCTGTTTGCTGAGCTGACAACCCTCTATGTTATGTGTTTAATTGCGCTTTAATAGCGGAATATGAAAAGGATTGCACTTTTTTCACAAGCATTCCTTCTACCTTGGGCACCAAAGGGAAACAGATTATGAGATGATGCCAGTGAAATATGGGAATATGATATGGAAACAGAAGATAACTTGCAGCAATCCAAGGTGCCTATAAAGTAAGTGATGAATGGTAAATGAAACATAAGTAGCACCGGAGGTGCTTCATATACATATTGGAATGGCAATACACATCACTATATCAAAGGTGTAAAGCAAATCTGCCCATTCTAGCATGACTACCCAAAACAAGATGGTGCACCCAGCCCATGTTTCTGAGGGCCTTTCCCAGAAGGACTCATTTTTAGCATCAATGTTCTGCAGAAGCCTACCACAATCTTCTAAGCTATTCCGTTCCATTGTCCCCATATTCTAAAATATATGATGTACTTATTATGTACATACATCATTTTTTCTCCAGTGATGTTTGATCTTGTAGACTTTCTTCCATTTAAACAGTGGGAATACTTTATTCCTTCAAATACACATATTTTCAGTGTGGATATCCTCCAGGAGAAAGATCTTATAATCGCTAAATTTTACATTGGACCCTCCTCATTTCCCCCCTTAGTGCCTCTCCTCTAACATATGAATGGGTTGTCAAATAGGCCTGTGTATGGGCCACTAGCACACTGAGGGCCAGTCATAGACAATATCTATTAATGATGATAGATTTTTTTACAAGAAGGCTATTTTTTTTCCTAAAATGTTACACTCTGTAACCCCATTTAAAGATAAAAGTATTGATTGCTGAAAACCTCCAACTTAGCCAGGGGGAATATATATAGACAATCTCGCAGAACACAAAGGTTGTTTCACCTATTTCTTAGCTGAAAGGCAAATGTAAGTTACCAGATCCAGTGCGGCTCAATCTGTTCCTCTGCCTTTAATACAAGATACCCAGGATATCATTCTCTCCTTATTCCAGGAACACAAACAACATTTATGTGTTTTAACAGACTCCATAATTCCTCCATGCCTTCACTAGCTTTAGTTATTGTCTTCCTGCTTGTATAATTCTATCTGAAAACAGTATTGTTCTGCCTCGGGGGTACTAATGTCATCTCCATGGAGAAAGTAAATGATATTGGAAAACTATAGAAATCATATTGTGTTTTCATTTCACCAGATGGGACTCTCAAGAGCCAGGAGTGAGAATTGTACAAGGAGATTGGCATACATTTAGTTAGTGACAGTGCAGATTGTCCATTCATTTTTCCGTCTCCCCCAGAGGCTTTTCATGCTCTGAAATTCTACCCGTACTTTTCCCATTTTTTCCTTATTGGATTTCCTTTTTCCGCCTTGTTATTGGGAAATAACTTAAAGCCTCTAATCTTTTATTTTATTTGCATTCAAAATGTTCACAGTTACACGTGGAGACTCTATATTTAAGGGCATGTCCACCCTTAAAATAAAAAGCTGCTGATGACTTGTTAGTTGCTTGCCCCCTATCCTAAATTATATATTAAGCACAATATAAGATGTATTACTAACTATATATTCAAGAATAATCAATGCCCCATTCTGGAAGAGTAAGCTGGTTCCTCCCTCCATGCATTTAGACAAGACTGTGACTGATGACATCACAGCCAATGACTGCTGTTTCCCCTGCTGCCTCCTCTGCACACGCTCAAGCTCATAAAAAACTCATTGAGCTGAAAAATCCCCATTTATTTTTGTTTTAAGAGAAGACATGCCCTTTAAAATAAACACAATAAAATAAATATACAATAAAGGGGACAAAAATTAAATGCATTTATGAATGAACAATCTGGATGTGATTGGTTAATAAACCAAAACTCTGTTAACTGAGTAACTGGGAGTACATTATGTATACAGTAGAATATTGTGACAGTCATAGCACTCTAATAATTTGTCATGTTAAATGAGTAACTGGCAGGACATTATGTATACAGTAGAATATTGTGACAGTCATAGCACTCTAATAATTCGTCATGTTAAATGAGTAACTGGGAGTACATTTTGTATACAGTAGATTTTGTATACAGTAGAATATTGTGACAGTCATAGCACTCTAATAATTTGTCATGCTAAATAAAAATAGATATTGCTGATCTGGAGAAGACAAAAGTTAGACTTCACAGGAAATCAGACAAACTCTCATGTGTTCAGTTTACTGGCAGGTTCACAAACCTTTATACATAAAATACATTAGTGTGTCTAAGAAAAAGAAACAAATCCACATCCTAAGAGGCCAAAGCAGCTCTTGGAAGGGTCAATTAGGGCACCATGATGGCCCATTTTGTTCCACTGATCTATTTGTAGTTTGCCTCCAATTTGAAATCTGTCCAATGGGAAGAGATACTTCTTACAGAACACTTCTTCCCAAAAGGTCGGCTGCAATAAACGATTTACACCCTGGGCAGTCTTAAAGGGACACTATACTGAAAAAATTACTTTGCCTCATCTTAATCTATAATTGAATACATGTAAGTAGTACTTACTCTGATTTGTGTGTGTTGCTGCATGCCTTCAATCCAGCACACATTTTGTTTAGGAGCAGTATCCGCCCTCCCTCTTTTAACCACTCCCACTTCCATCCGACCTGATTTTTTCCCCACAAACCAACTGTCAAGCCTGCACACAGCATACAGCATTCCAACTGTCAAATCTCTGTCACCATTCCAGCTACAGTAAAACTACTCACAGACGAATAGTTTTTGAGAGCAAGGAACTTGATTGACAGCTGAAATATAAGAAGTTTTAGACTGGATATCTAAAGAAATAGGGGGCAGATCAACAAAAAAATGATACAGTGATGGTTGGGAAGAAATATAGTTTCCAGTTATGGTCAATTTAAAATAACCTTATTTTTTCAATATAGGTGCCCTTTAAGGAGAGGGAGGAGAGCAAGGGGATATGTTGTCCTTTAAGGCCCTATTGAGAATTTCTGCAATATTTCATAAAGTAAACCTTCCTGGTCTAAGGTTTAAAGACCTTGCCTTTCTGGGGTTAACATGCAAATGGCCAATTTTAAGTAAAACATGAAGTTTCCTGGAAATCTGTACTGAAGAGGAGGAGATCTGGACACGTCATTTAGCATTTTTAAATGTAGTAATAAATCTGGATGTGATTGAACTTGACTAATCCTCATTTTCTGGGTTTTTAACCCCCCCCCATGTTCGGAAATGTAAGACCTGTACTGGTATAAACCAAACCCCCCGCCATGTTCTGAAATGTAATGATCCTGTAACATGGGATAAAACAGACCCCCCCCATGTTCTGAATGTATGATCCTGTAACATGTGATAAACAGACCCCCCATGTTCTGAATGTAATGATCCTGTAACAGTGATAAAACAGACCCCCCCCATGTTCTGAATGTATGATCCTGTAACAGTGATAAAACAGACCCCCCCCCCATGTTCTGAATGTAATGATCCTGTAACATGTGATAAAACAGACCCCCCATGTTCTGAATGTAATGATCCTGTAACATGTGATAAAACAGACCCCCCCCATGTTCTGAATGAATGATCCTGTAACGTGATAAAACAGACCCCCCCCATGTTGAATGTAATGATCCTGTAACATGTATAAACCAGCAGACCCCCCCCATGTTCTGATGTAATGATCCTGTACATTGATAAAACACAGACCCCCCCCATGTTCTGAATGTAATGATCCTGTAACATGTGATAAAACGACCCCCCCATGTTCTGAATGTAATGATCCTGTAACATGTGATAAAACAACCCCCCCATGTTCTTGAATTAGATGATCCTGTAACATGGGATAAAACAGACCCCCCCATTTTCTGAATGTATGGAATCCTGTAACATGTGATAAAACAGAACCCCCCATGTTCTGACTGTAATGATCCTGTAACATGTGATAAACAGACCCCCCCCCCATGTTCTGACTGTAATGATCCTGTAACATGTGATAAACAACCCCCCCCATGGTCTGAATGTAATGATCCTGAACATGTGATAAACAGACCCACCATGTTCTGACTGTAAGGATACCCTTTAACATGGGATAAACAGACCCCCCCTGACCCCCTTTCTGAATTAATGATCCAGTAACATGTGATAAAACAACCCCCCCATTTTCTAATGTAATGTCCAGTAACATGTTGATAAAACAAACCCACCATGTTCTGAATGTAGAATGATCCTGTAACAAGTGATAAACAGACCCCCCCCCATGTTCTGAATTAGATAATCCTGTAACACTGTGATAAACAGACCCCTCCCGGCCATGTTCTGAATGTAATATCCTGTAACATGTGGATCAAACGAACCCCCATGTTCTGAAATGGTAATGACCCGTAACATGTGTAAAACAGACCACACATGTGCTGAGTAATGACCCAGTACCTGTTGATAAAACAGACCGCCCCCAGCATGTCGTGAATGTAATGATCCATTAAACATGGTATACAACCAGACCCCCCATGTTCTGAATGTAATGATCCTGGAACATGTAAAGAAAACAACCACCACCCATAGTGTCTAATGAATGATCCTGTACATGGATAAAACAGACCCCCCCCCATGTTCTGAATGTAATGATCCTGAACATGTGATAAAACAGACCCCCCCATGTTCTAGGAATGTAATGATCCAGTAACAAGTAACAAAAAAACAAGACCCCCCCAATGTTTCTGAATTAATGATCCTGTAAAATGTGATAAACAGACCCCCCATTGTTCTGAATGTAATATCCCTGTAACAGTGATAAACAGACCCCCCCCCATGTTCTAGTAATGTGGAACAGTTATAACACCACTGTAATTCTGATCGTAACATGGATAAAACAGACCGACTCCACATTTTCTGAATGTGTATGACCTGTACATGTGATAAAACCAACCCCCCCATGTTCGAAATGTAATGATCCCTGGGGTAACATGTGATAAAACAGACCCCCCATGTTTCTGAATGTAATGATCCTGTAACCTGTGATAAAAACAGACCCCCCATGTTCTGAATGTTAAGATCTGAACATGTGGATAAAACAGACGCCCCCACTGTTCTGAATGTAATGACCTAGTAACATGTGATAAAACGACCCCCCCCCAATGTTTCTGAATGTATGACCTGTAACATGTGACAAACCAGACCCAGCTATGATGCCGTAACATGCAAGACCGGACCCCCCCAGTTCTAATGACCAATGACTCCTTACCAGAAAACAACCCACCCCGTCGAAGCCGGACATGGATAGACCCCACCATTCGAATACATGACCCTACCACATGAAAACGCCCACCCCAATGTTCTATGGTTACCAAACACAGACCCTGACATGGATAACGACCACCCATATATGAAGGCTTGCTCTGCCCTGACTTACCCTGTACCATCCTCGATAAACCGACCCCCCCCATGTCTGCAATTACCTGACCCTGTACCACCAATGTATAAACAGCCCCTCCCAACCCCCTGTGCAATACCTAGCTCCCTTACAGTGACCAACGACCCCCCCCATCCGCTAATGACTGCCCACCGCACAGCTATAACGGGACCCCCCCCCTCAGAATGACTCCATACTACTAAAGACCCCCCACAGTCTGACGTAACGCTCCACAGTATAACCACCCTCCCCATGTCCATACCGTAACCTTACCCCTGACCACCATTAGATACTACCCCCGACCCATCCTTCTGATTATCCGCTGCACAAACCCCCCCATCTGATTAATCCTACGAAAACGCCCCTAGCATTGTCCGACACTTAAACAGACCCCTCCCCCATAGTTCTACTCCCGATAACTCCTGACCCCACCCCTTTGAAAAACGCCCCACCCTCCCACCTACTGCTTCTAACCAACCCCCCTAACCCCTGATCCCTAACCCATCCCGGATAAACGACCCCCCCCATACTCTACCTGACCACCTACCCCCCGTACTTGACCCTAAACGACCCCCCAGTTACCGTCGCCAACCTGAAGACCTTAACTACGTGCCCCATAACGCATCCCCCCCCACCCCCTCGTCTGAAAAATGATCCTGACTGTCAACCCCCCCCGCCAACAACCTTCCCCTACCCATGTACTATCCTGACACATGTGTACACCCAACCCTACCCCCCCCATTTCATACTGGTAATGACCATTACACCATGTAAAAACATAACAGACCCCTCCTACCCCGCCCATCTTCTAATTACCCCCCCATTACCCTGACCACATGTACCAACACAGACCCCCCGCCCCCCCATTCTACATATAAACCTTAACTGAAACATGACCCTCCCCCCCAGTTCATATAGATCCTGACATGTATAAACCTAGACCCCCCATGTATACCCTCTGACTTACATATCCGCGACCCACTGTTACCCTACTCAAACAACCCACCCCCCAGTCTAATACATGATGCCCTAACATTGACAACAACCCACCATGGTCTAGTCCCGATCCTGACCCTGTGACCTACCATACCCCCCCACGCTGATATGACGCTTCTGTACACTACCCACCTGCCAATAAGTAAGCCCACCGAACATTCGCGCTGCCTATCACCAAGCCCTCCCTTACCCCACCCCTACCTCCCCCCATGTTCTGAATGTAATGATCCTGTAACATGTGATAAAAACAGACCCCCCCATGTTCTGAATGTAATGACCTGTAACATGTGACAAAACAGACCCCCCCATGTTCTAATGTTGATCCTGAACAGTGAATAAAACAGACCCCCCCATGTTCTGATGTAATGATCCAGTATGGGATAAAACAGACCCCCCATGTTTGAATGAATGATCCTGTAACATGTATAAACAAGACCCCCCATGTTCTGAATGTAATGATCCTTAACATGGTAAAACAGACCACCATGTTCTGATGTAATGATCCTGTAACATGTGATAAAACAGACCCCCCCCATGTTCTGAATGTAATGATCCTGTAACTGTGATAAAAACAGACCCCCCCATGTTCTGAATGTAATGATCCTGTAACATGTGATACAAAACAGACCCCCCCATGTTCTGAATGTAATGATCCTGTAACATGTGATAAAACAGACCCCCCCCATGTTCTGAATGTAATGATCCTAACATGTGATAAAACAGACCCCCCATGTTCTGCTGTAATGATCCTGTAACTTGATAAAACAGACCCCCCCCATGTTCTGAAGTAATATATCCTGGTAACATGTGATAAAACAGACCCCCCCCATGTTTTCTGAATGTAATGATCCTGTAACAAGGTGATAAACAGACCCCCCCCATGTTCTGAATGTAATGATCCTGTAACATGTGATAAAACAGACCCCCATTTTCTGAATGTAATGATCCTGTAACATGTGATAAAACAGACCCCCCCCCTGTTCTGAATGTAATGATCCTGCTACATGTGATAAAAACAACCCCCCCCATGTTCTGAATGTAATGATCCTGTAACATGGGATAAACAGACCCCCCCCATTTCTGAATGTAATATCCTGTAACATGTGATAAAACAGACCCCCCATGTTCTGAATGTAATGATCCTGTAACATGTGATAAAACAGACCCCCCCCATGTTCTGAATTAATGATCCTGTAACATGTGATAAAACAGACCCCCCCATGTTCTGAATGTAATGATCCGTAACATGTGATAAAACAGACCCCCCATGTTCTGAATGTAATGATCCTGTAACATGGGATAAACAGACCCCCCATGTTCTGAATGTAATGATCCTGTAACATGTGATAAAACAGACCCCCATGTTCTGAATTTAATGATCCTGTAACATGTGATAAAACACCACCGCCCCCCATGTTCTGAATGTATGATCCTGTAACATGGATAAACACACCCCCATGTTCTTAATGTAATGATCCTGTACATGTGATAAAACAGACCCCCATGTTCTGAATGTAATGATCCTGTAAACATGTGATAAACAGCACCCCCCCATGTGCTGATGTAATGATCCTGTAACATGTGATAAAACAGACCCCCCCATGTTTCTGAATTTAATGATCCTGTAACATGTGATAAAACAGACCCCCCCATGTTCTGATGTAATATCCTGTAACATGTGATAAACACAGACCCCCACCAGTTCTGAGGTAATGATCCTGTAACATGGGATAAAAACGACCCCCCCATGTTCTGAATGTAATGATCCGTAACATGTTATAAACAGACCCCCCCCCATGTCTGAATGTAATGATCCGTAAACATGTGTATAAACAAACCCCCCATGTTCTGAATGTAATGATCCTGTAACTGTGATAAACAGACCCCCCCATGTTCTGAATGTATGATCCTGTAACATGTGATAAAACAGACCCCCCCATGTTCTGAATGTAATGATCCTGTAACATGTGATAAAAACAGACCCCCCCCATGTTCTGAATGTAAATGATCCTGAACTGTGATAAAACAGACCCCCCCATGTTCTGAATGTAATGATCCCAGTAAAAGTCAAAACAGACCCCCCCATGTTCTGAATGTAATGATCCTGTAACAGTGATAAAACAGACCCCCATGTTGCTGAATGTAATGATCCTGTAACATGTGATAAACAGACCCACCCCATGTTCTGAATGTATGATCCTGTAACATGTGATAAAACAGACCCCCATGTTCTGAATTAATGATCCGTACATGTGATAAACAGACCCCCCCCAGTTGTTCGATGTAATGATCCTGTAACATGTGATAAAACAGACCCCCCCCATGTTCTGAATGTAATGATCCTGTAACATGTGATAAAACAGACCCCCACATGTTCTGAATGTAATGATCCTGTAACATGTGATAAAACAACCCCCCATGTTTCTGAATGTAATGATCCTGTAACATGTGATAAAACAGACCCCCCATGTTCTGAATTAATGATCCTGTAACATGTACAAAACAGACCCCCCCCTGTTCTGAATGTAATGATCCTGTAACATGTGATAAAACAGACCCCCCCCCCATGTTCTGAATGTAATGATCCAGTAACATGTGAAAACAGACCCCCCCTGTTCTGAATGTAATGATCCTGTAACATGTGATAAAACAGACCCCCCCATGTTCTGAATGTAATGATCCGTAACATGTGATAAAACAGACCCCCCATGTTCTGAATGTAATGATCCTGTAACATGTGATAAAAACAACCCCCCCCCATGTTCTGAATGTAATGATCCTGTAACATGGATAAAACAGACCCCCATGTTCTGATGTAATGATCCTGTAACATGTGATAAAACAGACCCCCCCATGTTCTGAATGTAATGATCCTGTAAATGTGATAAAACAGACCCCCCCGTTCTGAATGTTAATGATCCTGTAACATGTGATAAAACAGACCCCCCCATGTTCTGAATGTAATGATCCTGTAACATGTGATAAAACAGACCCCCCATGTTTCTGAATGTAATGATCCAGTAACATGTGATAAAAACAGACCCCCCCATGTTCTGAATGTAATGATCCTGTAATGTGATAAAACAGACCCCCCCATGTTTCGAATGTAATGATCCTGTAACATGTGATAAAACAGACCCCCATGTTTGAATGTAATGATCCTGTAACATGTGATAAAACAGACCCCCCATGTTTTCTGAATGTAATGATCCTGTAACATGTGATAAAACAGACCCCCCATGTTCTGAATGTAATGATCCTGTAACATTTGATAAAACAGACCCCCCCTGTTCTGAATGTAATGATCCTAACATGTGATAAAAACACCCCCCCCATGTTCTGAATGTAATATCCTGTAACATGTGATAAAACAGACCCCCCCATGTTCTGAATGTAATGATCCTGTAACATGTGATAAAACAGACCCCCCATGTTCTGAATTAATGATCCTGTACATGTGATAAAACAGACCCCCCCCCATGTTCTGAATATATGATCCTGTAACGTGATAAACAGACCCCCCCATGTTCTGAATGTAATGATCCTGTAACATGTGATAAAACAGACCCCCCCATGTTCTGAATGTAATGATCCTGTAACATGTGATAAAACAGACCCCCCATGTTCTGAATGTAATGATCCGTAACTGTGATAAAACAGACCCCCCCATGTTCGAATGTAATGATCCTGTAACATGTGATAAAACAGACCCCCCCATGTCTGAATGTAATGATCTTGAACTGGATAAACAGACCCCCCATGTTCTGAATGTAATGATCTGTAACATGTGATAAAACAGACCCCCCATGTTCTGAATGTATGATCCTGTAACATGTGATAAAACAGACCCCCCCATGTTCGAATGTAATGATCCTGTACATGTGATTAAAACAGACCCCCCATGTTCTGAATGTAATGATCCTGTAACATGTGATAAAACAGACCCCCCATGTTCTGAATGTAATATCCTTACATGTGATAAAACAGACCCCCATGTTCGAATGTAATGATCCTGTAACAGGAGATAAAACAGACCCCCCCATGTTCTGAATGTAATGATCTGTAACATGTGATAAAACAGACCCCCCCATGTTCTGAATGTAATGATCCAGTAACATGGATAAACACACCCCCATGTTCTGAATGTAATGATCCTGTAACATGTGATAAAACAGACCCCCCATGTTCTGAATGTAATACCTGTAACATGGGATAAAACAGACCCCCACTGTCTGAATGTAATGATCCGAGTAACATGTGATAAAACAGACCCCCCATGTCTGAATGTAATGATCCGTAACATGTGATAAAACAGACCCCCCCATGTTCTGAATGTAATGATCCCGTAACGATGTGATAAAACAGACCCCCCATGTTCTGAATGTAATGATCCTGTAACATGTGATAAAAACAGACCCCCCCCATGTTTTGAATGTAATGATCCTGTAACATGTGATAAAAACAGACCCCCCATGTTCTGAATGTAATGATCCGTTAACATGTGATAAAACAGACCCCCCCATGTTCTGAATGTAATGATCCTTAACATGGTGATAAAACAGACCCCCACCATGTTCTGAATGTAATGATCCTGTAACATGTGATAAACAGACCCCCCCATGTTCGAATGTAATGATCCTGTAACATGTGTAAAACAGACCCCCCATGTTCGAATGTAATGATCTGTAACAATTGACAACAGACCCCCATGTTCTGAATGTAATGATCCTGTAACATGTGATAAAACAGACCCCCCCCATGTTCTGAATGTAATGATCCTGTAACATGTGATAAAACAGACCCCCCATGTTCTGAATGTAATGATCCTGTAACATGTGATAAAACAGACCCCCCCATGTTCTGAATGTAATGATCCTGTAACATGTGATAAAACAGACCCCCCCATGTTCTGAATGTAATGATCCTGTAACATGGGATAAAACAGACCCCCCATGTTCTGAATGTAATGATCCTGTAACATGTGATAAAACAGACCCCCCCATGTTCTGAATGTAATGATCTGTAACATGTGATAAAACAGACCCCCCATGTTCTGAATGATGATCCTGTAACATGTGATAAAACAGACCCCCCCCTGTTCTGAATGTAATGATCCTGTAACATGTGATAAAACAGACCCCCCCATTGTGGTTCTGAAATGTAATGACTCCTGTAACATGTGATAAAACAGACCCCCCCATGTTTGAATGTAATGATCCTGTAACAATGTGATAAAACAGACCCACCATGTTCTGAATGTAATGATCCTGTAACATGGTGATAAAACAGACCCCCCCATGTTCTGAATGTAATGATCCTTAACATGTGATTAAAACAGACCCCCCCCATGTTCTGAATGTAATGATCCTGTAACATGGGATAAACACAACCACCATGTTCTGAATGTAATGATCCTGTAACATGTGATAAAACAGACCCCCCTGTTCTGAATGTAATGATCCTGTAACATGTGATAAAACAGACCCCCCATGTTCTGAATGTAATGATCCTGTAACATGTGATAAAACAGACCCACCATGTTCTGAATGTAATGATCCTGTAACATGTGATAAAAAACGACCCCCCCCATGTTCTGAATGTAATGATCCTGTAACATGTGATAAAACAGACCCCCCTGTTTCTGAATGTAATGATCCTGTAACCATGTGATAAAACAGACCCCCCATGTTCTGAATGTAATGATCTGTAACATGTGATAAAACAGACCCCCCCATGTTCTAATGTAATGATCCTGTAACATGTGATAAAACAGACCCCCCCATGTCTGATGTATGATCGGTCTGTACATGTGATAAAACAGACCCCCCATGTTCTGAATGTAATGATCCTGTAACATGTGATAAACAGACCCCCCCATGTTCTGAATGTAATGATCCTGTGAACGTGATAAACAGACAACCCCCACATGTTCTGATGTAATGATCCTGTAACATGTGATAAAACAGACCCCCCCATGTTCTAATGTAATGATCCTGTAAACATGTGATAAAACAGACCCCCCATGTTCTGAATGTAATGATCCTGTAACATGTTGATAAAACAGACCCCCCTGTTCTAATGTAATGATCCTGTAACATGTGATAAAACAGACCCCCCCATGTTCTGAATGTAATGATCCTGTAACTGGTGAAAACAGACCCCCCATGTTCTGAATGTAATGATCCTGTAACATGTGATAAAACAGACCCCCATGTTCTGAATGTAATGATCCTGTAACATGTGATAAAACAGACCCCCCCATGTTCTGAATGTAATGATCCTGTAACATGTGATAAAACAGACCCCCCCATGTTCTGAATGTAATGATCTGTAACATGTGATAAAACAGACCCCCCATGTTCTGAATGTAATGATCCGAGTGACGTGATAAAACAGACCCCCCCATGTTCTGAATGTAATGATCCTGTAACATGTGATAAACAGACCCCCCATGTTCTGAATGTAATGATCCTGTAACATGTGATAAACAGACCCCCCATGTTCTGAATGTAATGATCCTGTAACATGTGATAAAACAGACCCCCCCATGTTCTGAATGAATGACTCCTGTAACATGTGATAAAACGACCCCCCATGTTCTGAATGTAATGATCCTGTAACATGCGATAAAACAGACCCCCATGTTCTGACTGTAATGATCCTGTAACATGTTGATAAAACAGACCCCCCCATGTTCTGAATGTAATGATCCTGTAACATGTGATAAACAGACAACCCCATGTTCTGAATGTAATGATCCTGTAACATGGTGATAAAAACAGACCCCCCCATGTTCTGAATGTAATGATCCTTAACATGTGTAAAAAGACCCCCATGTTCTGAATGTAATGTCCTGTAACATGGGATAAAACGACCCCCCATGTTCTGAATGTAATGATCCTGTAACATGTGATAAAACAGACCCACGATGTTCTGAATGTAATGATCCAGTAACATGTGATAAAACAGACCCACCATGTTCTGAATGTAATGATCCAGTAACATGTGATAAAACAGACCCCCCCATGTTCTGAATGTAATGATCCTGTAACATGTGATAAAACAGACCCCCCATGTTCTGATGTAATGATCTGTAACTGTGAAAAACAGACCCCCCCATGTTCTGATGTAATATCCTGTAACATGTGATAAAACAGACCCCCCCATGTTCGAATGTAATGATCCTGTAACATGTGATAAAACAGACCCCCCATGTTCTGAATGTAATGATCCTGTACATGTGATAAAACAGACCCCCATGTTCTGAATGTAATGATCCTGTAACATGTGATAAAACAGGACCCCCCATGTTCTGAATGTAATGATCCTGTAACATGTGATAAACAGACCCCACATGTTCTGAATGTAATGATCCAGTAACATGTGATAAAACAGACCCCCATGTTCGTGAATGTAATGATCCAGTAACATGTGATAAAACAGACCCCCACCATGTTCTGAATGTAATGATCCTGTAAACATGTGATAAAACAGACCCCCCCATGTTCTGAATGTAATGATCCTGTAACATGTGATAAAACAGACCCCCCCATGTTCTGAATGTAATGATCCTGTAACATGTGATAAAACAGACCCCCCATGTTCTGAATGTAATGATCCTGTAACATGTGATAAAACAGACCCACCATGTTCTGAATGTAATGATCCTGTAACATGTGATAAAACAGACCCACCATGTTCTGAATGTAATGATCCTGTAACATGTGATAAAACAGACCCACCATGTTCTGACAGTAATGATCCTGTGACGTGGGATTTCACTTATCGTCACTTCAGCACCTGCTCCGTTTTTCAGCCGACACCTCCAAACGCAGGCAGAGTTAATGACGGGACGGTGTTTGGCTGTTCCCTTTTTTATTTATGGGCCAAAATATTCAGTGCAGTAAATTTATTGCCGCTGTGTCCAGAAATATGATTCATTCCCCATAGTTATGGTTCAAGTTTAAAAAAAAAAAAAAGAAGGAAATATGGACAATTGTTTTTTGTCATTGGTTTGTATTTTTGGTAACAAACTAATCCCCCTCGTTCACACTAGGAACTGACAAAAACGCAACCGTTTATGTGAGCCTTACCATCCGTCTGTATCTCCGTTTTTTTCTGTATTTCTGTCCGTTGCATTTGAATGCATTTTTTAAAATTTAAGGGGGCAGGACCAAAGAACTGTGATGTCAAGAACAATGATGTCACAGGAAGTACCAGGACAGAAACGCAAAACGCGTGTGTTGTTATTTTTTAAAACGCACCTGCGCTTGAAAAACGGATACAAACTGATGTAGTGTGAACGAGCCCTAAATATATAAAGATAAAGAATAATATACAATTTTTTTTGTTTTACTGCATTCATTTTGCTGTTCTTCTAAGAGCCAATGGGGGCTCATTTCGAGCTACAGGACCACCAACAAAGACACTTGTAAGTGTCGGGGAGGGGGGTCCCGGTTCAAGCTGTGGGACCCCTTAAGCCCAAAGGCCCTTCTCAGGGCCACAAAAGTCTTCTAGGGGACCCAGCCTCAGTAAACCTTCAAGGGGCTTAGGATCTTTGAATGGCAAAGGATTCTCAAATTCAGCACATCGAGTTCAATTAGTGATTGTTCGAAAGTCTTTGAGTGTTCGAAGAGAAGTCAGAGTTTGGAAAACTGAATAGTTCGGAAGATTTTGAGTTCGCCCAAAGATCGGGTCGAACTCGGGTTCGAAGTTCGGTTCGGTCCATCTCTAATTCCCAGGATAGAAGGAGGATCAATCGCCATAGACAAAATAGATCTGTGTGATATATCTACCTCATAGTAATGTGTGTACCCTTTGACATCACTAACTATATGAAGGTAAGTAAGTTTAATGATATTAACTTTTGGGAAGTGTTTAAAGGAATAGTCACATGCCCGATAATGCACGCTATAGCAGAACAGAAGCAGGAAGCAGTCGGGAACTGTCCGAGCGGCCCCGCTGGATCGCGCGAAAGGTAAGATTTTCAGATCTTCGTTCCTGGCTATTCAAACATTGATTGAAGAACGAGAGGTGAGGCATAGCTCCTTAACCTCCCGGGCTTCAATCAATGTAGAAAAGGAATAGTTCACTATTGCAGTGAAATATTCCTTTAAGGTAATAAGGCTTGGAAAGTGTTTAAGGCATCAGTAGCTGGACATTTCACAATCTACAGCAAACACTGGGGTGAAGACCAAGCGGTTTATGTCCTCAACCCACTAATAGGGGAGATTCGTTAAGGGCAGTGTAATTGCCCTTAATAGTTACACTTATAGAAATGAGGGTAGGTACTTATAGAAACAACATGGTGCAGAGCTGCAGGGGGAGGATAATGAAGTGAACATGATCTCAGCACATGTCTGTGCAATTAATTTATTCATAGTGCAACGATATGTGAAATGTGCCTGTGTAGCCTGAATAATGTTACAACAGTTTTACAGGTGTAACCAGTTTGGTCCAAATCTCACACCTTACACTTTTTATTCTTCTTTATAGAACAGCACCCCCTGTTGTTGGGAATTTTGCATTGGTCAGATGCCTGTGTGCATTGTAATGTGTTGTAAAATCCAATCCAGCTGGGAACACAGGAGCTAAGCTGATTTATATTTTTGGTATTGTTTAGAAAAACAAAGTTGCAGCCAAGAGTTTTACAGAAAATGTGTCCCCGGGGGAAGCTAAATGATCTGAACTGTGGTTTTGGAACGTCAATATGTGTGCTGGGGATCTCAGGGGAATGTTAATGCCAGACTTCTATTCCAAGTACAAAGTCAAAGCAGCAATCAGTCACTTGACAAAAATCGGAAATTAACAATCTTCAGCTGTCTAGACAAAATCTCTGCGCTTACTGATAACTGTCAGAACGCTGAATAATCTACGCCACGCATTCTGTTACCGCTTGTACTGTGTGTAAAATGAAAATAAACCACGGCAATACGTTTTGGTCATGTTAACTCGCCTTAAACAAATGATTAAAACAAGGGATTTCAAATTAAAGGGAACATTTAAGCAATTCTAGTAAAAAAAAAAATTCTGCTGAAATTGGAAAATATATTTCTAAAAGCCTCTCATATTATGTGTTACAATTACAGTAGCACTTCTTAAAGGGTATCTCCACTGAAAAATAAAGTTTGCCATTTAGTTTTATTGAAGAACAGGAGGTAAAGGAGCTGTGTCTTACCTCCCATTCTTCAATAAAACAACCAGGAGCCAGGGGAGAAGGTAAGCTACTTAGCTCATCGATCGCTCGATCGCTCCCCTGCCGTGTAGTGCAGACCGACAAATGAGATGCGCATGCGCATAGAAGACAGAGTCCGTTGGGACCTCTCAGACTACGCGATCGGGTAAGTAACTTACCTTCTCTCCTGGCTCCTGCAGGTTTTATTGACGAACGGGAGGTAAGACACTGCTCCTTTACCTCCTGTTCTTCAATAAAACTAAATGGCCAAACTCGAGGGTTACCGAACAATACTTTCGAGGGTTACCGGAAATAGAAAGATAAATTCAAGGGTTACTGAAATCAAACTGTACTTTTGAGGGTTACCAAAAACGAATGATACTTTCACGGGCCGAGCGATACACACGGGCCGATTATCGCCCGAACGTTCCTTCGTACACATCGTGTGTCGACCCGCGATCGCATCGGTCGATGTACATAACAGATTACAATCTACTGTAAGTACACACACAACCTGCCAACACAAGTGAAACCCAGGTGCTGCAAGGTGTTAGCGCTAACCAGTGAGCAACCAAGCAGCCCAATAAAATCCTGTTTTGCATAAATCTTCATTTTATGTTGTTCACTATCTGGTAGTCCAGATGTTGTTGAACTATAACTATGTTACTCAGCAGTTGGAGGCCTACAACAGACAATATTGAGGCAATGCACAAGTGGCACAACCCACGCAAAGGCCACACTGCAACGTGCTCCCACTTGCACGGATGTGTGCACATTAACGCTCACAATTGCATGCGTGTTTCTGGTGCGTGAGAGAGAGCACATGCGATTGCACAAAAAACAGACACACGCTAATGGGGCCTCATCTATTGGGCCACACTAATGTGCGCTTTTAGAAGCGTGCTGGGATTGCGGATTGTGTGGCCTAACCCTAACTGTAGTAACCCAGTAAATAGAAAACATCTGGTTGGTTGCTGCAAATTAATCACACTTCTTTTTGCACCAGCCCCCTAGGCTGAGGCCACACTGTAATAAGCTCCCGTGTGCGCACGCTAACGTTCGCAATTGCGTGCGTGTTCCCAGTGCGCCAGAGCGTGTTGCGGTGCACGTGTTTTTGATCAATCAGAGCGCGTGCGATTGTGCAAAAAATGTGGATCGCACGTGCAGCGCACAGTCGCACACTGTCTCTTTAACACTGTCCACTGAGATAAAAAACATTTATGGCGAGGTCACACTAGCGCGTTTTTCGCACGTTTGCGCACGTCCACAATCTATCACACACTCACACACTGACACAATCACAAATAAACACTCTCACATTCTCTCACACACACTCACACACTATCACATATCACTATATCTCACGCACACACATTTACTCACATACTCCCTTAACTACACTGACAATCACATACTATAACACTTGCATAAACACACTATTACACACATTGACAATCACAAATAGTATCACACACATTCTTGCATATACACCCTCATAGATTGACACAATGACACATATGATCACACACTTACATACAAACACACACACTATCACATACGCACAATCACACTCACTCATACACTGACACAATTACACTTACTATCACACACACACTCTCACATACACACACACACTATAACACATACATACTATATCACATTCACTCTACACACTTTTTCTAACACTTAGGCTGAGGCCACACTGCAACGCACAGGAATCGCGCACAAAACCGTGAGCATTATCGCACGCAATTGTGTGCGCGATTCTTGTGCACACAATTGTGTTTTGAGCATACGATTTTGCCATTTTCCGTTATGGAAACACATGCGTTAACGCACCAAAAATCGTGTTCCTGGGTCTCCATTTTAGCAAAAATCGAGGTGCAATTGCAAAGGCAAAACGTGTGCGCGAACGTGTGAAAAATGCGCTAGTGGGGCCTAGCCCTAAATAAATATCACACACAATTACACAGTATTAAAGTGATGTAGTGGTTAACACTTACTACCTAGTCCTAGAAGGAAAGAAAATGCAGCTAGACATGATGGGGTTAAAGGACCTGTAAACCCCCCTTAAGCCCCCAAAATAACTATGTCCCGTTCGTTTCTATTATTCACAGGGAGGTGAGAACGCTTATTCTCACCTCCCTGTGAATAATAGGACGATCGGGGGACCTGGAACTTACCTTACCTGCCGCTCCACTCGCAGCCGCTCCTGCACAGAACAGCTGTTCTGTCCCGATCGCGCGCCCTATCTTTTGAATTGGCGCGCATGCGCATAAGATGGGGCGCGTGGTCGGGACAGAGCGGCTTTCCGTGCAGGAGCGGCTGCGAGTGGAGGCGGCAGGTAAGTGTCCAGTCCCCCGATCGTCCTATTATTCACAGGGAGGTGAGAATAAGCGTTCTCACCTCCCTGTGAATAATAGAAACGAATGGGACATAGTTAATTTTCGGGGTTTAGTGTTCCTTTAACTAGGGAGCTGATTCTGAACTAACCCCACATTACTTCCAACACTAAAATCCCCTAAAAAACACGTGCAAAGCGAAAGCTTAATGTCTTCCTGCACTGCACATTAAATACACAGATAGCAGGGCATCACATTGGAATTAGAAAGGTAACTTACGAGATGATCCAGCACTGACAGAGGGGAGGGGTGCTGCACAGGGTTTTCTGTCCCCAGCTAGCCTGCTACACTGTTCATGTGTCTATCTTTTGATTGGATGCCCGGCCCAGAGCGAAGTGAATAAATTATCTGAGGCTGCAGAACCGATCTTAAAGGGATAGTCCACCCCCAAAACTAACTTTTTATATTTATTTGGCCCAAATAAGTGCTCCAAAACAAACTTTACAGCATGTAAATCGGTCCAGTGGTTCAAAAGTTACAGACCTTTGTAGCTGGCTTAATCCTGCAACACATGGACCAATACAGCGATGAACAGAGACAGGTTACATTACCTTGCCTCTGTTCTTTTCATGTTCTTGAGCATGTCTGTTAGCATCCAGCAGTGAGACGGGAAGTTGCATCAGTAATGGTCTGACCCCTGGATCCTCCTCTTTCCCTCTCAACCAATCACAGCTGTAAAGTTATGTGTACTGAAGAAATCCAGGATCAACAGCTGCAGCCAGCCAGCCCAGAGAGAGAGATAGAGAGAGAGACACACAAACACAGGCAAGAATTTATTTTTTTTTCTAAGCTGCAGCTCGGGGTCATCTAAAGTGGAAGTGGAGAGGAAGTGCGCCTGTATATATCTCAAAGGTCTGTAACTTTTGAACCACTGGACCGATTTACATGCTGTAAAGTTTGTTTTGGAGCACTTATTTGGGCCAAAAAAATATAAAAAGTTAGTTTTGGGGGTGGACTTGCCCTTTAAGTGGCAGAGAGAGTTGGAAGTGAAAACAGCCGGGCTTGGCCCCTACATGGCCCCCCTGGCATACGGGCCCCAGGCAGGTGCCTTGCCTACCTTGTGGATAATCGGGCCCTGGGTATTTCTTATTAAACTGTACATACATCAAAGTACCCTGTAAAATGTGACACATATAATTTACCTGAGTGATGAATTGTTTCATTTGTTGAAAGATTTGTTGGAGTTTTGTTCGTTGTTTACTGTACCGACATTAATACGGCTGTAGGTTCACCAGATCCTGCATTTTAGGTATCGAGATTACACTAAATCTCCAATCTCACAAACATACAAATGACACCCCCACAAGAAATATTGTTCAGTACATTATCAGGTGTATTGTTAACCAGATATTTAAGGATAAGTAATGTCCCCCTTCTGGCAGAGTAAGCTGGCCCCTGCCTCAATGTAGTCATTCAGGCCTGTATCTGCTGACATCACAGCCATTGATTGGATGCTGTTTCCCCTGCTTTCTTCAATGAACATGCTTAAGCTTATAAAAAGCTCATTGAGCAGAGCCATGAGGCAGATACCTTTGCCAGAACAGATGAGAATTTAGCATTAAATATCTTGCTACAAACAGAGCAGGATTATCCACAAGGCAACCCTGGGCACCTGCCTAGGGCCCAGGAAACTTCTGGGGGCCCAGCTTCAGGAGCAGTAACAATAGTATAGTCTATACAATATATGTAGCATAAAAAAGGGGGACCCTAAATGATGGCCCCATTATCATAATCCATCTCTGGCTACAAATACATGTAATAAATAGAGATGGGATCCAACACAGAACCCCTCAGTTCCAAATTGTCTGTGAAAAGGTTTAGACGGGGGTCGGGTGCGAAATCGTCTGTCTGTACCCGGCTTTAGGTTATATTTACAGATGGGACTAGGCTATTGACTGGTGTTTTGTTTTTTGCACAATATTCTCTACAATCCCAATGTCAGGTCTAGACGTTGCTTGATGCATTTTCTCTGCGAGGACATTTACTTTTTACTACAACTTCAGGTATCCCACCCCTCCCGCATCTCACGGGAGTCTCCCTCATTCTGGGGTGGTCTAACGCGCTCCTGTGAGACCACCCCAAACCCCCGCGACGGATAGGAGACTCTAATCTTCTCCCTGTTGTAGTTGTGGTATGACAATTGGTGCAGTAATATTTCTTATGTGTTTAGGAATCTTTTCACTTCTTTGAAAAATGGAAACAATTAGTTTCAGGTTCTTTAGCCCAAATAATCTTTGTTATAAGGAACCTTTGTATTAAATGATATTATAATTTTCATGAATGAATGCATTTATTTTAATTAACATGTACAGAACAGCACCCCCTGTTGGTCATAAATAAGCTAGACTATTCTGTTGCTGCTTATGGTAACATTTCTGCTGAGGTAACAAGCATAGAAATTCAAAATGTGCATGTAGAATATGAATGTGAATGTCAAGGCTGTGGGTTCAAGGCAACAATAAGTGGAAATATTCTACTTGGAAATAATCGACATTTTCATAAATTAACCTATTGAATAGCCACTGAACACTTCCTAGACATGATACGCAGTATATACATATCTATATGACAGTATATACATATCAATATGACAGTATATACATATCTATATGACAGTATATACATATCTATATGACAGTATATACATATCTATATGACAGTATATACATATCTATATGACAGTATATACATATCTATGTTACAGTATATACATATCTATATGACAGTAT